>QPKB01000004.1:49967004-50368035 GCA_003546025.1 Camphora micrantha | reverse complement strand
CTCCCTTCCCAAGCCAAATCAAGCAAACACAAACTCCCAACTGTAAATTAGAAATCACCCATAAAGCCCCACAACGATACAATATAAAGAAAAACCATTTCCCAAACTCCTTTCCCAAGCCAAAAATCAAGCAAACACAAACTGCAAACTATAAAGTAGAAATAACCCATAAAACCCCACAACGATATAAGCAAAACAAAACAGAAATAAAGCATGAGACACAAACAAATCATGGAAACAACAAAAGCTTCATATCAACAAGAAACAACCTTGATTTTAAGAACTCAACCTAAAGTGAGTGAAGAAGGGAAACAACTTACCCAAAATCCTTGGAGAAAGATACCGTGGATCAAGCCAGAGAGGCGCAGTGGAGATAGGGTTCGGCTGGGATCAGAGTTTGATTGCAGCAAAAGCATGAGTTTCTGGTTCAGCTTCTGCAAGTCTCGATTTCACAGAGAAGAAGAGAAGGCCACTACCTGTTTCAGGGTTGCGGAAAGAAGGACTCGGATGGAATTTTGCAATCTGTGAGAGAGGGAGAGAGGGCCACGGTTTTGTAGAAACCTCAGAAAATAGAGTTGCCTTTGATTCGCAGAAACCGGAGAAGACGGGTTGCCTCGTTTCGTCATTGCCCTGGTCGTCGGTGAAGGAAGAGGTGAAAGTCCGGGATCCTAACCCTAGAGGGGGGGGGGGGGGGGTGAATAGGGTGATCTACACTTAATGACTAATCAAGGCCAATTTTAATTTCTTAACAATTAACTAGTCACATGTGATGATAAACAAACAATATGCGGAAGCTTAAACAAAACAATCACCACAAAGCAATCACCATAACACAATGATTTATAGTGGTTCGGCCTCAATGCCTACATCCACTACCGGCTTGTGTCTCACACACCCACCGGATTTCCACTATTTATGCTTTTGAAAAGGCTAAGCAATAACCTCTACAATATGCTTTCCAAGGATAAGCAAATAACCTAACAATGTTATTTTTCTAGGCTAAACAACAACCTATACAAGATGCTTTTCTAGGCTAAGCAATAACCTTTACACAATGCTTTTCTTAGGCTAAGCAATAACCTTTACAATTAAAAAGATTTTCTCTCTCAAGGTAGTGTCTTCACAAAACACTCTAAGAGAATACAATTAAGCTCAATTACAATGCCTCTTAATTAGGCGGATATGAAATTGAAAAACTAACTCACACAAAACACTATATGAATGCAAAGGTGTATGTTCATGATGTGTGTGTGTGATAACTTCAATCAAGTTAAAATTAAGCCCAATCAATATATGCTTAATGCATTTAAAAGTTTAAGGCACACAAAAGATTTGATTGAAGTGAAATGCAAATCACATGTATAAATACTAACTTGTTGATGATATAAAATCAAAGGTTCACAAGTTGTATGAAACTATTTAAGACTAAACATGTGATGCATGTGCAATGTTGTTTTCAAAACAAAAGATTAACTAATGTTTAAATGAATGAAAACAACAATTTTGATTCAACCAAGTAAATGAAACATGTTATAAAAGAAATCAAAAGATTTGACAAAACATGTTTTATAAAGTTTTAAAACAAACTTGGTTTGAAATCAAGGGTGAAGAATCCAATCCAACTTAAATCAAAGATTAAGAGAAGAATGGATTCAACACATCATAGTTAACATGCTAAAATTAATTTACAAATAATTTAAACAAAGCATGAAACATATGATAAATAAAAGTAAAGCTTACTTAGAGATTTAACTTCATTAATCCAAGCTTTAGCTTTACTAATGACCCCTTGATCTCTCTTAGTTCATCCCCTTTCTTTTGTCTCCAAACACCTCAAAGAAGACTAAAATGTTCAACATCTTTCTCATGGGAATGAACCTCAATTTATAGTCAAAAAGTTACTTTTGACGTGTCCCCGGTCGACCCCCATTGAACCCCGATCGACCTGCCCTTCACAACGGTCAAAAAAGTTACCGTTTGAAAATGGCCAACGGTAGTGTACCCGGTCGACCGCGTGACCCTTCGGGTCGACCTCGTAGTGTACCCGGTCGACCTCGTACACTGCAGTTTTTGGCCCGGGACCAAAATTCCCAAAAATGCATATTTTTTGCATATTTCAAAGTTTTTCTTGAGGGAACTTTTTGGGCCATTAAATCAAGCTTGGAAACATGTTTTAAATCAAACTAAGTGGTTTAAAAACATGAAACACAAAAAGCCTAAAATGATTCAAAACTTTAAAACCAAAGGCTTGCTTGATTTCTAAAAACTCTTTTAAAAAACAAATGCATCCATTCAAAACATGCATGAAACATATGATTTACAAGATTTAAAACAATGCATGAGTAAATCAAGATTTCAAGTTTTCTAAAACAATGCAAATGTGTGCAAATCAAATGATGCTTGAATGATAATGCATCCATCAAATTGCAAATACAAAATCCCTAACAATCTCCCCCTTTGCAACTTGATGGCAACTTACTCATCACTGAAATTACACAACAAGTCTTCGCCTCCCCCTAGGATGGACAAGTGTTGAAATCTTCTTGGATGCTCCTCCTCTTAGCTTGGGCTCTTGGGCTCTTTTCTTCAATCTTCTTGATGCTTGGAGCTTGATCATTCTTCAAGCTTTCTCTTCTATAGCCAAGCATCTTCTTTAGCTCCCAAGCTTTCTTTCTTCTATTAGCTCTCCCCCTTTGACCATGCACTCTCTCCTTTTGGCAAGATATGCATTCTCTCCCCCTGTAGAAGATCATACAATATCTCCCCTTAGGATGTATGGACATGCTCACCCTCTTGAGACAACTTGATTGCTCTCTCCCCCCTTGACATTAAATTGCAAAGGTACCTACACACATGAAATAAGGAAAATACCTTTTAGTAGCACCTGTTAACAAATGAAAACGAAAATGAAATACATAACAGACCATCATGTATGGTTAGAAGTCTCTAAGGGTTCATAGCCAATACAAAGGTCAATTTGATCAAAAACTAATACTTCCTATGAAGGTTTACACTCCCCCTCAATCAATTCTCTTCTTTTGTCAAACTTTTGACAAATATTTAACTATTTGGAGCAAGAAGAAGATGGTTTTACCAATTGAGGAAAAACTTCAAGGAAAGAATTAGACACATATAACTAGATAGCTCAATATGATCAAATTGCCAATATAAAGAGCAAGGCCATGGAGAAAAGACGATCATGGATACCAATTGGAATATATATAAGAAACAAATATACCAATTGAGATTGAAGGATATGACTATTAAAACAATCACTCTAACATGGAGTTAAAAAGAATATAACTATTAGGGAAAATAAATCCAAAGTAGAGCTATCCATGATGTTATGGGGTTTACTAATCATAGCATCAATCAATATAACTTATGAAAATCATATGCTATGAAAATTTTGAAAACATTTCATTCAATCATAAAATATGACTATCATATGCAAGATGAATGAAATGAAATTCAAACATGAAGCCAACCTCAACTAATAACCAACCAATATTATGAACACATAAGCATGGTGGTCATGAGATATACCTATATGAACAAGAGAGGTGGCAACATAAAAATTATGATGCTAATGGAATGTGACATGGAATGTAAACATATTACTATCAAGTTCAATCCAATGTACACAATGTCTATCACATTCATAAGAAATCAAATCAATCGAAAATTATACCAATGGAAACCAATTGAATTTGATAACATGATAAGGAGCAAGAATGTGGTAAACACAAAATTCCATCAAGCATCATAAATGCATATTCATCACTTTTAAAGATATAACTAATGAGCATAGTGATGACCATGATAAATTGCAATGCAAAAGAATATTACTTGGTAATGCATGCAATTTTCAAAGTGACTAAATCATATGAATTCAACATCTAAGATATCCATCAAACAATAGATATAACTATAAAATACAAGTAATGGATTTCAAAGAGGTTCATATGATCAAGATCACTACTATGAAGTTGAAACATGTATAAGAATGATATATATTAAGAAAATATACATGAAACAACATCATAACCATCCATTTCAAAAATAATGACTTAGAAAGCATAAAGGATGGATTTGAGAGTTCTAGTATGGTATCTTCAAATATAACTAAAATTACAACCATACATGGAATTTATTGACATTTGCATAGAGAAGATCAATTACAATCAAGATCTAACTCATACCATATCATTAACAAAGAATACAACCATGTGAGCACAAGAAGGTATGAAGTTAGAGAGATATCATAGATCACATATAGATGAAAAAGGATTTCATATATGGGTTTACCAATTAAGAACAAGGGATTAATTCCAATTCATCTAAGGTGATCCATTAATCTATCATGCAAAATCTCTACCCTTAGCAAATATACTAAGCTTACAATGCAATGGAAAAGGATATGAGGTCTATACCAAATGAACTTAGCACATTAAATCCCATATGTACTTATTAGGCTCAAATGATAATAAAACAAAAGATTTTATTATAAAGCACATAAACAATCATCAATTTGCATTAATGAAAATATATACCAAGTTAGGCACAAATATGCAACTCAATGAAACCATATCCAACCATGCAATGTAAGACATCAAAATCAATTTGCATAAAAGGAATGTAACTAAATGAGCAAAGATGCAAATTGTTTGTAAAAATTATTTCCTTTCAACTGATAAAATCATAATTAAGCACAAGGAAATAAATTCAAGGAAAATGTTTCTATAAATACAACCAATAAAGCTTAGAACATTTTCCAAAGTTTTTCAAATCACTTTAATATATGAAATTCCAACGAAGAATCATTTATAGAATTATGAGCAAGTAATTTTGAAAAACAAGAAGTGTACTATTGTAAATTTTTAATTTGTAAAACAATAGACACTCACAAATTTTCCATACCATGAGATATAACTTGAAAATCAATGGAAAACTTAAATTGCTTCAAATCATTTGATTTACAAAAAGGATCTACCTATGACATACATCAAATGATTTTCCAACATCAATTGATCATGAAAAATCTTAGCTATGAAGGCTTACGTAATCACAATCAATTGACCATCAATAGAAATGCAATGCAAGAGATATACCTAAATGAGAGCAAAAAGCAAATCTATCATGATGAAAATATAATCAAATGATTTTGAAAACCATGATATGTAACTAGAGAAATACATGAAAACACAATCAATTGATCATAAATAAATATTTCATTTTAAGAAATGTAACTAAGAAAGAACAAAAATGCAAATGATCATGACCAACAATATGATTTAACTAAAAAGGATAGGTTGGTCAATGAGGTTCAAGGCCTTAAGGTTTGACTAAGTATATAACTTTAGGAATCCACCTAAGGTCTTGAGAGGGTTGATCTTTGAGGTCTAGGTTAGAAGTCCCACCAACTTTAGGAGATTTGACTTGATAAATTTTCAATTTAGACTTATCACCATTATGTTTAGATTTAACTAAATTTAGCTTAGGTTGGTGAATAGTCTTTTGAGGTTGGTGTTTCTTCTTCTTAGGGGATTGAATTCTTTTCTTCTTATTTTCTCCCTTTCTTTGACTTTTGAATTTTAAATTTAACTTTGTTACTTTCTTCAAAAGTTCCTTCATGTGTTGATTTAAGGGAGATAGATTGAGAAGCTTTTTGTTGATAGATTCTTTTATACTTGGTTTAACTTGTTTAACCTTTTTAGAATCTATCTTAGGAGACTCCTTTTTAATTGATTTAACTTGTTTAATCTTCTTGGAGTCTTCTTTGATTTTTAGTGTCTTACCCTTCATAGAGTTTGATTTTCCTATCTTGATTTCAAAGATGGGTTTAGACACATGGCTTCTTCTTAGTTTGCACTCAAATTTGAAATGCCCTTCATTACCACAATAGTGACATTTTGTTTTGGGCAAGGAAGTGTGAGTGCTAGAGAATGAGGACTCACCTTTCACAAAAGTGTTGGTGAATTTAGGGTCATGTGAAATATTCCTATTGTAACCAAGACCCGTCCTATCTCCTTGAGATTTACCCAATTTAAATAACTTTTCAAATTTTTCTTCACTTTGGGTAAATTTGCACTCATACTTTTGTTTGTAGCATTCAAGTTGAGTGACTTGGTTTTTAAGGGTTGAATTTTCATTTTTAACTTTTGTTAGTTCATTTTCAATTCCCTTAAATTTGTTTAGTTCTTCATGGGCAAGTTTTAACTCAAGTTTAAGTATATTAACATTAGATCCAAGTTCTAAGATTTGCAAATTACTTTGATCATTAGACAAGTTTAATTTGGATTTTAAGTAGATAATGTTTTCATCTTGCCTTTTTAAAGTATCCCTTAGATTTAAGTTATCTTTAATATGCTCATCACAATTTAACTTTATTTTATTTAGTTCATCTTGAGCATTAGATAAATCTTTCTTAGAGATACTCAACTTGGATTCTAAATTGTTAAAGTCTTTGTCTTGCCTTTGTAATTGATCTCTTAGTTTAGAATTTTCCTTATTAAGATCATCACACTCTATCTTTAATTCACTTAGATCATCTTTAATATTAGATAGATTATGCAAAGAGATCATGAACTTAGATTCTACACAATTTATTAATTCTTCTTTCTCTCTAAGTTCATCTTTTGAAGAAACTAATTCTTTGTTTAGTCTTTTAGATTCTTCTCTTAATATTTTATTTCTCTTATCAAGCTCTATGGAAAATGTATATAATTCCTCATAGGCTTGTTGAAGGTCATCTTCATTTTCATCATTTTCTTCCTCTTTTAATTCAAATTGAGATTCATTAATTTGAAGGTTTGAATCTCCAATAGATGGAAGAAGGAGGGGTCTAGAAGAATCTACACATGAATCTAAACAACCTAACATAGTGGAATCCATTCTAATGATTTTCATGAAAAAAATAACACTAGGGTTTTGACTCTAGGTTTTTACACCTAATCAAGAGTTCCAAAACACTTGATCCTAATAAAGAGCACAAGGCTCTGATACCAATTGAAAGTCCGGGATCCTAACCCTAGAGTGGGGGGGGGGGGGGGGGGGTGTGAATAGGGTGATCTACACTTAATGACTAATCAAGGCCAATTTTAATTTCTTAACAATTAACTAGTCACATGTGATGATAAACAAACAATATGCGGAAGCTTAAACAAAACAATCACCACAAAGCAATCACCATAACACAATGATTTATAGTGGTTCGGCCTCAATGCCTACATCCACTACCGGCTTGTGTCTCAACACCCCACCGGATTTCCACTATTTATACTTTTGAAAAGGCTAAGCAATAACCTCTACAATATGCTTTCCAAGGATAAGCAATAACCTAACAATGTTGTTTTTCTAGGCTAAACAACAACCTATACAAGATGCTTTTCTAGGCTAAGCAATAACCTTTACACAATGCTTTTCTTAGGCTAAGCAATAACCTTTACAATTAAAAAGATTTTCTCTCAAGGTAGTGTCTTCACAAAACACTCTAAGAGAATACAATTAAGCTCAATTACAATGCCTCTTAATTAGGCGGATATGAAATTGAAAAACTAACTCACACAAACACTATATGAATGCAAAGGTGTATGTTCATGATGTGTGTGTGTGATAACTTCAATCAAGTTAAAATTAAGCCCAATCAATATATGCTTAATGCATTTAAAAGTTTAAGGCACACAAAAGATTTGATTGAAGTGAAATGCAAATCACATGTATAAATACTAACTTGTTGATGATATAAAAATCAAAGGTTCACAAGTTGTATGAAACTATTTAAGACTAAACATGTGATGCATGTGCAATGTTGTTTTCAAAACAAAAGATTAACTAATGTTTAAATGAATGAAAACAACAATTTGATTCAACCAAGTAAATGAAACATGTTATAAAAGAAATCAAAAGATTTGACAAAACATGTTTTATAAAGTTTTAAAACAAACTTGGTTTGAAATCAAGGGTGAAAGAATCCAATCCAACTTAAATCAAAGATTAAGAGAAGAATGGATTCAACACATCATAGTTAACATGCTAAAATTAATTTACCAATAATTTAAACAAAACATGAAACATATGATAAATAAAAGTAAAGCTTACTTAGAGATTTAACTTCATTAATCCAAGCTCTAGCTTTACTAATGACCCCTTGATCTCTCTTAGTTCATCCCCTTTCTTTTGTCTCCAAACACCTCAAAGAAGACTAAAATGTTCAACATCTTTCTCATGGGAATGAACCTCAATTTATAGTCAAAAAGTTACTTTTGACGTGTCCCCGGTCGACCCCCATTGAACCCCGGTCGACCTGCCCTTTACAACGGTCAAAAAAGTTACCGTTTGAAAATGGCCAACGGTAGTGTACCCGGTCGACCGCGTGACCCTTCGGGTCGACCTCGTAGTGTACCCGGTCGACCGCGTGACCCTCGGGTCGACCTCGTACACTGCAGTTTTTGGCCCGGGACCAAAATTCCCAAAAATGCATATTTTTTGCATATTTCAAAGTTTTTCTTGAGGGAACTTTTTGGGCCATTAAATCAAGTTTGTAAACATGTTTTAAATCAAACTAAGTGGTTTAAAAACATGAAACACAAAAAGCCTAAAATGATTCAAAACTTTAAAACCAAAGGCTTGCTTGATTTCTAAAAACTCTTTTAAAAAACAAATGGATCCATTCAAAACATGCGTGAAACATATGATTTACAAGATTTAAAACAATGCATGAGTAAATCAAGATTTCAAGTTTTCTAAAACAATGCAAATGTGTGCAAATCAAATGATGCTTGAATGATAATGCATCCATCAAATTGCAATAACAAGAGGAAGCGAAGACACGGTCTTGAAAAGGACGAAAGGGGTTTTGTGACGAGTTGATCGTCGCCAGAGAAGAAACGAAGCAATCAAAGGTTGCTGCCACAGTTGTCACTAATCCCCGAGATCAGAGAAGAAGAAGCAGGAGGACCGGACTCTCTCAAATCTGTGAGAGAGGGATTTTTGAGACAGAGAGATAGAGAAACACCGGACCGAGGAGGGAGATTAGGGTATGTTGACACCAAAAATGTCACTATGTCCCTTCAACACCAAAAGCTACATGGAGCCACATCCTGCCATAAATAGGAAGGCGCCACTTCAAGCACCAGATCTTGTCAGAATCAAACAAAAACTGCAAGATCCTTCAAAGCAGCCAAAAGAGGGGTACACATGAAGTTTCGGGCCATTTCAACATCATTTGGCCTAACTTCACTCCTCCGACAGCCAGACAGGAGCTCCCGGCAGCGATAGTGTCGAAGACTTCAAAACTTCGATCAGAGCCTACGAATGGTCT
Source organism: Camphora micrantha (assembly GCA_003546025.1). Taxonomy (NCBI): domain Eukaryota; kingdom Viridiplantae; phylum Streptophyta; class Magnoliopsida; order Laurales; family Lauraceae; genus Camphora; species Camphora micrantha. Next base: position 50,358,713 of record QPKB01000004.1, on the reverse strand, counting down.
CAAAATACCTCCAAAAGGCCCCCTGCCAAATTTCAAGTCAAACGGACAACGTTTGACCCTTCATCAACTCTCGGGAAGCAAAAACAGGCCTACCAGCGGCAGAGCACCCCGGAATCATGGCATCCAAATTGGAGCTAATGGATCATCTCAAAATGACTCCAATAGGTCCCCTGTCAAGTTTTAGGTCAAACGGACATCGTTTGGCCTAGTTTCAAAGCTCGACATTTTCTTCGAGGTGAAATCAAGGCGAGCATTTGTGGGACCCCAAAAGGCTTCAAAACTCAAACCAAAGCCCATGGTTGGTCTTACTTACTACTCAAGAGGCTCCCTGTCAAATTTCAGGTCAATCGGACATCGATTAACCGCAGGTCAAAGCTCGGCATTTCTCTCATGGCGAAATTAAGGCAAGCATTTGTAAGACCCCGAACGGCTTCAAAACTCAAACCAAAGCCTATGCTTGGTCCTATCCACTGCTCAAGAAGCTCCACGTCAAATTTCAGGGCATTCCGACATCGTTTGGCCTAGTTTCAATGCTTGACAAAAAATCAGCAATATCGCACAACAAAGTCTTCGGCTTTCCAGAAAAATAGGAAACTTTGTGCTCCGATTTGCGTGGCTTCTCGTCGGGTTTTCTTCAAAAGAATCAGGCCAATAAATGAGGGGAAATGTCAGGAAAAATACAAAAGAAAAAAGAATGAAAAAAGATCGAAAAACGGCGAAGAAACGGCGACCGAAAGGCGGCCAAAAAATGGGCCCAAGGCCCATGGTCGCCGGCGACCTTGGCCCATGGTCGCCGGCGACCATGGCCCAGGGTCGCCGGCCCATGGTCGCTTGCGACCATGGAATTCCAGCGACCCAAAAATTAGCCGGAAGACCTTTTTTCGGGTCCTTTTCGCTTTTCGAGTTGATTGGCCCCTGTGATTTTTCCAAAATCTGATTTTTCGTGCATGAAATCCTTCGATCTTCGTCAACATCACGGATTTGCCGCCGAAATCATTGGATGATCATTAGATGCCTCGAAATCGCCAACCGGCCGACAAAGAAAGCACACTTTCTGCCCGCCCGATCGTGAAATCGATAGGACAGATGTTGCCGGCACGTTGACATTAATCAATGTCTGAAATTGCATCGCCATCCGACATCAAACAACATGTGGATTAACCGGCGGTCATCGCAAGAAGAATTCCAAAAGATGCGGCGCGGCCCGCGACTCTTCAAGCGACTTGGCGACCAATTAATGAGGTTAAATGATCCGTTTTATGACAAGTTAATGCGGTCATTAACTCATTATTTTGGACGGCCCAATCAAAAGCAAGCAAAGGGGAGTTACAAGTCAAAGGATTTATGGCATTAAAGCCATGAAACTCCTCCCATGATGGGGATTAAAAGCAATTAAAGGCTCATTATTCTCCATCGGCCAATCAGATTCAAGGAAAAAGGAGTTACAAAATAAGTAATTTAAAAACTTGTAACTCCTCCCATTATGAGTATTAATGCATTCAATGCTCATAAACCCTCCTAAATGGCTACCAAAGGCCTATAAATATGAGGGCATTCCAAAGGGACAGGATCTAGCTCTCGCTCTCCCCTCGACGAAGACAAAAAAAATCCAGAGAATTGCCCAGAAAATCCAGAACTCCTGCAACTCTGCTGCAAAGACCACCAAAAGGTGATTGAAGCACCCTTGGGGGGCCACCCCCCCCAAGGACCTCCCTTCTTCTACCAACATGGCTAAAACGTGGCTTTTCAGCTCGTTTACTTCGCTTTTTATCGGATATAAGACCTTCTCTTGGTCTTTGTCCTTTAAAAATCTGAGGTTAAAAAGCCAAGCCAAGAATCCAAGCATCGTGTTCTCATCTGCATGGACGATGGAGGAGCCCATACATGACTCGCGACCGTCGATCTGAACGTGTCCCCACAATCTAATGAGAAGTCAAATTCCTTTTCTTGATTTCTATTGTACTTTATTTTTCTTTTAGAGACAAAAATCACAATTCTTGTTTTTCATAATGGATAAGATTTGTAAATCGCCTTTTACGGCAAAATCGCTTTTCACGGCAACAAATGAAATCGCCTTTCACGGCATTCAAAAAAACCCTTTTGTCTCTTTTCTTAAAATATGTGTGCAATGAGAAACTAGAAAAAGTTTCATTTCCCCTTTCTACTTGTGAAGGTGGATCTTCGGATCACCGTTTCTAAATTCCAAGTAGAAAAGTGAAATTGGCATACCCGTACAAAAAAAAGAAAGATGTTGTTACCCTTTACTTTTCTTCTCCTCCCCTCCGCCGTACCCCGAAAGACCTGGGGCGGAGGCAGCGGGAGAGAGGGAAGAATCGGGTCCATCAAGCTGGCACACCTGGTGGGACACGTTCATTTGAGAACATGAACTTCGATTCTTTGGCACTTTTCTAGTTGGTGGCCAATGTTGAATCTTGCAAAAAAAAAAAAAAAAACATGAGATGGGATTTTTTTTTGTTTTGGAAATTTCTTTCTTTAAGTCTATTTCCAATCTTTCTCCTTCTCGGAAAAAAAAAATCTTCTCTTGTTCTTTGAATTCTGATCTAAGAAATCTCGATCTCCTCCCTTTTGGACTCAGTGCCCGTAGAAATGTTTGAGCACGTTTTCAGATTGGGAAAGGGACCGTTTGCTCTCTTTGATGAGTTCGAAAAAAAATCTAATTTCAAACTTGTCAGATTTTCAAAAAAAAAAAATCTCCTTTCTTTTGGATCCAAATTTGAGAAATTTTGGTTTTCTTTTCCTTTCTGACTTAGGGCTCGCAGAAATTGTTTGAGCCCCTGTTCAGACTGGGAACGGACCATTCGCTCTCGCTGATGAATCCATCAAAAAAAAAATCTGATTTCAAACTTGTCAGATTTTTAAAAAAAAAAAATTCTTCTTTCTTTTGGATCCAAATTTGAGAAATTTTGGTTTTCTTTTCCTTTCTGACTTAGGGCTCGCAAAAATTGTTTGAGCTCCTGTTCAGATTGGGAACGGACCATTCGCTCTCTCTGATGAGTCCACCAAAAAAAAAAAAAAAAAAAACGGGGATGCACTTGAGAACACGAAAGTTTTACCGATTGCGTTCTTTAATCGAGGTTGATCCAAGAAAAGCCTTGTCCAGAGTTTGGAGACAGCTAGGCTGTTCTAGGTAAGGGTCCTCCAAACGGGTTCATTAAGTAATCCTACCCTTACCTGGGGGCTGGTCTATCAACATTGGTTTCATAAGAACGAATCGTGAGAACTCGATGTATTCTGAAACCCTAAAAACATTTTTTTGTCGATTTTTGGTTCAAATTTGAGAAATCTTGATCTCTTCCTTTTCAGACTCTGTGCTCGCAGAAATGTTGAGCACGTGTTTGAACTGGAACATCATTTGCTCTCTTTGATGAATCCGATACTGACTTTCAAAAAAAATGTTCAAAAAAAAAACTTCTGTCACGTTTGGGTTCAAAGTCGAGAAATCTTGACCTCTTCCTCCTCGGATTACTGTGCTCGCAGAAATGTTGAGCACGTGTTTGGGTTGGAACGTCATTTGCTCTCTTTGATGAATCTGATCCTGACTTTTCTAAAAAAAAAAAACTTCCGTCATTGTTGGGTCCAGATTCGAGAAATTCTGGTTATTTCCTTTTCGGACTTTGTGCTCGCAGAAATGTTGGGCACGTGTTCGGATCGAAGTGCCATTTGCTCTCTTTTATGAACCCAACCTTGACCTTTCAAAAAATCCCATCTCGTGTCCATTTCAAGGATGCGATTTACAACATCTGTGCCTAGCGGTGCTAGTACGCCCTCTTGGGTCTACTGTATTCGCGACCGACACATTTGTACTCCCAACCTTATATCATTTTACCTCGAGTGAGCCTCGCTCCTCGGTAATCTGATTTAAGGTTCACAATTGCTTCTAGCAGTCACTGGGACGCTCACTCTGAGCCTTTCATACTCGCGTTTAGAACAATTGTATACTCTATGGCCTTTTGCCTTCTTCATCTTGCTTGGGCCGGGCCTTGTCCCCTCGAGCAAATTGAGAAGAAAAAACCATAGTATTTCCATTTATGATCACCACATTCTTGTGATTACTAATGGATCCGGTCTTGTTTCAGAAAGGTTTTTCAAAAACTAACATGGCAGCTTCGCTGACAATCACCTTCGACAAGAACAAGTACCAGCTGATGCTTCAAGAGAAGCAAAACGAACGTGCTCTTAAGCGCCTCGCCAGCGGCCGAAGTGTCACTTCCTTCGGTAACGCACAAGATACCGGGTCGACCTCCTCTCCCCGGTCCATCGTCTTCGGGTCGCTGGGTGTCGCGACCCCGGACCGGGTCCCCACTAAGAAGGCGGGCCTAATCCGGGATCGGGACTGCTAATGTGATGTTGTAATATGATGTATGATTGATTGTTCCAATTTATTGAAACCAAACTAACAAAACGTATACGAGCCATCGAGAAGGATGCCACTCGTACACGCGATTTCCCACAGGTGTCCGCGGTGAGGATAACACATTGACATGAATATTTCTTTGGTGTGCGGAAGCGTGTAGCAAATCTCTATTTCATACATTCATGTCCAAGATACAAGATTAAGCATATTTCATACTAGTATCAAAATGAGCAATGATCATTAAAGCTATAACCCCAAAATAAAGTTAAGGTTTACAACAAAGTAGTTTAATTACATTGTTCCCAAAAATAGAGGCCAACAAAGGCCAATGAATACAGTATCAAGTTTCCCCAAAAGAATGGTTAGATACAGCCCAAAATGTGTTACGCAACTCAAGCACCCGAATGTCTAGATGACATCATCGGCGTGCCACTCAACTAGTCGTTGCGGTTCGCCAACCGCAACCTCGAGCTCCTCCTCGGGGAGACCAACAACGGGACCTGAGTACCAAAAACAAGTGTCAAACACGACGGTTTGGCAAACGGATAGAAAGACATAACAATATAGAAAATACCTTGAAAATCATTTAAACCTGTCAAAGCATTAGTTTCATAAAACAAGATAAACATTTATTCAAATACATATGCAAGATAAAACATGTAAGGTGTCCAAGGAAACGGGAAACAGACAAGATGGCAACCACACATAGCTAAATCCTCTATCACCGAAGTGACAAGAGCAAATCGGGATGTTGTCTCAGTCACCGAAGTGAGGAGATGCAACATAAGTAACATATACATAATATAATACAATACGGGACGGGACCACGGTAGCGAACCGGGTATCGGGACAAGACCACGGTAATAACCGGGTAGCGGGATCCAAGACTGCAGCTGGCGGGACGGGAAAGGGTCTCCAAGTCGGTCGATCAAACCGGCAAGGAAAGCCAAGCATAGTGGTGCCGACTCATAGGTCAAATCATGTAAAACAAGTCATGTACAAATCATATTTAATGCACTTTAATAAACGGGCAGGGCGGGGTGCTTAAAAGCACTAATTCCATTTTCAAACGGGAAGTGCATGTCGGGGCTAGCAAAAGCTCTAGTTCCAATTTCGATGTTTTCGGGAATGATAAATCACATTTCTTGAAATACGGGACAAGTATCGGGATTCGATATAAATCAAGTGGATAAGGACCCCGTATGTCTATTGTGATGATCACTTGGCACTCCTTGAGTTTAGAGACATTCCGGGCTCTTTATGCACCTTAGGGATTCAAACCCTAATCGTATTTTAATTAAACAAACCTAAAAGGGATGGGATCCTAAGCACCATGTTAATCTAGTAGTACCTTACAACCTACTCATTCGTCGAAGAGAAAACGGATTCGCGATACCCAAACAGCCCAATTTCGAGTTTAGATAAAAGAAAGGATATCCCGTCGTTCCGTTCCGTTCAAGATTGAACTAGGTTAAGCACCGATACGACCGGATTAACCGCGAGGAAATGACGGTTCAACCATCCTCAAAAGAAGTCCAATGGGTCCACAAAAGAGTCACTAAGTTCCATCTAAAGTCCATTTAATCATAGGGGAAAAAGTCAGTTTTCTGCAGGGTTCCAATTGGGCCGGTCGACCTGGCCCATGGCCGGTCGACCGCGTACACAGTGGCTCGGTCGACCGGCCATGGGCCAGGTCGACCGGGAGTTGTAACTTAAAATTGTGCACAGTGTTTTGGTCAGGCTCCAGAGAGCCTGACCTCTGTGTCGCCGGTCGACCGCGCCCTAAGCCGGTCGACCGCGTGCTCAGGATAACTGAGACTCCCGCAGTTCTGCAGGCTGCCCAGCAGGGGGCCTGTTCCAGTGTCGCCGGTCGACCGCGCCCCTTGGCCGGTCGACCGCGTACACTGCGTAACAGAACCCAGGTTCTGTTACAGCAGTGCAGTGGTCTTCCCATTTTTTTCTATCATTACTACATTGTCTCCAAACCTGATTAGTAATCTCATATGTGATTAAAACAAGCTTTCAAGAATCAATATGAGCATTTATTTCCAATCTAAACAAGTCATTAATGCTTCAAAACCATAGGTCAAAACATAAATGCATTTCAACAAAACTCTTTCAAATGTAAAAATGTCAAAACATCCACTTGCCTCAAGTCTCAAATCACTGAAAAACAGCTCCTAGCACTCTTGCAAGACAAGGGAATAAGCTCTACCAAAAACCCCTAAAACAAACCCTAAAATGGGTCAAAACAATGAAGAAGAAGAGAGAGTTTTCAATATTGAAAATGTAGCTTCTCTAAGGCTAGAAGAATACTAATATAGAAGATTAGGAAGAGAGCTTACCAAATGGTGTTCCAAAAGAGCAATGCAAGCTAGAAGAAAGTCTTGGAGTGATGGGATTTCCTTCAAAATGGTGTCAATGGAGAGCCCTTGCAATGGAGAAGAAGATTATGAAATCTTTTGAGATGATGGTGCAAGCTTGGGAGATGCTTGATGATGGAGAAGCAAGAAGAAGAGGAGAAACCCTAGACTCAAATCACAGTTGCTGGAAAAGAGAGAATGAAGGAGGAGGGTTCTCTTTTATAAGCCATACCAGTGGGCTCCACCATCAAGTAACCTAGTTGGGCTGAAATAGTGATTTTCGGGGCTCCGGATGAAATCGACGAAGAAGGAAGAAATGATCGTCGAAATATCTAGTTTCTAAAAAGTTTATGTTTCGCGGGTTTCGGGATTAACACTAATTTGGTACAGATTTAGAGTAAAAGTACTGTTTTGCCCTTGGAGCTAGAAAAGTCATGTTTCGGGGTTTCGAACGAGAATGGGATCAACATGAAAGTTGAAGGCAATAATAAAACAAGTAAATCGGGAGGAAATACAAATCACGAAAACCAATATAAAATCTCAAGCACACAAAAAGCCATAAACAAGGGAACCCCCAAAGGGCCCCACTAATACCAAAGTACTCAAAATCCCTAAAGCTATTCCAAAGCTATTCTAAACCACTAAACCAAAACCACAAGACAAAACAAGACTAACACGCAACTAACTAAGCACTAATCGGGATCACTCGGGTCGGGGTCTTACACTGGGACCTTTCCCACTTCCCGCAGAAGAAACAACTCTTGCCAAGAAGCAGAGAACCACCCCTGGGCGCGTCACTACCGTGACACCAAGGGCAACCGCCAAGAAGACTGAAGCCTGCGACAACCCCGTGAAACCTCAGCCTGCAAGAAACCAGGTCTACCTCAAGACTTGGTCTCTAAGACCTTCTCCAAAACAAAGAAGGTCCCAAAGATCTGCAAGGCCAGCATACCTGGCCCCGCTCAAGGAGAACCGGTTATACCCTCTCTCGTACATGAAAGAGGAGAAATCAGCCCTCCACCAAACAAAATCCACCCAGCACGAGTCGGCTTGTTCCTATAAGCCCAGGATCAAGTCGTGCATCATCAGGCCTCAGCAAGAATCTGTCAAGGCTTGTATTCCTGCAACTCGGCCCTTCATCTCAACAGGGGCCGAGCTCGCCAAATTTAAAGCTTCGCTGCGACAGGCTAAGGACCGCATTCAGATCCTGTCCTTGCCAAATTACAAAGAAGACAAGCTCGGCTGCTACGCGCGAGGGACCACCTCCTTCGTGGCTAGAGCACAACCTGAGCTAACTGAAGCTCAAATCGCTCGTCGTATGCGTCGCCGCGCGGCGTATCGGCAAAAGAGACTAGAGAAGCAAAGAGCCCAGCACTCCACGCTCCAGGTCTCTCAAAAATGGGTCGAAAAAGAAGCACCCAACCAAGTTGCTACTGTCCATATGGTTGACAAAACCAAAAGGCGCCAGAAGTCAGCAACAAAAATCCATGTCAAGCGACCGGTGACTCGCAGCGTCTCCCGGGCGCGAAGACATAGAGAAGATTCTCCCACTCCTTCAAGTCAAGGACACCGGAGCAATCACTCTTCGAGCTCTTCATCCAAAAGAATGAGCTCCAGCTCAGTCACCAAGACGATATCCTCATTCGACTCTCGAAAGATGAACGTCTTAGCCACAAATGCTGAGTAGCCTCCGCCGCAAGATGACGTAGCAGCACGCATCCAGCAGCTGGAGCAGGGACAGCAGAGAATAGAAGCTCTCATGGAGAACTTACTTCTTACCCTCCAACGTCCACTGAATAATGAAGCTCCTCCAAGTCACCACGAAGAGGAGGTAAATGAGTCACGCGCCCTTACCAAAAAGGACGTTGACGATATCCTCGCCAAAGCAAAGGAAGAGGATTCACTAAAGGAACACGGAATCAAGCCGCCATATCCCTTATGGATGGACTCGGTACCGTTTCCTACCAAATTCAAACAGCCCACTCTCCAAACATATACGGGGAAGGGCTCGGCCAGACAACATGTCATCCATTTCAAGATCCTGACGGGAGCCATCGCGGATCAAGACGCCCTCAAGATCCGTCTCTTCGCAAGTACCCTAAAAGGTACGGCCTTTGATTGGTACTCCACTCTTCAGGAGGACTCTATCCAAAACTGGGCCATGATGGAGACACGCTTCCTAACTCACTTCAAAGGTGAGGATCATCCTGTGACTATGGCTCAACTCTGCAGCCTAAAACAGGGAGAGAATGAGTCGACATACGACTACATTCACAAATGGAAGGCAATGGCGTACAAATGTTCAGACGTACTGCCACAAGCGTCGCTGGTCGACATCTGCCGTAACAACATGAGAGCAAAGATACGCTCCATGATTATTGGCAATAAATCAAAGAATCTGGGAGAACTCCTAGAAGCATCAATGGAGGCTGAAACGGTGATCAAAGACCTCAGCAGTCAGAAATCATCAAAGAAGGAGCCGACCGCCATTGCAACCTCGAAGCAAAAGAAAAAGGAGGTTCTCAATGTGCAAACCAAGTCAGCTCCGCAGCCACCAAAGAAAGCTGAAAACAAAGGTGCAGGTAAGAAACCTGAACTCTCTGATGCCTTCAAAGAACGAGTAGAAAAGAAATACCCGTTCGATGAAGATGTCGAAGAAATCTTCGAGGCTCTCTTGGCAAACGGGAAGCTCACCCTGCCTGAACCCAAAAGACCAGGAGATGTTGGCAAAACCAACGATCCCCGGTACTGTCCATACCACCAGATGATCTCGCATCCTCTCAACCAATGCTTCGTTGTGAGAGAAAAGATCAACGAGATGTGGAAAAATGGAGTCATCACCTTTGACAAAAACTATGGGTCTGCCTCCGTCAACATGGTGTCTGATGGACCCGATTCCTCCCTCTCCCCCGCTGCCTCCGCCCCGGGTCTTTCGGGGTACGGCGGAGGGGAGGAGAAGAAAAGATAAAGGGTAACAACATCTTTCTTTTTTTTGTACGGGGATGCCAATTTCACTTTTCTACTTCGAATTTAGGAATGGTGATCCGAAGATCCACCTTCACAAGTAGAAAGGGGAAATGAAACTTTTTCTAGTTTCTATTGCACGCATATTTTAAGAAAAGAGACAAAAGGGGTTTTTTTTTAATGCCGTGAAAGGCGATTTCATTTGTTGCCGTGAAAGGCGATTTTGCCGTAAAAGGCGATTTACAAGTCTTATCCATTATGAAAGACAAGAATTGTGATTTTTCTCTCTAAAAGAAAAATAAAGTACAACAGAAATCAAGAAAAGGAATCTGACTTCTCATTCGATTGTGAGGACACGTTCAGATGGACGGTCGTAAGTCATGTATGGGCTCCTCCATCGTCCATGCAGATGAGAACACGATGCTTGGATTCTTGGCTTGGCTTTTTAACCTCAGATTTTTAAAGGACAAAGACCAAGAGAAGGTCTTATATCCGATAAAAAGCTAAGTAAACGGGCTGAAAAGCCACGTTTTAGCCATGTTGGTAGAAGAAGGGAGGTCCTTGGGGGGGTGGCCCCCCAAGGGTGCTTCAATCACCTTTTGGTGGTCTTTGCAGCAGAGTTGCAGGGCCTCTGGATTTTTTTGTCTTCGTCGGGGGGAGAGCGAGAGCTAGATCCTTTCCCTTTGGAATGCCCTCCTATTTATAGGCCTTTGGTAGCCATTTAGGAGGGTTTATGAGCATTGAATGCATTAATACCCATAATGGGAGGAGTTACAAGTTTTTAAATTACTTGTTTTGTAAGTCATTTTTCCTTGAATCTGATTGGCCGATGGAGAATAATGAGCCTTTAATTGCCTTTAATCCCCATCATGGGAGGAGTTTCATGGCTTTAATGCCATAAATCCTTTGACTTGTAACTCCCATTTGCTTGCTTTTGATTGGGCCGTCCAAAATAATGAGTTAATGACCGCATTAACTTGTCATAAAGCGGGTCATTTAACCTCATTAATTGGTCGCCAAGTCGCTCGAAGAGTCGCGGGTCGCGCCGCGTCTTTTGGAATTCTTCTTGCGATGACCGCCGGTGGATCCACATGTTGTTTGATGTCGGATGGCGATGCAATTTCAGACATTGATTAATGTCAAAGTGCCGGCAACATCTGTCCTGTCGATTTCACGATCGGGCGGGCAGAAAGTGTGCTTTCTTTGTCGGCCGGTTGGCGATTTCGAGGCATCTAATGATCATCCAATGATTTCGGCGGCGAATCCGTGATGTTGACGAAGATCGACGGATTTCATGCACGAAAAATCAGATTTTGGAAAAATCACAGGGGCCAATCAACTCGAAACGCGAAAAGGACCCGAAAAAGGGTCTTCCGGCGAATTTTTGGGTCGCCGGAATTTCCATGGTCGCCGGCGACCATGCACCCATGGTCGCCGGCGACCATGGGCCAAGGTCGTCGGCGACCATGGGCCTTGGGCCCATTTTTTGGCCGCCTTTCGGTCGCCGTTTTTTCGCCGTGTTTCGATCTTTTTTCACTCTTTTTTCTTCTGTATTTTTCCTGACATTTCCCCTCATTTATTGGCCTGATTCTCTTGAAGAAAACCTGACGAGAAGCCACGCAAATCGGAGCACAAAGTTTCCTATTTTTCTGGAAAGCCGAAGACTTTGTTGTGCGGTTTTGCCGATTTTTTCTCAAGCATTGAAACTAGACCAAACGATGTCGGAATGACCTGAAATTTGACGTGGAGCTTCTTGAGCAGTAGATAGGACCAACCGTAGGCTTTGGTTTGAGTTTTGAAGCCTTTTGGGGTCCCGCAAACGCTTGCCTTAATTTCGTCATGAGAGAAATGCCGAGCTTTGACTTGTGGTCAACCGATGTCCGATTGACCTGAAATTTGACAGGGAGCCTCCTGAGTAGTAAGTAAGACCAACCATGGGCTTTGGTTTGAGTTTTGAAGCCTTTTGGGGTCCCGCAAATGCTCACCTTGATTTCACCTCGAGGAAAATGCCGAGCTTTGAAACTAGGCCAAATGATGTCCGTTTGACCTAAAACTTGACAGGGGACCTATTGGAGTCATTTTGAGATGATCCATTAGCTCCAATTTGGATGCCATGATTCCGGGGTGCTCCGCTGCCGGTAGGCCTTTTTTTGCTTCCTGAGAGTTGATGAAGGGTCAAACGTCGTCCGTTTGACTTGAAATTTGGCAGAGGACCTTTTGGAGGTATTTTGAGACCATCCGTAGGCTCTGATCGAAGTTTTGAAGTCTTCGACACTATCGCTGCCGGGAGCTCCTGCCTGGTTGTCGGAGGAGTGAAGTTAGGCCAAATGATGTCGAAATGGCCCGAAACTTCATGTGTACCCTTCTTTTGGCTGCTTTGAAGGATCTTGTAGTTTTTGTTTGATTCTGACAAGATCTGGTGCTTGAAGTGGCGCCTTCCTATTTATGGCAGGATGTGGCTCCATGTAGCTTTTGGTGTTGAAGGGACATAGTGACATTTTTGGTGTCAACAGTGTCATATGGACAAACACAAAAGTCACCAAAGAAGAAGGTCACTACTTCCTTCAAGGTGATAAAAATGGCTCAAACATCCCAAGAGCTAGTCCCGTGCCCAACACCAGATGGACAGCCCATATGGGTACATCCCGATCTCCTGGAAGATGAAAACTGGGAGATCGTCAAAACAAAGCCGACCGCTCAACAGCGAAGGCAAGCCAGGAGACAACTCCGTAAGCTTAAACAGCAGGAGAAAGCTCAACCAAAACAAGAAGTTCCTGAAAAGACAGAAACTTCCCCTACCCCTTCACTGGGGGCAGCAGAAAAGTCTCCTTCCGAGACTTCAAGGCCGGTAAGGAAATTCACCCTTGGTGATTTCATGCCACTACTACTAAAGACTGAAGACATGCAGGGGGCATCATACTCTTGCAATTCAGTAGTTGGATTCCCCATGGAGGGGTACGAGTCCAGTGACACCGCCAGTGACACCGATGAATGGGAGGAATCCCTCGAAACAGGAGAATACCTCTCCGACGAGGAATGGATCCCCGAATCCCATCTCATGCCGGTGATCTGGTATAACCCTTTTACAACCACAGGGATCTTGGTCTGATGATGAAGGAGACCAAGAGGTTGTTCAGGAAAATGTTGTTAACACAGCACCTGCCAATGCTCCGGTAGAACCCGATCAGGAGGAACCACAAGGAGTAGATGAAGAAGAAGATCTGGCTCCTATGCCTGATCTCGAAGAATATGCAAGGATCTTGCAGCATCTTGCCATAGAGCAAGGACAAGATCACATCAATCAGCTTCATCGCAATCCAGAACCGGTGGTCCCGGAAAATCTACAGGAGTCCCCTCCAGTAACTCTTGAAAATGAAGAAAACTGCTGGGTGGATGATCCCCTTACATCAGAGGATGAATCTGACTCCCAACAATCCGTTCTGGAGACGTTTCCTATTGCTTGCAATGCGATAGTTCGAGACGACAGCGCCTCTGGAGCTTCATTTGCCGAGGCCACAAACTCCCATACTACATCAGGTAGTATATCCTCTGATATTACTACCTCAGAGATGGCATCTTCTCAACCTTCGTCTTCTGAGACTGTCACATCAGAGTACATACCTCTTCTGGCTGACTACCTTGAAGACGTCTCTACCGATGAAGTCTACCCAGTCAACTGGTCCCAGATGCCCAACCTCATGGGTGATGTCTGGACCGATGAAATTGTAAACAAAGAAGACAAATTGCTGGACGCTGTTCAGGACTTGTTCCCGGAAAATGCTCCATGCAATGCAATCACTGAGGATGGTAAGGTTGACGCGGAAGCATCTTCAGCAAATGAAAAGGATCAGCCCCTCAATCCCGAGGGTGGACTCCCGAATGAAGAACCGTCTCCAGAAGCTCTCGAAGTTGGTAAAGGTACCCGCTCTGGCCGGGATTACCACAAAAACTACAATCTAACTTCTTCTTCTTATGTAAATCCTTCGGGACAGAATGTAAACGCCCAAGTGGCAACATTAATGAAAATGCAGGCCCTAAGGAGGCTTTCAAGTATGACTTGATTGAGCACTTTAGACACATACCTACACGTCTGCACATCCTAGACTTATTACGAATGTCTCCCCAAACTCGTGATAGTCTCATTTCAGAACTGCAAAGACTGAATGTGGATGTCGACAAGCATGCCCCACAAGTCCTACAAATTGAAATGGACTATAAGGTTAAAAAATCAAATGCCTCCTCAAAAGGAGAAAAGAAGAAGACTGAGGGATCTTGCAATGATTGCCTCTCAGTTCAAAAAGCAGCAAGTGCAACCATCGCCTTCACTAAGGAAGACCTCCTACTAGGCGAAACAAAGCACAATCGGTCCGGGTTCTGCCCTCAACCTCATCTCTACTTCGGCACTCAAAGAGCTGGGCATCCCGCCTAGCAAGCTGAGTCATACATCCGTGTCTATCTTTGGATACGATGGAAGCGCTTAAAGGCCTATCGGCAAGATTAGGTTCAAGTTGCAAATCGGTGATCTTATCTCTGAAGTCACTGTATATGCAATAAAGACCCCCTCATGCTACAACATCCTTCTCGGAAGCCCCTGGATACACGAGAGTGGTGTTGTTCCTTCAACTCTTCATCGGTGCATCAAGTTTGTTGGCAACGACGGCTTGGTACATCGCGTATTTGCGGACAAAAAGCCTTTCAAAGGCAAAGAAGTCCATTTCGCAGACTCGCAGATGTACAAAGATGAAAACAAAGAAAAGGAGAAAGAAATAACATCCTTTGCCGAAAGTCTCCAGAAAGATAAAGGCAAGGCTCCTCAGCAATCACCGGAAGAAAATCAACCATCCGGCAAAACCGAGGAGATCAACCAATCTCCTTTTGTTGTCTCCCTCAAGTCTTCAAAGCCGCTGGTGATCACTACCAAGGCAAAGAAGACCAAACAAAAGCCTGGGGGCAAGTTTGTCATCTCCTTTGTGTCTATTATGCAAGACACAGATTCGGATTCAAAGACAGAAGACGACACTTCGTCAAGCCAAGCTGATACTCAACAAGCTCAACTTGCTCTCACTCCATTGGAGGCACCTACTGGCATAGGCGATCCAGCATCAGCTTCCTTCGTTGTTCCGACAACCTCACCAAAAGAAAAGCCGATCTTTTCCCACAGGTCGGCGGCTTCTTCATCAAACTCTTCGCTTGAGCCTTTCCAAAACGAAGGTATGCCACAACTATCCTTGTATAGTCCAATGGCGCAAGCTATCATGAAGAAAATGGGCTATGACGCTCAAAATCCAATCGGCTTGGCAGGTGGCCACGGTATTCTCGTACCATTGGAGCCCACCCTGACAAAAGGCCAGCAGGAGGATTGGAAACTCTATCGTCATATAGAAAAGTCTTCATACGGACTGGGCTACGACCCTGATGCTCCCATGAGACAGTTGACCCAAAGGCTACAAAGTCGTCTGGCCGACGAAGCCTCAACATCTCGTGTCTGCGAAGATATTGATCTCCCTGGATATCTCTTTGAAGAGTTACCCGTCAAGGATCCAGGAAGCCCCTCCAATTGGTACGATTTCTCTGATGATGAAGAGAAATTGTCCGATGATACAGATGCACAGTCTTCTGGTCCAAAAGAACCATCATCTCCAAAAGAAGTGCCATACTTCGATCCAGTTTCAACAGGCGATTGGGACCATCTCATAGCGAGTCTTGAGAAGAGTGCCGAACAAGAAGACCCATGGTCAGAAGCACAGCCTTGGTCTGAGAATACCTTTGAAACTCCGGAAGGTCTTGTTGAGTTGGAAGCCTCCGAAAATATTATGGAGGAACCACCTTCAAGTCTTCCAATAGAAGATTCTGTTCGAAAGATAGACTTGGGAACGCCAGATAGCCCACGTCCTGTATTCATAAGCAAGAATATAAAGGATGATGAGTTACCCGAGTATATCGCTTTTCTTCGTGAGTTTGTTGATTGTTTTGCATGGTCTTACGCTGAAATGCCTGGTTTAGACCCCAAAATAGCAGTTCACAAACTCAATCTACAAAAAGATATCAAGCCTGTCAAACAAGGCCAAAGAAGATTTCGTCCTGACATAATGGACAAAATTGAACAAGAAGTCCAGAAACTCAAAAACGTTGGCTTCAACCGCGAGGAACAGCATCCTGAATGGTTGGCCAACATCTTCCTAGTGACAAAGAAAAATGGGCAGATTAGGGTCTGTATTGATTATAGAGACCTGAACAATGCATGTCCTAAGGATGAATTTCTGCTCCCCATACCGGAGGTGATGATCGACAACACCTGTGGATTCGAGCGGATGACATTCATGGATGGTTTCTCTGGGTACAATCAGATAAAAATGCATCCTGAAGATGAAAGACACACATCATTTCGGACCCCATTTGGCGTGTATTGTTACACTGTAATGCCATTTGGTCTGAAAAATGCTGGTGCGACATATCAAAGGGCTATGATGAAGATATTCCAAGATATGCAGCATAAGACGGTCGAATGCTACGTTGATGACCTCGCCGTCAAAAGCAAAAGGAAAGAAGACCATCTCAAAGATCTTCGAGAAGTCTTCCTCCGACTACGCAGGCACAAACTGCGAATGAATCCCCTAAAATGCTTCTTCGGTGTATCATCGGGTAAGTTCCTCGAATTCGTAGTTCGGAAAGCGGGAATAGAGCTTGACCCTATCAAAGTCAAGGCTATCCTAGAAATGCCATCCCCAAAAACCCTGAGACAGTTAAAAGGGCTTCAAGGAAGATTGGCATACATTCGACGGTTCATCTCCAACCTGTCAGGGAAATGTCGTCCATTCTCCCGCCTAATGAAAAAGGGCGTGGACTTTGTCTGGGATGCTGAATGCGAAACTGCGTTCCAAGACATCAAGTCATACCTGACCAAACCTCCAGTACTGGCTGCCCCCACAACTGGAAAACCATTTATCTTGTACACAAGAGCCCTCGACCACTCTTTGGGAGCTCTACTTGCACAAGGAAATCACGAGGGAAAAGAAGCTGCTCTATACTATCTCAGCCGCATGCTGGTAGGTGCAGAGCATCGCTACTCTCCAGTCGAAAAAGAATGTCTTGCAGTGATGTTTGCTGTACAGAAGCTACGTCACTATCTGCTGTCTAACACAGTATACCTGATCTCGATGATCAATCTCTTGAAGGTCCTTGTCACAAAAGTAGGTTCCCTCAATTCCCGACTGGCAAAATGGTCTATCCTCCTGTCACAATTTGATATTAGGTATGTACCATAAAAGGCAATCAAAGGTCAAGCTCTGGCAGACTTTCTTGCAGAGCATCCGTTGCCTGAAGATTCTCCACTCAGGGATGATCTCCCAGACGAGTCAGTTTACAACGTGGAGGCTTCCTTATCAAATGTTTCCTGGGATATGTACTTCGACGGTGCAACCAGGACAAGTGAAAAAGGAAATCAAATATCAGGGATTGGCATCCTCTTTGTTAGTCCCGACAAATACATGATTCCACACGCCTTCTCGCTACTGGAACCATGTTCAAACAATGCAGCTGAGTACCAAGCCCTGATTGTAGGATTGGAACTCGCCCTCGAATCCGGCATCACAGTGCTAGAAGCCTTCGGGGATTCTCAACTGATCGTCAACCAGATGAATCAGAAATTTGAAATCAGGAAGCCTGATCTGTTGCCTTACTACAACAAGGCGCAATCACTTCAGCAAAAATTTGACATCTGTCATATCACCCACATTCGTAGAGGCGAAAACATCCGTGCAGATGCCCTGGCTGGACTCGCCGCCTCTATGGCGGTCCAAGAAGGAGAACAGATGCAAGTTACAGTGTGTGAGAGAAGGATTCTCCCTCCCCTCAATACACACCAAGCAGTTGCTGAGTGCCACCAACTGGTTGGAAGTCGGATCTCCATCCTCAGACCTCCGATCGGCGACTGGAGGGATCCGTTCATTGATTATATTATGTTCGGAATCCTGCCTGAAGATCCAAAAGAACGGGTAAGTGTTCAAAGACGAACCCCAAACTTTCATCTGGACATTCCTTCAAAGATGCTCTACAGAAAATCCTACAATGGAGTACTTCTACGCTGCTTATCACAACAAGAAGCTAAAGAAACTCTCAAAGAGGTGCATGCTGGTCTTTGTGGAGCTCATCAGGCTGGTCCAAAGCTCTACGATCAGATAAAAAGGTTAGGTTATTATTGGCCTACCATGGTAGCTGACGCAATGCAATTTGCTAAACGCTGCCAGCAATGCCAAGTTCATGGAGACTATGTCCACATGCCTCCAGAATGGCTACATCCTACAGCAATTTCATGGCCTTTCGAAGCCTGGGGTATGGACATCGTAGGTCCTGTCTCCCCTCCGTCAAGCAAAGGTCATCGCTTCATCTTCGCCGCTACGGATTATTTCTCCAAGTGGTCAGAAGCTTTTGCGCTCAATGAAATGAAGACCTCATCAGTCCTTCAGTTCTTGCGCACCAACATCATTTGTCGCTTCGGCATACCTAAAAGATTCGTCCATGATAACGGACCACAATTCCGTGATCACAGATTCTACAGGTTCTGCGACAAATACAAAATCCAAAGTTGTCCTTCAACTCCGTACAATCCGGCGGCGAATGGACTGGCAGAGGCCTTCAACAAGACACTCTGCAAAATTCTCAAGAAAATGGTCTCTAGCCACAAAAGAGACTGGGGCGACAAACTATCCGAAGCTTTGTGGGCCTACCGAACCACCGTTCGAGGACCGACCCATAGCACGCCATTCTCCTTGGTCTATGGATGCGAAGCTGTTGTCCCTTTAGAGGTACAAATTCCTTCCTTAAGGGTATCTCTACAAAATGACATGACGCAAGAAAGCAATGTCAAATTAAGACTCCAAGAGCTGGACAATCTCGATGAGAGACGGCTCGAGGCACTCCAAAGCATTGAGCTCTACCAAGCACGCATGGCTGGATCTTTCGACAAAAAGGTCAGGCAACGCGCCCACAAAAAGGGTGACTTGGTTCTTGCGGTGAAAAGGCCGATGGTTTTCGCTCACAAATCCAAAGGCAAATTTGAACCAAAATGGGAAGGACCCTTCGTCATCGACCAAGTCTTCTCCAATGGCGCATACGCACTTCTAAACATGGAAGGTGATAGATGTATGCTGCCCATCAACGGCAAGTTCTTGAAGCGGTACTACCCTTGAAGACTTCCTCCACTGGGTCAGAGCGACGCCTGCAAGGCCAAAGCCTATTTCCAGGTACTTGCTCGTCAAACCCACTCCTTTTGGAACTTTCAAAACAATGCTTACTTTCATCGTTTCATTGTTCAAAAGAAAATCAAAATCCAAAAATCTAAGTTTAGGAGCCTCTTCCCAAACTTAACCAAAATTTTCGATCCTTGAACCCAAAATTCTTGGTTTGAAACAAAAATCAGGACTTAGGAATTTCCACCCTAGTCCGCCTTACCTTTTACCGCCAAAAATGGTTTTAGGTCAAAATTTACGACCCTCGTGTCTAAAAACAAAAATCGGGAAAGCGATGTCAAGTCGATACTCGCAAAAACCCATTGGAAGGATGCGAACCCCATTCGATACTTCCAAAACCTCAAAACCGCAAGGAAGCAACACCTCGTTGATACTTGCAAAATTTCAAAAATCGTGGAGACGCAACATTCCAGTTGAT
The DNA here is from genome assembly GCA_003546025.1 of Camphora micrantha. Lineage (NCBI taxonomy): Eukaryota > Viridiplantae > Streptophyta > Magnoliopsida > Laurales > Lauraceae > Camphora > Camphora micrantha. The sequence goes on along the minus strand of QPKB01000004.1, from coordinate 50,339,345 downwards.
ATCCACAACCCAAATTTCAAAAGAAAAACAAAGGTTCGAAAAAACCTCAAATTTCAAAAATCGTGGGGAGGCGACATTCCATCGATACCCGCAAAACAAAATTTTTGAAGAAAAAGCAGGGAAGCGACGCTTAGTCGATACTTGCACCCAACTTCGCGAGGAAGCGACATTCCATCGATACTCGCAACCGAATGAGCAAGGAGGCGACATTCCATCGATACTTGCAATACCATTCAGCAGGGAGGCGACTCTTAGTCGATACTTGCATTTTTTGAAAACCAAAAACCTGGCTTTTACGCCAAAAAACCTGGCTTCACGCCAAAAAAACAAAAAAATCGGCTCTCATGCCAAAAATCGGCTTCCATGCCACATCGGCTTTCACGCCACCAAAATTTGGCTTTCACGCCACCAAAATTCGGCTTCCACGCCAAAAATCGGCTTTCACGCCAAAAAAATCAAAACAAAATCTGGCTCTCATGCCAACAAAACAAAACTTGGTTTTCAAAAAATCCGGCTTTTATGCCAAAAACAAAAAAAAATCGGCTCTCATGCCAAAAATCCGGCTTTTACGCCAAAAAACAAAAAATCGGCTCTCATGCCAAAATCCGGCTTTTACGCCAAAAACAAAAAATCGGCTCTCATGCCAAAAATCGGCTTCCATGCCACATCGGCTTTCACGCCACCAAAATTTGGCTTTCACGCCACCAAAATCGGCTTTCATGCCACTTCAAAATTTTCGGCTTTCAAGCCATCAAAAACCAGGCTTTGTGCCACAAAATCTGGCTTTCATGCCAAAACAACACTTTTGACAAAAGATTTTCACAAAATGATAACCTTTTGATCAAGATTTTCAAACAAACATTCCCATTCAACTTTTGCTTATTTTCAACAAAAAGAATTTAAGTAGAACAAGGGGATACAAAAAAATAGAGTGCCAAAATGTTTATACATGGAGGTACCAAAAAAAAAAAGAAAGAAGAAAGTTTGTCAAAAGCTCAGTCCATCATAGTCTTCAACCAAAGACTAAGGTCCTCGAGCAGACTCTTGGCCTCAGCCTCCAAAGCTTCCAGGCCACGCTTCTTCAAAATGCCGCCGTAAAATGCGGCAGAAAACCGCGATCCATCTTCAGCACGGGGGAATTCCTCCCAAAGAAGTTGCCATCGCTCATGCTCCTGAGTCTTCCTTTGGAGATTCCCGTCAACCTCTTCAACCTGACGGATCAGAGTGCTCTCTCTGGCACGAGCTTCAAGAACAGCAGCCCATTTAGCAGCAGTCTGTTCTTCCAACAACTCGAGACGCTGCCTAGTCTCGTTGATCTCCTTATCGAGGTGGCTCAGGTCTTTTGATAGCTCGATAATAGCCAGTTCGGCGACGTTCCTCTCTCGAACAAGCTGCTTCCGAGCCTTCAAGATCTTATTCACTTCCGATTTGACCTCGCTGGAAGGCTTCAGAAACATTTCGTTGAAAAAGTCATCACTTGGGGAGTTCTTAGTCTCGCTCCACTTATCGCCCAGTGCAATGACTCCATCAACGAAAGCCTTGGCATTGATGACATCCAGACCAACCTCTGCGCTGTCAGCAAGGATGTCTCGCACGTGCTTGACCATGCCAAAGCCAGCTTCCAAGTGACCAGAAGAAAGAGTCTCAACCCAGGAGCTCAGTACACTCTTCAACACCTTCTTTGCAAACTGAAGAGAGGGCCCAGATGAAGACTCGCCATGCTCCGCTGACTGACTGCCCATGTCAGGCCGTAGTGGGCGATAAATCGAAAGACTCTTCCCAGTCGGAGCGTCAGAAGATGGGATATCATCATGTGTTTGCACTTCTGCCGCATCAAAACTGGTAGAAGAAGTCTCTACTTCTGGACCAGCCGCCGGTATTTCCTGTTCCGGCTCCGAGGAAGACAATGGAACCTCTCCTGTCGCCTCACAACCTGCCAGAAGATGAAAGGTATGAACATGATCTTGTCAAAAAAAAAAAAAAAGAAGAAATTTGTCAAGACTATTGTTGTGAAATACCTTCTCCGACGACCGGTGGAGCGCTTTCTGTCTCCATAAGCTCGTCCGGAGTGTCGCAGAAAGCTACATCCATGGATGGCTCGAAGTCGTCAGAATCCTCTGGCAAATCAGCTGATAAAAAGGGGGGAGAAACGTCAGCAAAATTTAGCAAAGAAAAGAAAATGCCAAAAAAAAGGGGGAAGTAAAGAAGTCGTACCAGGAGAAGATTCTGGGTCTACTCCAGAGTCCCTTGGCTCTTCCTCAGATGCCGTAGTCGGATCCGTCGCCGCCTCATCGGCCGGGGCCTCAGGCATCACCAAGTCATCATCCTCTGCAAAAAGAAAAGAAAGCAGTGGATCTAAACAAAAATCTCTCAAAGAACAAAAAAAAGAGAGAAGCAGAAAAAGAAAGGGAAAGGATCATACCATCGTCGGCTTTTTCCTCTCGACTCCTCTTCTCTGGAGGCTCTTCAGCATCCCGCGAGACCTCCTCATCAATGGTAAGAGGGACTTCCACGTCAGGAGAATCTTCGCACTGCTTCTTATGACGGTACTGTCCTCTCTTCCTCTTGCTCCTGCGGGTCGGTTTACCTGAAGAACCTGCCCCGCTATCAAAGTCAGGCTTCTCACCAGAGTCCTCACTGGATGGTCCGCTCCTGCCAGTGGACCCCATGGAAGTTCTCCTTCGTTCCGCTTGCCTCCAAGCGTCGATTTCAGCTTCCTCCTCCTCCAGCTGTCTCAGGACCTCACCAGGTACCTCTTGCACAGCTCCAGATCTGACGACATCCCGGTCCTTGAGAAAGCCTATCCTATGCTTCTCTCCAGAAAAGGAAGGCCAAAACCTCCTCTCGCCGGACGCCGTCTGATCTACCAAGACCCTTCCCGGAAGATTGCTTGACATTGAGCTCTTTCTTGGAAAGCCCCCGGTACGCTGAAAAGCTCTCCGCAAACCATTTCGTGAAGCCAGCGGTCCGGAAAGTGGGCAGCTCAGGATAGGAAATCATGGCGGTAGTGTCCTCCGCACTGTAAAAAGCCCATGCATTCCTCCCATCCTGAAGACCCCCAAAACGCTTCACCATGCTCGAAGGCGCTCCTACAACGCCTTGGGAGAAGCCCAACTGCAACGCAAAACGAGAAGGAACATACGGCTGGATGTCAACAAAAAGATGTCGACGGTACACCATCGTACCAACACGTATGTTAAAAAGCCATCCCTTCTCTGCGTTTGTCAAAGAATAGTGTCTTCCCGACCCTGCTCTGGTGGAATCGCGGGAGATACCAAAATCAAAAGCCTTCTTCCGCAAACCGGGAGAAAGCTTGACTGAAGACTGCCCCATCTCGACGTCCCTGAACCGTCGGATCCTCAAACGGGCAGACAAAAGAGATTCGGAAACGGCTTTCCCTCTAGCCAACCGAATCATAAACGGGTCATCATCCTGTGCAGCACCTAAACAGTGGAAGCCCGGACAGTGGTACACAAACCACGAATAGAAGATATGGGCTGAAAATACCCTATTCATAGGGAGCCCAAGCCGAACCAAGAAAGCAGCAGCCTGCAGTTCGGTGCACAAATAGGAGTAAAGAGCAGGTACCAAAGCAAGCTGCTCTCCGAACGCCATCTGACAAGCCGGAAAAATACAGTGCGGCCTGATGTGCGTTCCGTCTCCTCCAGCAAAAACTGCCTCACCCAGCCAGTAAGTGAGGTAAACAGCAAGATCTCTCCGCAGCGCAATGTCAGGACAAATGGCGTCTGTGCTTGTAAGAAAATCCCTCAAATTTTCTCGCATAACGGAGATCTTCTTCGGGTTCTTAACCCTGGCTTCCTGGGACATACTCTCAGAAGCATCCCCACCGTCAAAGAAGTTGGAAGACAAAGAGCTGAGACTCCTCCAACTACTGCATCGGACTTTCGAGCCCTCCTTCTCCTTCAAAAAATCGTAGAAGGCGACGAGCTGAAAGTACAGGAGCCTAAACTCCTCCGACTGCTCCTCAAGGACGCTGTCAATAGGCATAAACTCCTCATAGAGTTTGCCGAGGATAGGCAGCCCGGTGGTAGCGCTCAATTCCTTCAAAGAAAAACCAATTTCACCGTTCGCGACAACGAAGGTGTTGGTCTGTGGAAGGAAAGACTCCAACATGGCCATGAAGGCCTCATCGGAGAAAACGACGGTTTGCCGAAAAGCGCGAACCGCATCAAAAACTTCAGCCTCCTTCAGAATGGCGCCACCAATCTGCAGGATGTGATCAGTCCATGACTCCCAGCCCGAGTCAGCGCTGAAGCGGCCGCGAAGCCGAAAGGGGTTCACCCAATTACTGCCGTCACCGCTAAAAATGCCAAGGCCCACCGGTCTCAAATCGACTGATGGATGATCAGAACCTTGGTAACCGCTGGCTGGCATCAACATGTCCATACGGACAGGCGACTTCTCTGCATAACAGGGAGGGCCGCCAACAAAAATCCCGATCTTGACCGCATTGGTCCTCTTCACCCAGCTTGGAGGATCTTCTCTTTTAGAGCATGTGGGAGAAAGACTCATGATCGAGATAGTGCGATCAAAAGTCGATCGGGTAGAAATAGTTCTCTCCTCACCATCAGCTGTGTAAGAGAACTGAAAGCATCTCCTTTGGAATGACGAGTCATCAGGGACGGCGTCACCAAAGAAAAAGGTAGGCTTGGGCACAACGCTCTGATCGTCCATGATCCAAGGACGATTGCTTGCCATAATTTTATAAAACTCCTCATCCTTGAGAGCGATCAATCGCTGTCTCATCTCATCTCGGTTGAGCGAGTCGCATTCTTCCAAGTTCGTCTCCACATAACGGACTTCTTCCCAAGCCTGTTGAACGGCCGCATTGGAAGATCTGGCAGATCGGCGAGGTGCATCAGTAACAAGGCCCTTACCCTTGTTTGTTCTAGAGGAACCACCTGCAAGAGTCAGAAAGGAGGAAATCAAACACCAAATGACAGAATTTTGCTATAAAAAAAAAATCCTAGCAAAATTTTGGCATGGTTCCGGGGCAATTTCGAAGAAAAGGGAGGCACCCCGAAAAGAAAGGAAGCTTGAAGATGAGCTCAACATTGCTGCGAGCTCATAATCAATGAAGGGTTCTCGAAGAAGACTTGAATTCAAACATTGCTGCGAGATCAAGCCTTTCTTCTCAAATCTTCGCAAGATCAGAAAAGAGCTCAACATTGCTGCGAGCTCAAAAATCCCAAAACTTGCAAAGCTCCTCGAAATTCTGCGAGACTGGAGAAGTGGGCTCAACATTGCTGCAAGCTCCAAAAATCCCAAGACTTGCAAGAAAATTCGAGGTATGCATCATCATGCTCCCAATTCCATTTACCAAAAATCATGCATAAAATCATCATGCATTAGATGCTAGGAAAACTTTGACAAAAGTTTGACCAATTCCAACCCAATTTGGTCAAAACCAATCAAACTTTGTCTAAGTCAAAATCCATGTTGACTTGACCTAGAAATTCTAGCCTTTTATCTTGATGCATTAAAAAAAAAAATGCATGATCATCTTGAATTGCATAAACCTCATATCATGGTGAGCAAAAAAAAAAAAAAGAACAAAAAAAAACCTCTTCAAAAAAAAAGAGAAGAGAAAAAGGGGCTGGCCCATGGGACGTGGCCTGCTGTACAGCCAGGTCCGTACGGACCTGTCCGTACAGCACCAAAAAAAAAAAAAGAAAAAAAAAAAAAGAAGGCAAAAAAAAAAAAAAAAACAAAAAAAAAAAAAGAAAGAAAGCACGTGAAAAAAAAACAAAAAAAAAAAAAGAAAAAAGAAAACACGAAAAAAAAAAAAAAAAAAAAAAAAAAAAAAAAAAAAAAAAAAAAAAAAAAAAAAAAAAAAAAAAGGAAAAGGAAACTTTCCTACATCTACATGGGGTTTTTTCTTGGAAAAAGAAGACCTACTTGAAGCCATGGAGAAGAAGAAGAAGAAACTTGAAGATCCTTGAGAAATTCTTGGAGCACTCTTGAAGGTTTTTGCAAAAAGAAAGCAACAAGAGAAAGAAAACCCATCTCCATTGCTTTTATAGAAAAAGCAAACCAAAAGAGGAAAGGAGGAGAAAAGCAAGGAGGTAAGTGCTAAAAATTAGCAAACTTCCTAAAAAAAAAGGGAGATTTGAGATATTCTCTCCTAAAGAGGAGATTCTTGAGAAATTCTCTCCAAAAAGAAAGGGGATTTGAGAAACTTTCTCCCAAAGAAAGATACTTTGAGAAAATCTCTCCCAAAATCAAGGAAACTTGAGAGATTCTCTCCAAGTAAGGATATTTTTAGATATTCTCTACACAAAGGGATATTTTTAGATATTCTTTACAAAATGACACCACATGAGATCTAAGCCATTTTTTAAAAGCTTAAGGTCCCATGGGTTAGCCCATATGAGCCAGGTTTGACCACCTAGGCACTAAAAGTGGCTTTTAGTCAAAATTTCTCTTACCAAGAGCATACAAAAATGGTTCCATGCCTCTCTTGAGTTGATTGGACCATACAAAAAATTCCGAGCTTCATAAGCTTCCGAAAGAAACCCAACCATCCAACCCCAAAAGAAAACCAACCATCCAACCCCATGCACCAAATCAAGCTACAATCTTGAAATTGACATTCCACAAAAAACCAAACCACTCCAATGGACCCAAAATTGTCCCAAAGAGTGACCAAAAAACCAAACCATGGTCCCCTAACTTGCCACATACAGCTTGTTAGGTCACAAGGCCGAAACCAAAAAAAACCAAAATCCCGACCCCCTAACTCGCCACATACAGCCTATTAGGTCACAACGTCAAAAAACCAAAAACCTTCTTAACCGCCTAAAGTGCCACATAAAGCCTTTAGGTTCACAAGGTTAAAAGGAAAAACTCAAAACCAAAAACCCATATCCAAATGTCATTTCAAAATCCTTGCCTTGAGACGGTACATGACCCCTCTCATTACCGCGAAATCCATTTGGAAGCTCAAAAAGCAACTCCATCAAAAGAAAAACGCTCAAGACTCTTGGTCAAGCAAGAAGATCTCCTTCAAATTCTCTTCGAGGCACACCGACTGCCAGAGCTGCCCACCTCGTCGCTGTACCTCGAGGGGGGCATTTGTTGACACCAAAAATGTCACTATGTCCCTTCAACACCAAAAGCTACATGGAGCCACATCCTGCCATAAATAGGAAGGCGCCACTTCAAGCACCAGATCTTGTCAGAATCAAACAAAAACTGCAAGATCCTTCAAAGCAGCCAAAAGAAGGGTACACATGAAGTTTCGGGCCATTTCGACATCATTTGGCCTAACTTCACTCCTCCGACAGCCAGGCAGGAGCTCCCGGCAGCGACAGTGTCGAAGACTTCAAAACTTCGATCAGAGCCTACGGATGGTCTCAAAATACCTCCAAAAGGCCCCCTGCCGAATTTCAAGTCAAACGGACAACGTTTGACCCTTCATCAACTCTCAGGAAGCAAAAACAGGCCTACCGGCGGCGGAGCACCCCGGAATCATGGCATCCAAATTGGAGCTAATCGATCATTTCAAAATGACTCCAATAGGTCCCCTGTCAAGTTTTAGGTCAAACGGACATCGTTTGGCCTAGTTTCATTGGCATTTTCCTCGAGGTGAAATCAAGGCGAGCGTTTGCGGGACCCCAAAAGGCTTCAAAACTCAAACCAAAGCCCATGGTTGGTCTTACTTACCACTCAGGAGGCTCCCTGTCAAATTTCAAGTCAATCGGACATCGGTTGACCACAAGTCAAAGCTCGGCATTTCTCTCATGGCGAAATTAAGGCAAGCATTTGCGGGACCCCGAACGGCTTCAAAACTCAAACCAAAGCCTATGGTTGGTCCTATCTACTGCTCAAGAAGCTCCACGTCGAATTTCAGGTCATTCCGACATCGTTTGGCCTAGTTTCAATGCTTGACAAAAAATCGGCAAAACCGCACAACAAAGTCTTCGGCTTTCCAGAAAAATAGGAAACTTTGTGCTCCGATTTGCGTGGCTTCTCGTCGGGTTTTCTTCAAGAGAATCAGGCCAATAAATGAGGGGAAATGTCAGGAAAAATACAGAAAAAAAAAAAGAATGAAAAAAGATCGAAAAACGGCGAAGAAACGGCGACCGAAAGGCGGCCAAAAAATGGGCCCAAGGCCCATGGTCGCCGGCGACCTTGGCCCATGGTCGCCGGCGACCTTGGCCCATGGTCGCCGGCGACCATGGGTGCATGGTCGCCGGCGACCATGGAAATTCTGGCGACCCAAAAATTCGCCGAAAGACCCTTTTTCAGGTCCTTTTCGCGTTTCGAGTTGATTGGCCCCTGTGATTTTTCCAAAATCTGATTTTTCGTGCATGAAATCCGTCGATCTTCGTCAACATCACAGATTCGCCGCCGAAATCATTGGATGATCATTAGATGCCTCGAAATCGCCAACCGGCCTACAAAGAAAGCACACTTTCTGCCCGCCCGATCGTGAAATCGACAGGACAGATGTTGCCGACACTTTGACATTAATCAATGTCTGAAATTGCATCGCCATCCGACATCAAACAACATGTGGATCCACCGGCGGTCATCGCGAGAAGAATTCCAAAAGACGCGGCGCGGCCCGCGACTCTTCGAGCGACTTGGCGACCAATTAATGAGGTTAAATGACCCGCTTTATGACAAGTTAATGCGGTCATTAATTCATTATTTTGGACGGCCCAATCAAAAGCAAGCAAATGGGAGTTACAAGTCAGAGGATTTATGGCATTAAAGCCATGAAACTCCTCCCATGATGGGGATTGAAGGCAATTAAAGGCTCATTATTCTCCATCGGCCAATCAAATTCAAGGAAAAAGGAGTTACAAAACAAGTAATTTTAAAACTTGTAACTCCTCCCATTATGAGCATTAATGCATTCAATGCTCATAAACCCTCCTAAATGGCTACCAAAGGCCTATAAATAGGAGGGCATTCCAAAGGGAAAAGGATCCGGATCTAGCTCTCGCTCTCCCCCCGAAGAAGACAAAAAATCCAGAAGCCCTGCAACCCTGCTGCAAAGACCACCAAAAGGTGATTGAAGCACCCTTGGGGGGCCACCCCCCCAAGGACCTCCCTTCTTCTACCAACATGGCTAAAACGTGGCTTTTCAGCCCGTTTACTTAGCTTTTTATCGGATATAAGACCTTCTCTTGGTCTTTGTCCTTTAAAAATCTGAGGTTAGAAAGTCAAACCAAGAATCCAAGCATCGTGCTCTCATCTGAATGGACGATGGAGGAGCCCATACATGACTCGCGACCGTCGATCTGAACGTGTCCCCACAATCGAATGAGAAGTCAGATTCCTTTTCTTGATTTCTATTGTACTTTATTTTTCTTTTAGAAACAAAAATCACAATTCTTGTCTTTCATAATAGATAAGACTTGTAAATCGCCTTTTACGGCAAAATCGCCTTTCATGGCAACAAATGAAATCGCCTTTCACGGTATTAAAAAAAAAAAACCTTTTGTCTCTTTTCTTAAAATATGTGTGCAATAGAAACTAGAAAAAGTTTCATTTCCCCTTTCTACTTGTGAAGGTGGATCTTCGGATCACCATTCCTAAATTCCAAGTAGAAAAGTGAAATTGGCATACCCGTACAAAAAAAAGAAAGATGTTGATACCCTTTATCTTTTTCTTCTCCTCCCCTCCGCCGTACCCCGAAAGACCCGGGGCGGAGGCAGCGGGAGAGAGGGAAGAAATCGGGTCCATCACTTACCCATTTCCTGTACAACGGAGCATCGTAGTTGCTGCAATGGCGATGCATAATTTCATTAGGAAAGAGGATATGGAAGATCGATTATTTTCACAATTTTCAAAGGACGATGCCCAAGTAGAGCGTGACACTGACGTTGGAGAATCACATGGAGAAAACGCTTATACATTTGATATCACAGATAGGATAGAGATGGATGCTAAGAGGAATTCAATTGCAGATGCCATTTGGAGAGATGCTTCTTCTCGTGTTTGATTTTTATCATCTTATGTCATGTTTCTTCTTTTTTTTTTTTCATCTTATGTCATGGTTTATCTTATGTCATGCAACATGGTGTGATGGTGTGTAATGATGGAATGATGGAGATAATATATAATTGTGTTTGATGTTGTAATTTTTAAATTGTGTACAAGTTACATGCCATATTTTAATGGAAATGGTTGTAGTTTTCAAATGATAAGTAATTACTATGTTATGGTATGTGTGTAGAAGGCATATTTTGATGAAAATGTGCATAAGTTCATTTTTTACATAATGACAGAAAATACCCCTCTAAAAAGAGGCAAACCCTCTAAAAAGAGGTAAATAGAGGGCAAACCAAACGGTCTATTTGAAGTAGACCCATTCATTACCAAACACATTTGTTTTGTTATAGCCTCTTTTTTTTATAGCTCTTTTTTTAATGACTCTATTTTGAATAGTCTGTCAGAAAAAGAGTAGAGATGCCAAACAACGCCTAAGTCCCTTTTGGATAATACTTTTTCTTAGATTTGAAATTCTTCCACTTGGCCTGTTTTGACGTCATGTACTTATTAAAACACTTTATAAGCTCATCTATATCATGTTCAAGCTCAGAATTAGAATGAGTCGCAATTTTCTTTTCAGGTCTCTTCGTTAATTCTTTGATGGCTTTCAAAGCAATACCTTCATCTTTAGATTTTCCCTTACCCAAACGGTTTGCTTCGAAAGTCTGAAGATTTCCAACAAGTTGGTTTACCTTGAGGGTGTTTAAATTCTTGTTCTCTTCAATTGCATCAACCTTTGAATCAAACGTCAAAGGTAAAGACCTCAAAATTTTCTTAACAATCTTGCTTTCTGATATTTCTTCACCCAAGTTGAAAAAAAAAAATTTTGACAATATCATTCAACGTAGCATAGAATTGATCAAAGGTCTCATCTTCTTCTAGCACAATGGTTTTAAATTCTTTATTCAACTTCTGCAATTCAGATTGATTAACAGATTTGTGCCCTCATGTACATTCTTTAATACTTCCCGTGCTTCTTTTGTAGTTTTGCATGTGGAAATCCTATGAGACTCTTCAGCAGTAACTCTACTGTAGATACCATTCATCGGCTTGTTATTGCAATTGAAGGCATACTTCTCATCCTTAGTCCATTGGGCTTTTGATTTAGGAAAAGTTTGCACATTCGCCACAGTTGTTGGTTTTGAGTACCCCTCCTCAACAATTTCCCAAACATTATTATCAATGGACTTAAGGAACTCAATCATCCTTTGCTTCCAATATGCATAATTTGACCCATCAAGCAATTGAGGCGTTGTAGTTGATGTCTCTTCTTAATTGAGTACCATTCTAGAAATCTCAAAGGATCAAATACAACAAACTTGTGCAACCTGCTATGATACCACGTGAAGAACTTTTGTTGATCTCTAAATTGGACAACTCAATAGTCCAAACAATGTGTGCAAAAGAATATGACACATAGCGGAAATAAAAATCAACAAGCACACACCATAAGAGACACCAAATTTGGCTTGAAAAATCCAAACTGGGTAAAAAACCATGGATCCTAGCTGAATCAATAATCAAGCACTATAAATCTCGCAGTTACAAGACATTCACATATCCCACCCCAGATAATCACTACCTAAGGATTGTAGTTATCTCTTATATAGCTTCACGCCTCAACAACTTCACACCATTGATCGTAACATATTCAACACCACTTTACTCCTCAAATCTTCTACGAAAGAAGATGAACTTCTACAAGAGATCGATGTAGAAGAATTGCTCTATAGATAAACTCTGCAGTACAACTCTCCAATAGAAGCTCTAGAGATGAGGAATTCTCTCAATTAGGGATTTTAACTCAGAACAATGAGAGAGAGGTCTCTTAGGATAGCCTTAGAGTCCTTTAAATAGGCTTTAGGGACGTGCTTAAGAAGTAGGGTTGCAATAAAATACAATCAGGAAAGCCCTAGCACAAGCAGGAAGGAATTCTACTAAAAAGAAAGCCTTTCCACGAAGCCTGCATTCAAGCGGTCAAGCATGCGCTCGAGCGGGTGCTCAAATTTTCAACATAGGCTCGTGCGTAGAAAGAAGTGATTGAGCGCTGGAGCTCTCTTGACGTTTTGCGCTCGAGTGCGGATGGGTTCGCTCGAGTAGGTAAACCCAGTCTCCATATTTTTGCTCCTATTTCTTGTCTGTACGTCTTTGTTTCGGATCTTCCCGGCAAGGCAACTACGGTCCATTCTAAAATAGTTAGAAAAATTCAATTCAATGTACCCAAATACCTAGCCAACATAAAATTTTCTGACAAACAAGTATTTAAGAATACAATTCCCACTTGGTTGTACCCAAGGTTCGAGCCCGGGTACGTCACTTTTTCTCACTTGTGTGGGCTTTCTTCTTGTTTGTGCGGGCTTCTTTCCCACTTATGGGGGCCTTCTTCTTGCTTGTGCGGGCTATCTTTCCGTGTGTGTGCGGGTTCTCTCTTGGGTCCCAACCCCCTTGGTTGGGTTAAGAAAAAAAAAAAAGAAGAAGAAGAAAGAACAAAGTTGCTAAAATCTGAAATAAATTTTTATTTAAGTAAACATTAATTAATTTCTCACATGATGCTTAAGTTTTAAAGTTGGCATTGGTACAGGTTCCAGTATGCAACGTAAGTGTGGGTATGCTTGCTGGCCCTGGCCAAGGATCATGAGTATAAGACAGACACAGCAGTTCACAACAAACAGCAGCTTTGAGATTTTGCGTAAATGTGGATATGCTTTATTCTATTGACTGTCTAACAAAGTGTAAACGAAGATGTTAAAATCAAAGGACCCATCAGTTAAAATCCATCCAACAGAGGTGACCAAGTCACTCCAATTATAACTCTTTAAAAAGTTCTTGTTACACCTTTAAACAAAGACTAAAGGAGATATTTCTGTCCTAACATGTGTTGATAAAAGTAGTTTTTCATTAAGATAATTGTGATATTTTTGTACTGAGCTTTCATCTGTTATACAAAGGTGATGGTGTCATACTTGCATTGGTTGACTGCATGGGGGTGCAAATTTTTGTCATAGCTTTTGGAATTAAATACATTAATTATGGTTTTAATCATAGTGATCCCAGTCTTAACCTTGATTTTTTAAAAATCATTTTCAAAATAAAAAATTACAACATGCATAATATTTCGTATGCTTAATTCATCCATCTGTACATGGGAGTTCGATGGGTGTGCATAAGAATACTTGTTTATGCTTGAATCCTTTGATGTGAGCAATGTCAATTGCAAGTTAATCCACAGGCTAGCAAAACATGATAGATTGTGGAGTAACACATAAGTAACTAGTTGTAAATTAAGTTGGATGAATTAGGTTTTGGACCCTCTTTGCTTACATGAAATTGAATTTCAAAGAATTTTAAGAGATGTGTTTCTAAACAAGATTACAATTAAATAATTAGAAGTGAAGATCTATAAAAGGCTAGCTATTAAATGATTTCTTCTTTGATAAAAAAAATAAAGAGAGCTGCTGAATACACACCGAAAATTAATCTTTGCACATTGAAAATTTATTTTACCAAAATTCTCATGTAGGAAATTACCTAAAATGACATCTATGAAACTCTTTACATCCCCAACTTCTTTCTACGTGCAGACCCCCAACCCCACCACTGCTGCCCCCTCTGGAAGCACTGCCGGAGGGGAGATGGAGCGAGATAGAGGGAGGAAGGGTGAGGGAGGGAGATGCAGATGGAGAGAGAGGGACAAAGGGCGGCGGGTGGGGAGCTAGGGAGAGAGAGAGAGACAAGGAGGGGGGGAGAGGCTGGGAGAGGGAAGGAAGAGAGGGAGAGGGAGAGGCTGGGAGAGAGAGAGAGGAAGAGAGGGAAAGGGACGGAGAGAGGGTTGGTGGGGGAAGGAGGGTAGGGAGAGGGAGAGAAGGAGGGGGCATGGGCAGCAGTGGCTGGCGGGTGGATGTGGGTAGGGAGAGGAGAAAGAAAGAAAGTGGGAGTGTAGAGAGAAGTTAAGAGAGTAGATGTTAGGGTATTTTGGGAAGTAAAAGATGGTAAAGAGTAACTATGGTAAGTGTAGAGAGTGGTAATATGCAGAGATCAATTTTTAATATGTATTTAGCAGCTCTAAAAATTGAACTTAGAAAAGATTGAAAATGAATACCCAACCCTCACCTACTAATTCAGATCCTACAAAAATAAGAGTCGGATCTACATCCCATCTAAAAATTTACACCAGACCTTTTTAATAACCCTTCCGTAAAACCCACTTATTCATAAACTATATGAAGTCCAAAGATTCAACTTGGTACCATTAAACAACCCTTGAATTTAATGGGTTTAAATACATTCAAGTTTATGGTCAGGTGAGCTCCAATGAAGGACTAGTATGCTCCTAATGCTTTAAAACCAAAAAATGCTTTAAAACCATGATTTGATCGCTTTTCTATTCAAATAGAAAGCCTTCGCGCTCAGTGCAGTAGAAACCGTTTGACCATATTAAAAATCATCTCACAAACGTAAACCATCCGATGGTGGGCCATCAAAAATCACTAACCAATCATCGGCCCCATGGGAACACCACAAAATCCCCATGACCCGACAACCCCAACTTGGAAAGGGACAAAAATTCCACATCCCGCCTCAACCTCGGACCAACCGCATCAACCGATCCCTTCCTTCCCCTCCACCCTTCCACGTGGCATCATCTCCAAAACCCCACTTTAAAAACTCCACCTTCCTCTCTCCCCCTCACTCTCCCTCTCAAAATGCCGTTCCCTTCCTGGCTGTCATCCACCTGCGTATCGTCCGACACAACCGTTACAATATCCAAAACCCGAAACAACGTCTCATCCTCCGACACGAGCACCGCTTCCGAGATCCCAAGCACCAGTAGCAGCAGTAACAGTAGCAGTAGCCTCCCTTCAAACTTCTCCCTCCAAACCTTCCCTTCTCTCCCTTCCCTCCAAAAACCCTCCTCGGCCGAACAACCCTCCTCTTCTTCCTCGACCCCGCCTCCTCTTCTCCACCAACTCTGCCTCTCCTCCATCCGACCCCACCACCCCTGCCACGTCAGCACCCTCGCCCTCTACAACAACCTCCTCTACGTCGCCTTCTCCAACCAGATCTTCGTCTGGAACCTCAAAACCCTCTCCATGATAACGTCCTTTAATGGTAACGGCAATGGCTCCGTCAAGTCCGTCGCCTTCTCTAATGGCAAGGTCTTTACGGCTCACCAGGACAGCAAGATCCGCGTCTGGGAGTTGACGGACTCCAAACGGCGGCACCACCATCACCGCCTCCTCACGTCTCTTCCCACCGTCAACGACCGCCTCCGCCGCTTCATCTTCCCAGCCAACTACGTCCGCGTCCGCCGCCACAGGAAACGGCTCTGGATCGAGCACGCCGACGCCGTCTCCTCCCTCGCCGTCTCTAACGGTGTCATCTATTCGGTCTCCTGGGACAGGAGCCTCAAGATCTGGCGGCCCTCCGACCTCCGTTGTATCGAGTCCGTCGACGCCGCCCACGACGACGCAGTCAACGCCGTCGCCGTCTCCGGCGACGGTACCGTCTACACGGGGTCGGCCGACCGCCGGATCAGGGTTTGGGGGAGGGGTTTTGGCGGGAAGAGGCACTCCCTAATAGCGACGCTGGAGAAGCATAAATCTTCCGTAAATGCCCTCGCGTTGAACTCGAGCGGGTCGATTTTGTACTCGGGCGCCAGGGACCGTTCAATCTTGGTGTGGGAGAGGGAGGACAGTGCAAATTATATGGTGGTGATGGGGGTGTTGAGGGGCCATGGTGGGCCCATCTTGTGCTTGAACAACGAAGGGGATTTGCTGTTTAGTGGGTCTGCGGATCGGACGGTGAGGATTTGGAGACGTGGCAGTGGGGACGGGTATGCTTGTTTAGGTGTGTTGGAGGGGCATGAGAGTCCCGTGAAGTCGTTGGGGGCAGTTTGGGAAGGGGACAAAGGGTCGTTTGTGGTATGTAGTGGGAGTTTGGACGGTGAGATTAAGGTTTGGAAGATATGGGGCATGGAGATCAACGGCTCTTCTACTCCGGATCTTACAAGTTTAAATCGCTAATAATAAGAAGATCATCTTTTTTTTGTTTGTTTTAATTTTTTTTAATAGTGTTTGTTTGGATGTTCATGTGAGAAATTAGGTGGGAAAGTGCTTGTATTAGAGATTTTAGTGTAGATTGTATTTTCTTTGCTTTTCTTTTCATCCAAAGAAGAGAAACTGCTTTTATTCATGAGTGATAATATTTTGTTCATTTACTTTTGAGTTTGTATTTTGTGATTGGTATTGAAAATATTTTTAACTTGGTGGAAGTGGATTTCGGGGTGTAATAATTAAGGTTATTATTAATATAGAAGGTTTTTTTTTTTTTTTTTTTTTTTTTTTTTTTTTTTTTTTTTTTTTTTTTTGGAAGACGTGGATATCCATGAGGTCTTCGACCCAATAGAACTAGTATCTTCAATGGGGCTTTCTAAACTTATGTAAATACACGAGCAAATTTGGTGGGAAAAATATGGACCTTACGTCACTCCACCAACTCTCATGTGAGTAAAATAGAGTTAGTATTTAAGAGTGTCGGCTTTGAGGTTAATGTTCTATTAGCTTTAATTTCTTTTTTTATATTATGCTTTGCCTTCTCATTTTGTTTAGACGTGTCCGAATGGAGAGCTAAAAGTTTATGGGTGAAGAATAGTATCCATGCCATTTCTTTATATGATATGAAGAGGGGTGAATTTGGCGGGCCTATTGAGGAAAGAAAGCTCATTATATCAACTTGAAGTCAGTTTGAAGTTTGAATTGCATAGAAAGGGGGAAAAAAGCAGCAAAAGAAAGGGAGTTGGTATTAGCATATCCACATTTTAAGATTTTTCCAAGTTTGGGTGGCTTTTTTTTAGTGCGAATTCTTTGTAAGCTATATATTTTGGCGTGCAAAGATTAAGAAACGAGGGAAGCATTTCATAATTAAACTGGGAAAATGAGAATTGCATATTCTTTATTCGGCTAAGTCAGATTGCTATAAATTGGACATGGATCTTATTCCGGAACACATAACAACACATCCATCTCTCTCATGCATGCATTGTGGTTTATGTATCTACTCGGGTTATGCTATTAGGTACTTAATGTGTCAATTGGTTGAAGGTTGATGTTCAGGCTAGCAAATGTAGATCAATTCAGCTTTAGCTGGGCTTCATTTATCTTGACTGCATGTTAATCATTATTGACTTTGTCCCATCAAGTGGATGGCAAAAAACGTTTTGATGAAAGTGATTACACACATTGTAGAACTTTTCTCCTCTTTTTTCAAAGATCCAGTTCCACGATTTCCAACACACTCTCGGTGAAAATTGATTTTTTCCTCGGAAAAGTGTGACTAATGCACTTAAAAGATTGTGAAATGGAATATAAATAGACGTAAAACCAATAGAAGAAAGAGTAGATGTAATAAATTTTAGACTTTGAACTGAAACCATAGAAAGTGGCCTAAGTGGGGAAGCATCAGATCGAGCACAGTATAGGAGGCAATTGGTTGCCGGACTCTCATCTGGTTATTTACTTGGTTTATTTGTTTATTTGGTGAAAGCTCATCTTGGTTTTTAAAAGGACATTACCACTCCACTGATAGCTAGCTCAGTGAGATGCCTACTTTCCACAGAAACTGCCACGAATCAAACATTGGCTGTACCACCAACGGTGAGGAACTGTGTGTATTTACTTGAGACACTCAAAATAGGACCATCAACTGATATGAGAGAGAGAGAGAGAGAGAGAGAGAGACAGAGTCTGGCCGGGAACTTAAATATACAAGATAACTCCATGTACCGACTATACTCGTCAATGAATACAGTAATAACAACAATAACAACTGCAACTAGGCATTAAGCAGCATTAAATCACTGGCTAGGAATAGGAACTCAGCAGAAGAGGGTTTTGATGGCCCCTTTTTCTATTGTTACCATCTCTTCTTCTTAAAAGAGGGCAGGTTGGACCCTACATGCAAGTAATGTCCATAAAGCCACATTAATTACAAGACAGTAGCTTGAAAAATACAACTGCACAGCCTGCTTAATGGATGCGAGTCGTGCATGTTTAACCTTAGCATATTATCTTTTTCAGGTCCTTCTTGTTGGGCGTCCAACCAGTCGATTCTCATGCATTATAAAATAGAATAAAAAATAAATAACGCTTCCATTTCTAAACAAGTTAAAATAATATTTTAATGAATCTATCAATTAAATTATATCATAAACAGTTTCTACTTTTGTAAGTCATCTTCGCCGTGACATTGGGAAAAAGGAATTCTTTTGTTTGATCTGGTAGGTGCTGTCAGCTGTTGTACCTCCAATCCGTGGGTAGGAAAGTACTAGGGATTTTTACCCTACGGGATATAAAAGTCCATGAATTTTTTAAAATACTGTTGATCAAAACTATATTCCAAATGTAGTTATTGTACATAGGGCTCCAAATTCTTTTTCCAATTCTACTCATATTGTGCGATATGGCACAATCTGTGTAATATCGCACAAACTGAAAGGTGAAAATAATTGATTTTCCTCATATATTTTCTTCCTTTCTCATCTTCTAAATTACTAAACCTTCATTTCTTCCTGTGACGTTCTTCGTTCCTACTACTTTCTCTATCGTTAAAAAAGATTTTCAATAAGGTTTTTCCGTTGCTTTTCCATTTATCCAAAAGTATCTTAAGGTTTCTCCATGACTCCTCTTCTTTTTTTCTTTTCCATTTGGTCATTATCCTGTTGTCATAACGTTATCCTGAGGACAAGGGATGGGTTCAGAATATCAATACCTTGAAAATTTTTGTGGTCTATGTATGCTTTTTTGGGAACTGCTTCTCATGAATCATCTTTAGGTGAAGAGAATGAAATAGTACTCTTTTTTGGAACCTTTTTTAACGATCGAGAAAGTAGTAAAAACGAGAAGGTCACGGGAAAAAAAATGAGGTTTAGTGCTTTAGGATATGGGAACGAAGGGAAATATAAGAGGGAGATCGAACAGTATGTGCAATATCGCATAGATTATATTATAACGCACAAAATAGATAGAATTGGAAAAAGAAATTTGGGTCCCATGTACATTACCCATATTTGGGATATAATTTTGGTCAACACCATTTTGAAAAATTTATGGTCTTTTATATCCCATATGGTAAAAATCCCAAAGTATTATATATAAAAACCTTCACGCTAGTTTGTTTGTTCAATATTAAATATCATATTAAAATGCCAAGCAACTGATAACTCAAAGGGAGCTTCTATTGGCACATAAGAAATCACTCTTCACACACCGAGAAAAACAAAAAAATGAATTCCTAAATTACCCCTCTCTCTTCCTCCCTCCTCCACCTTCTTTTTCATCTTTTCTTTCTTCTTCTTCCTCTCTCCCACTCTGTTCTCTCTCTTCCTCTCTCCCTCCCTTTATCTCCCAACCACAGCAACATCTGGGCCGGCCCGATTGAGTTTTTTTGTGAGGATTTGGTTCTCCGTGTTTGGTGCTGCAGTCAATCGACACCGGAGTTGGAGAGGGTGTGCTACTACAAGCCTTGACCGGAGTCGATGAAGACTGCCGGAAAAGAGGTGATTTACAGAACGCTCAAACCTGGGCTTCATGGTTGCAGTGAAACAGAGGATCTGGGGCTGTCGGATTTGCACCATCGCCGGAGGAAAAGGGATGCCGACAGTCTCCGGTATTTCATTGCGTCTTTCCATCGTCGAAAATCAAAAAGAGGAAGGTTCTGGTTCCTGTTGCAGAAGCCCAAAAAGGGGGAGGGAGAGAGAATAGAGTGGGAGGGAGGAAGAAGAAGAAGAAAAGAGAAAAAGGAAGGTGGAGGGAGGAAGAGGGGGGGGAGGCCGGCTGGGGCTGCTACCGGGGCCTTCTGGCTGGTCTCCTTCCCAGTCGGCAACTGTGAGGGGGGAGGAGGTGGAGGAGGAGGGTGGAGGGGTAATTTAGGAATTCTTTTTTTTTTTTCCTGTGTGTGAAGAGTGGTTTTTGGTGTGCCAGAAGAACGTCCCTAATTCAAAGGGGAGGTATCTCGCCCACTCCAAAGAAACAACCTCACATTGATCCCTGATTCTAATTCCGTTGGCAAAAGCCGAGTATTTATTGGAGGTAAAAAAAAAAAAAAAAAAAAAAAAAAAAAAAAACAATGAGCTCTAAGGGCCTATTTCTTTACTAGAATTCTTGTATTGAAAATTCCAAATTCTCCAAAGTCTTTCCCTTGAGGTGGGATTCCAAAATCCTCTTATTGGTGGAGTAATCGAAATTCGAGCAAAACGCAAAGATATTGCTTGAGACTTTTTAGGTGGTTGTTCTCATAAAAGAAATATGACATTTCAAATGCGAAGGACCAAGCCATCACTTCATGTACTAAAAGAAAAATCCAGTATGTCAAATTCTTGTCGAAAGTTCTGGTAAAGAAACAAGCCATAGAAAAGAAAAATTAAATAGGCGAGGTGGAGAATGAAAGCATTTTTAACAAAGTGATAACAAACGGGTGATAACAAACGGGTGCTTACTTTCTATAACTCAATTTAGAGTTTTATGGATATAACCCCTAAGGTTCCTAGGATTTGTAAAAAAGCCCCCCTATGATTTTAGTATTCATAAATAGACCCCCGCCTTTTCATTTTAATACTTTTTGTGTCCCCAAAATAAGTATCTTTCCAGCCACCATAAGTTTATAGAGTGAAATGGCATTTTTGTCTCTCTCTTAATCTTTATATGCATAATTTCAAAAGCTTGGACTTATTTTTTTAAAGCAAGTAACATCAACAGTTACATTAGTAGGAGAGAATAGTCCTACGCAAATATATTCTTATCAATACAGAGCTCATTTCATTACCTATACTTATAATTAGTTACAATCGAGCCAATCCATACACAACCTACTGTTAGATTGATGAAAGTTTCAAAAAACATGATTAGGCTTCATGTGCATTCGAGAGTTACTGAAAGAGAGACCGTTGGAACTTGGGATAAAATAATGGTATTTCCGCATATAATAATATACTCATTTTTATTTAATAGTTATAAGGGTAAACCTATCATTTTTAAAATAAAAATTCAACCCAAAACTCATGGTGGCTACCCATTCTCCTTAGGAAAACTAATTATGGGGACATGAAAGGTATTAGAATGAAAAAATAGGAGTATATTTACAAATACTAAAACCACAGGGGCCCATCTACAAATCTCAGAAACCTTATTAGGTGGGTATGTAAAAAAACAACTTCAATTTATTGGGGCAATGGCAAGGTAATTAATTTCTTTTAAAAAAGAGACAATTAGATGTGCAATTGTAGTATTTTATCTTTACTCTTTGCAAGTTTAACCCATTTCATTGCAAGGCATTGTTTATATTTCATAGGAATTAAAGGCCTTTACTTTTGATTTTTACTTATAACACCTATACTTCCTTTTTAACAACACCTTTTAACAACAACTATTAACTATTTTAACTGGCAGTCAAAAGCTTAAAGAAAACCCTGTTAACCACTTCTAGAAGGCTTCCAATAAAAATCATTCGGGAAAAAAAAAAAAAAAAACAGAGACAAAACACTCTTTAACCACACTCAATGCCCACAATTTACCTTTGTTTAACAGCAACCCCCTTAAATTAGATTATGAAGTTGTGTAAGGGGGAGAATTTCTGTTATTTTAGAGAAGAACTTGATGGGTCAGGACCAAATGACTCAGTCCACAATGACGGGTCAGGCCCAAACCATAATGACGGATTAGGTCCAAGAGATTCAGTTCACGATGTTGGGTCAGGTCTGAGTGACCCGAGGCCGTGTTGAGCCCAGGTCCAGATCCACTCATCATGGGTCGGGTTCGGGTCCGAATCCACGAAGTACGAAGTCAGCGCGTCGTTACCTTTAACCTGCTTTTACCAATTCTTGCGGAGGAGATCCTATCTGCCTCGTCTGCTAGCATGCTGGGACAAAAGAAACCTTGCCTAAGCGTTTTGTGGGCAAGGGAGCGTCCGCCGGAGTGATTCCCACAAATTCCTTCATGGATTTCCCTCAGGGCGTAATCAGCTTCTTCAGGAGAGAGGAACCTCAATAATGGTAAAGAGTAGCCCTTCTTGTACAGGATATCTTGCAAGAGGGTGAACTTGGAAGCTCTCATCCTCAGCTTTCTTGCCTCAAGGGGGTCCTCCGGCAGTATACCCTCTTGAAGATATGCCCTTATCGGGGTCATCCAGTTCGTTTCAGCTGTAGCACAGTTGATGTTTACAGTGTTCTCATCCAACTGGCTTGGTTCGAACTGGTGCCCAAGGAATGTTGGTTCGCCTGATGGGGTCTCTAGGGATGAGGCGAGCCTGGCAAGTGCATCGGCAGCAACGTTGCTCTCCCGAGGGATGTGGCAGATTTGGAAATATTGGAATAGCGGGATCAAGTTTTTCACTATACTAAGATAACCCTACATTCTTGTTTCCTTTGCCTCGAATTCGCCCTTTACCTGATTAATTATCAGCTGAGAGTCACTGTAGGCGATGAGGCATCGGGCGTTCATTTCGAGCGCCAAATTTAGGCCAGAGAGGAGAGCCTCATACTCTGTTTCATTGTTAGAAGCAGTGAAGTGGAACTTTACCGCATATTTGAGGGGTGTGCCATCAGGGTTTATTAAAACGAGACCTGCTCCACCTCCATTGCTAGTCGCGGAGCGGTCGACATAAGGCTTCCATACTGACAGTGTTGAAATCTCGGTGTTTGGAAGAGGCTGGGAGCCTGGAAGAGGTTCCTCTACGTCCGGGGAAGAAGACTAGGCGCCCAACGGAGTGGCCTGGGCGCCCAGACTGCCCTGGGCGCCCATGGGAGAGGCCTGGGCGCCCATGGGAGAGTCCTGGGTGCCCAGACTGCCTTGGGCGCCCATGGGAGAGTCCTGGGTGCCCAGACTGCCTTGGGCGCCCATGGGAGAGTCCTGGGCGCCCAGACTGCCCTGGGCGCCCATGGGAGAGACTTGGTCCTGGGCGCCCAGGGGAGCTTTGGTGCTTGGAGGAGAAGCCTGGGCACCCGGGAGAGCTTGGGTGCCTGGGGGAGAGGCCTGGACACCTATCTGGATGTCTTCGGTGGACGGATTTGGCTCCCCTTCCGCATGTGTAAATTCAGCCACAAAATCGGCCAGAGCTTGCGCTTTGGTGGCGGCCCTTGGCTGGTACTGGACATCGAAGTCGCTTAGTTCAACTGCCCATTTGACAAGTCTCCCGGATACATCTGGCTTTCCGAGTACTCTCTTCAGAGGCTGATCAGTAACTACAACAATTGTATGGCTTTCAAAATAATGTCGTAGTCGTCTTGCCGCTGATATGAGGGCGAGCGCCAGTTTTTCCAACTCTGAATATCTGGACTCTGCCCCTCGGTATGCTCTGCTTACATAATAGATGGGCTTTTACACTCCATCATGAGTTCTAATGAGGACAAAACTGACTGCTGAGGGAGAAGCAGAGAGATACAAATATAACACCTCGCCAGGTGCAGCATGTGAAAGAAGAGGGGGAGCGGCCAAGTATGCTTTAAGCTTCTGGAATGCCTCCTCAGCCTTGGGTCCCCACTCGAAAGTTTTCCTGAGGATTTTGAAAAAAGGGATGCACTTGTCTGCAGACTTAGAAACAAATCTGTTAAGTGCTGCGACCCTTCCGTTGAGGCGCTGCAGCTCCTTGGTAGAAGTGGGTGACCTCATATCCTGTATAGCCTTGATTTTATCGGGGTTTGCCTCTATTCCCCTCTGGTCGACCATGAAGCCCAAGAATTTCCCCGACCCTACACCGAAGGCACACTTCTCAGGATTCAACTTCATGCGATAGAGCCTGAGAACACTGAAAGTTTCTTGGAGATGGTCGATGTGATCTACGGCAGCGAGGCTCTTCACCAACATGTCGTCCACATAAACCTCCATGGTCCGCCCGATCTGTGAGTGAAACATTTTGTTCACTAGGCGTTGGTAGGTCGCACCCCCATTTTTCAACCTGAAAGGCATGACCCTGTAGCAATAGGTTCCCTTCGGGGTGATGAACGACGTCTTCTTTTGATCTGGGGGGTGCATGCTGATCTGATTGTATCCAGAATAAACATCCAGGAAGGAGAGGAGTTCATGTCCTGCTGTGGCGTCGATGAGGAGATCAATCCTGGGCAACGGGAAACAGTCCTTTGGGCATGCCTTGTTAAGATCAGTGAAGTCGACGCATAGGCGCCACTTCCCATTCGCCTTTGTCACCATCACGACATTCGAGAGCCATTCAGGGTATGCTACCTCCCTGACAGCTTCATTTTCTATTAGCTTCCCGACCTCCTTGTCCATTGCTTGGGCCCTTTCAGTGGAGGCGCCCCTTAGCTTCTGTCGGATAGGCTTGTGGCGAGGGTCGACATTGAGGCGGTGAGTGGCGACTTCAGGATCAATCCCTTCAAGATCCGCATGTGACCATGCGAAGATGTCCGCGTTATTCTTCAGAAAGTTGGTCAAGCGGCGGACCAAATCTTCAGGAAGAGATGAGCCGATATAGACTCTTCTATCAGGGAGGTCTTCATTTAAGACCAGAGGAGTGAGTGCTTCAACTGGTTCTCCCCTTTCTGTAGTGGCCTCGTCTCTCGGGTCCAAGACTTCAACCTGCAACGCCTCTTGCGTTTTCTTGGCCTTCATTGAGGAGACGTAGCATTCTCTTGCTGCTACCTGGTCCCCCCTTACTTCCCCGATTCCATTCGGGGTTGGGAACCGGAGGATGAGATGGTAAGTGGAAGGGACGGCTCTTAATGCATTAAGAGTGGGCCGTCCCAGTATGATGTTATATGCCGAGGGGCAATGTATCACCAGGAAGTTGACCATGGTAGTGGAACTTCGGGGTGCCGCCCCGGCAGTGATTGGAAGTGTGATTGCCCCTAAGGGATACACTTTCTCTCCTAAAAAGCCGATGGGGGGGGATTTGACAGGTTGAAACCTTTCTCGGCCCAATTTCAGCTTATCATAAGCTTCTGCAAATAGGATATCTGCAGAGCTACCACTGTCTACGAAGATTCTGTGTACTCGAAAATTGGCGACGGTCATTGTGAGCACCAGAGGATCATCATGGGGGTGCTGGATCCCTTCTAAATCCTTATCTGAGAAGGAGATGACTTCGTTAGCGCCCAGCCTAGGCGCCAAAGAATTTGCTAGAAAATGTGACAAATGCCAGCGCTTCGCCACTGTGCCGAGGCAGCCCCCGGAAGAACTCACAACTATCATGAGCCCATGGCCTTTCTCCAAATGGGGAATTGACATCCTAGGCCCCCTTCCTCTGGGTAAAGGACAATGCAAGTTAGTAGTGGTCGCCATCGACTATTTTACAAAGTGGGCGGAGGTGGAACCCTTGGCGAGGATCACAGACTCCAAAATAAAAGACTTTGTCTGGAAAAACTTTGTCTGCCGCTTTGGGATCCCTCACACCATTGTCAGTGACAATGCAAAGCAGTTCGACAATAAACTTTTCAATTCATTTTGTTCCGACCTTCAGATAAAGCAGCCTCACTCTAGCCCGGCGCATCCACAGGCAAACGGGCAAGCAGAGGTCATGGTGAGAACAGTCCTTCGTAACATAAAGACAAGGCTCGAAAAAGCGAAGGGTCTTTGGGTCGACGAGCTTCCGGGAGTATTGTGGGCCTATCGGACTACGCCAAGAGCTCCTACCGGGGAAACTCCTTTCTCCCTCGCTTTTGGGACCGAGGCAGTCATCCCTATTGAAATAAGGGTTCATTCTCTTAGGGTCCAGCACCACGACCCCAGCATCAATGAAGAAGGACTTCGCATCAACCTCGATTTGATGGAAGAAACAAGGGAGCTGGCCAACGTCCGCAATGCAGAGTACAAGCAAAGGATGGCGAAATACTATAACTCAAAAGTGAAGCCCCGTTCTTTCCAGCCAGGAGATTTGGTCCTTAAGAAGGTAATCCTCGCCACGAAGGATTCTCGCGAAGGCAAACTGGGACCAAATTGGGAAGGTCCATACCTCATAATAGAGGTGGTAAGACCGGGTACTTACAAAATCCAGAATTCTGAAAGGAAGGCCCTACCTCATCCGTGGAATGCGGAACACCTGAAGAGGTACTACCAATAACACTTGAAGGGGAAAGAAGCAATGAGAATGGGGAATTTAATTGTTTAAATTTTTTCAGCACTTTTGCAAAATGTTCTATGATAATGGGCATCAAATAAATGAAGACTTTATGTTATTTGTTCCAACAGTTAGGCCATAAAATTGCCTTCTCAAAAAAAAAAAAAAAAAAAAGAGAGAAAATCTATGTGTAATGAAACATATAAAAGTCTCCTCTATCCTACTCACTCTCACTGCTCCCCTCCTCGTCCTCTCCATCCTTATCATCCTCATCACCGTCCTCTGCGTCATCAGAGCCTCCATCATCCCCATCAGGTGCCTCGGTTGGCACAAAGCCTGAAAGGTCGAGGTCAGGGAAAGCAGCAGAAATCTTCCCTCGGAGCTCCTCGTAGCTATCAATGAAGGCATCAGCAAGGCCATCCGATAACTCCTTCTCAGCCTGAGAAGCTCTGTCATGCACTGCCTTTATCTCTGCCGCCAAAACACTCTCCCTGAGCAACGCCCTCTCGCGGGTCTGTCCAAGCTCAGCCTCACTGAGCGAAGCCCTCTCGCGGGACTTCTCAAGCTCAGCCTCACTAAGCGAAGCCCTCTCGCGGGCCTTCTCCAGCTCAGCCTCTGCCCGGCTCACCCTCTCGCGGGCCGCCGAAAGCTCAGCCTCTGCCCTAGTCGTCCTCTCGCGGGATGCTAAGAGCTCAGTCTCGAGCCTAATGGCCCTCTCACAGGCTGCCACGAGGTCAGTCTCGGAGACTCCTCTAACAGCTTCAAGAGCCGCAATCTTCCTTCGGGCAGCGGAGAGCTCGTGTTGCATGCTGTCATTCTCCTCCTTCAGTTGAGTGTTGTGATGGGCCCTCGACAGCAAGCAGATGGATGCGGTAGAAGCCTGGAGCAGTAAGAGACGCAAAATGAGAATACATAAAAAAAAAAATAATGAAAGTATGGAGATATGGTAAGCTTTTACCTGAGCCAAGCCCTCCAAGAATGTATCGATAACTCTCTGGGTACCCAAAGCGTTGATCTGTGTGACCTCAGGAGGAAACACAAATCGCTCGAGTTTCTCCCGAATCACCTGCGGATTGCCCAGCATAGGGCCAGCCCTAGTCGGTACCCCTGCAGAAGCTCCCGGGCGTGGGGGACACGATTGAGCGGCAGAAGGTACCGCCAAAGAAAGAGGCTCCGAAGCAGCAACCGTGGTAGAAGAGCTCGTTGGCGGAGGAGATGCTGCAGGAGAGGCCACCCAATGGGATGGCTGTGCCTCCACTAGAGGGGTGGATGCAAAAGAGCTCACCCTGAATGTCACCGATGGAGAGCTCCCCCCTGAAGTACTCTCTACCCTCGCCGCCTTGGAGAGAGGGGTACTCCTATCCGAAGGACCAGAAGGAGGAGTACTCCTGCTAGAAAGGCGAGCCCCGATCGCCCTCCTATCTACTGCTGCAGAAGAAAAACTGTTATTTAGGCATGGAATATCAAATCAAAAAAAAAAAAAAGGGCAGAGAAAGGAGAAGTCAAGTACCTTTTCTTTTTAGAGGAGAATGCGAAGAGGAGCCACTAGCCCTATTGCTCTCCTTGGGTAAGAGAACCCCCAAGTCTTTGTCAGGACAAGCCCTCACAGCCTGGAACTTCCATTCCTAACTCATTGAAAGTACTGGCGCCTCTGCAAAAAAGCAATGGGTAAGCATATAAAAAAATTAGTTATAAAAGAAAGAGCAGTAAATTAATGACTTACCCAGTCTCTTGGCGTCACTCCATCGTGTGGGCACCTAGGCTTGGTCTGTCTCAGAAGCCCACTCTCCACCAACAAAGAAGAAGTGAGATTTCCAACTATGACAGTTGGAACGAAGACCAGTAAGCAGCTTGCCTCCCCTAGAGGTAAGATAATACCATCCCCTATTGGGGGCCGGAGACTCAGTCAAGCTATAGGCAGCATGGAACTCCACAGGTGATGCATCCTCGTTGTGAACCCTCCTCCATAGCGCCAGAAAGCCCAACAGAACCCTCCAACCATTCGGTACTAGCCGCCCCGGGGTCAATGAAAAGTAACGAAGAATGCTGCAAATGGGGGAAGGCATGGGGAAGCTCAACCCAGCTTCAAGCATCTCTTCGTAGATGGCAAGGTCGCCCGAGGAGTCATCACAAACGGGCTCGTCTGGTTCAGCCCGGTGGCACAACACGGTGGGAGGAATATTATAAGAAGAAACCATCTTCAAGATATCACTGTTAGAGTTAAACACACTGAAAATGGTGCTCACCTTCAATGCGTCGTCGCTGACAACCACCTTTCCTCGATATCTTTTGCGATGAGAACGCGCGGAGCCTGCGCCACTGCCCTCGCTGCCCGCACCACCATCGACCGTAGCAACAGCGCCCGAGGGGACATCCAAGGGGGCGCCTTGGGCTGCAATACCCGCACCAACAGCAGCAGCCATGGCAGGGGCGCCCCCCTCTTCCTCCACATCAGCAGGTGCACAGGGGCGCCCAGCAGCCGCAGGAAGCCCGCAGGGGCGCCCCGCCCCCGCAGCAGGCGCGCAGGGGGCCCCCACCCCCGCAACAGGCGCGCAGGGGCGCCCCGCCGCTGCAGCAAGGCGCCCAGACGCGCAGGGGCCCCCCGTCGCAGGGGCGCCCAGCCTTTTCTCCCCTTCCATCGCAGCGACGACGACGCCAAGGGCACCCCCGTCCAGCCCTGCAGCAGCAGCAGGCTCCGCGGGGGCGTGCCTCAATATATTTTGGTCATTTTTTGAGATGACAGGCTGATTAGCCCCCTTTCTTTTGTGTGACTTAAGAATATTCACTGAATTAAATGAATTGATGGAATTCTTAAGAATTCCATACAAGAGAACTTGCTTGCTCACATACTGTTCTGCTTATGTTACAAAATAAAACTTGTTCAATGTTGAACTATTAGAATTATATTTTGAAATAAAGCTTTTCTATTTATTACTGATAAGTCCACAAAATTAGATCAAAACGCGATCATTTCATGTGCATTTGTGGACTTAATTAGGACCAATTGCATCATAATTTTATGATTTCATGCATATGGGCGTAAATTTGGTATTTCAGTCAAAACCAGTTAAAAACCATTAATCTTGCATGAATTTGTGAAGTTGATAGTTTGCATCACCCTCGGGTCCCACCAATTAGACTCTAAGCACTGCGGCCCCATTGTATCAACTCATTAGGCATAAATTGCATTAGGTTGGCCTCACGCATAGCATGCATAACACTTTATTTTATTCATTGCTAGTGATTTAGTTGTTTCACTGTGCAGGAATTGTGATAGCAATGGGGGCCCACATGAAGAGAGATTTGAGGAAAAAAAAAAAGAAAAAGGAAATATAAAGAAAAGAAAAGAGGGAACCACACCCATACTGGGTTTTCTTCCCTAGGCACGCCTGGGGTGGGTCCCACTGCTGCTGAACGAAAAGTATGATAATTCTTCTCTCTTCAAGTTTCCAAGATTAGTTCCTCTCCTATCAAGATTTGAGATTTAAAACAAGGAAGGAGTACTCTAGAAGAAATCCTAGATAGAGTCTAAGTTGGAAATTTTTTCCAAAGAAGATCTGAAATGAGTCAGCAAAGAGATAGAGTTCTAGGAAGATAAGTAGATCATGTTCAAAAAGGAAAAAGATAAAAGTTTTGTGAGAAGAAGATCCCAAAGGAATCTAGACGTCCAACAGGGGGCCCACTTGCGCTTGGACGTCCCACACTTCCCTCCCCTCTTCTCCTCCTCTGCTAAATCCTCGCCACTTGTTTCCTCTCCACTTAACAAGAAATCTTTAGAGGACCCACAGCTTGAAGTTTTGTTCAAACAAGAAGAGATTGAGATTGGCAAGAAGATTAATTCAAATTTAAAAAAGACTTTTCTTGGAGAGCAAGTCAAGCCAAGATAGAGTTCAATTTTGGGAAAAGTTCCAAGCCAAAGAAGAAAAAATTATAAAAGGAGCCCCAGTGTGGGACGTCCAACCCATGCACTTCCTTGGGCTGGATGTCCTCTCCCCTCTTCCTCTCTCCCCTCTTCTAGATCTAAGGTTCTTCTAGTTCTAAGTTCTCCACTTTATTAGTTTTTTAGTAAAAAAATATAGCTTTGGATCTTGTTCAAGCAAGACGTAGATGTAGGAAGGAACATAAGCTTTGTACTAAAGACATGATATCAATGAAAAAATTAGTTTTCTTTTATGCAATGGCTAGTTAGATTTGCAATCAAGGCAAAGGAAGAAGTTAAGTATTCATAACCCTTTCTTTTTGTTAATACATGTTTGATTGAGTTACTGATGTGCTAATCTAATAGTTTAGTAGGCTTGTCTTTTGACCAGTCGGTACCTTCCATATTGTATTTCTTAATGCTAGAGTAGGTCTTTGATTATCCATGCTTATTTTTTATAGATCATGCTTAGGGTTTTATTCTCTTTGATGGTCTATGCTTAGATTTGATGGGTAATGCTTAGGAAACTTTAGTAATTTTATGAAGGGAAGGAGGTCTTGGGTATTGATGAATTTGGTAGAAAAAGATATCTCTTTTGCGAAATTTGGGTTTTAAAGTTTTATCATCCAAATTTGGGTGCCTTGATTGGATCCGGATCTGAAGTAGAAAACTGATCAAACAAGTGTTTTCAATAAGATAGTGGTTTTTTATTACTTGATGGATTCCTATATCCAGATCAATTTCATTATCTTTATTATCTCATTACTTTAGTCAATTTTCTACATTTTTAATTACTTGTGACATCATCTCTCTTAATTAGTAAATTTTGTTCTTAAATCGCTCTCTGTGGGTTCGACCCATACTTGCTGTTGTCTATTCGTAGACACCCGTGTACTTGTGGTAATTTTATTATTGATTGAGATCACATCAAAGTTTTTGGTGTTGTTGCCGGGGAGCCAATTCAAGAAAGATTTCCTTATTAGGGATTTTTAGTTAGTATTAGCATTATTTGTTCATATCATAGCCTATCTTTGTGGTTGGTTGCATTCATATCGTGCATTAGGGTTAGTTTTTTTTCTTTTTTTTTCTTTTTTTATTCATAATGTTTATGGTTACTAATTTATCATGTTTTGATTGCTGATTTTTAAAATATTTTCGGACCGTTTATAGATGGTAAGTTGGTAACACTAAAGAGTAAAGACAAGTTTCAGCGCTATTTTCTTAGACAGATTTAGCTTGGTTTTTTTCCCAAAGTTCATAATTTGAAAACCAGTCAAATAGACTCCTTTTGACTTGGAATTTTGCTAGATTGAACTTTGATATATAGAATTTAAACCCACAAAATTTCAGCCAAAAATAGTTTCAGGAAGTCAGCTTCTTAATGTTGTGAACATGGCTAGTCAGTGAGAGAGATTCATCAATTAGCAGCATAACTAGTTCGAGTAGCCAACTTTATGATAGCATAACTTCTTCATTTCTAATAGTTTTCATCTATATTTTATTTTTAGTCTTGCATCATAGGAGATTTAAATTAAACCGCTTTTTTTAGGTTTTGATCAATCTAAGTGAGTCGTACAGCTATGTAAACTTGGGCATGTGCAATAGTTTCCCGACCCTTCGAAATTTTTCAACACTTGACAACATAGTGTTTAGTTAACTTAGGACTGCATTAGAAGTTTTAGGCTGCATTGTTCATTCAAATTTCATTAGTTCAGGGGTTTGACATTTACATTAGATTTGATTTTTCAATTTAGGAATTTTGTTAAGCATTTCTAGCTGTTTTTAGTAGTTTTATTAGATCTAACTTCTTTATTTTTTTTCTCTTAGGTACCATTCCAGGTTTGGAGGACTCTAAAAGGAAGGAAATCGTGAGATTTTCTTTAAGCAAAGAAGTTGCTCTCAAGATTTTAAAAATAAAAAATTGCTTGCAAAAATCCAAAAAAGTTAAGATTGAGTGGGCCGCTGTACAAATTTCAAAACTTGACCCCATGAATCTCTTTTACTTGCAAGTGGCGGTTGGTTGATTTAAATTTCTACAAAGTGTGATTGCTTGAATGACACACCAATTAATTTGGACCCACACACTTCGTTAAAGGCAATTGACCCAAACAAGATAAGGACTAGATCTCATCACCAAATCCTTGCCCAATTAGGTTTAAACCATATCTCACATAGGCACCAACATGGTTTAAAATCTCAGTTTCGGTCACGGTATCGGCCCGACCAAAAAACCGATATGATATCAGTATCGGTTGCCGATTATCGGTCCGCTGCGATCGTCATGGTGTGAATTTTTTTTAATCCGAAAAAATTCGCAAAAATATCCAAAATATGCAGAATATTAGAAAATGATGGAAAGAAATATTTTTTTCATTAGTAACAACAATGAATCAAAATATCGGTCACCTTAAGTTATTAGTCATATTTGTTTCGCAGTTCGTTGTCTTCTCCGATATTTCATATAATGCAACCATTGTTGATGCTCATGATCAATTTATTAGTGTAAAATATAAGAAAATAAAGATAACATATCAATCATCATTTAATACTAATGCAATCATCAAATAAATTGTAAAATTCGAGACCGTAAAGATAACATATTAAAATCCGAAACACGATAGTGAAATAGATAAATCATAAAGCACTTGGGCATCAAAAGGTTCATGGTTTACCTGAAATTAGAGGGGACTAGAGAGTAGAGACTAGAGAGAGATTGATGAGTATGAGTGTATGACAAATTGAAAGCCTAATTCCAAGTGGAGTGTCGCCCAGGCTCGATATCATTATCATCATCATTTCTTCGATATTGGTTAAAAAGATATGCTCTATACTGTTGCGCAGCACTATCATACCCATGACCATATTCAAATTGTTCTTGATAAGATGATGAACTATCTTGATCCCTTGTAGATTGAGATGGCTGGTTGTACTCAAATGGCATGAAATAGGTATGAGCGGCATGACAAGGTCGTTGGGGAAATGGTGGTGGGGGGAAGCCTCCCTTGCTCAATTAATATTTGTTCAATAGAAAGTATCGGTGTTGGTGAAGGGGGTTTTCCAATTAGGGCCATATGAATAACCCTCATTCTGTCCATACATGGCACCTTGTTGGCCAACATAACCCTGTAATGACCATGAGTGCCTTCCCCCACTCCTTGCCCAGCTACGCCACTACTACTCCCTGCCTCGGTTGTCCAACATGTCTAACATAGCCACGGCGAGGATCTAACTTGGTAGCACCAAGAAAATGTTCAATTATCTCATAAGTGACAGGCTCATCATCTCATAATGACCGTCATCCTCAGGAGAGTCAGGTGGAATTTATGCTGATGATGAAGAAGTAGAATTACTTGACTCACTCTCCTCGTCCACCTCCTTTCCCCTTGGCTCACTTGTATCAGGTGCGCACCCCTATTGCATTGTCAAATTTATTTATTCTACCATTTCTAAGGCCCTCACTGGCTCAGACCTATCCCCAGTCAATTCCTCCATCAACTCCTCAAGCACTAGGTCTTGGTCTAACAACGGTTCTTCTTGCTCCTCCGGCCATTCACCTAACACAGTATCCTCTTCTGAAAAGATATAGTCCAAATTAATTGGACAAAAATAATCCTGTTGATCCTCAAACTGTCTTCTCTTTCTATTTCCACTCCGGAGCTTGAGGTTGTGGTGGATGTAGACCAATTTATTTAGCTTCTGCATTGTTAATCTATTTCTTGGTCTTGTGTGGATAAACGAGAAAGTGTTGCAGTTTCTTTCACAATTGGAAGACGATGTAGTTTGACTACGTACTTTAATAACAATCATCCTTAGTGCAGGAGCACTCTCTCCATAATTCAACCACCGTTCAGCTAAAAGTAAAAATAGAAATTATATTAGAGTCAATAAAATAGTAACAAGTCCTTGAATAATATAGAGATGAAATTACAATCAATACCAGGATTGGTCTGTGTGATAGCTCTCTGCGCAGTCGTCGTTCCAATATGTCAATCTGAAGACATTAACATAGAAAAATAAATTGGAGAAATTACAGTGTTATATACCTTTTTCCTTAATTAGCCTACCTGATTAGTAGCCCAAATTATTTCATCTGTACTCTCTACCAATCTTTCAATTATATTTTTTAGTCACAAACAGATTTCATCAGCTATGTGTCCATCTGTAAATTGTGGATTAAATAATTATCCTGTAAAACCAATGAATTTTAGTCAATAATAAATTAATATAGTGAGAAGAATTGAATACAACAATTCAAGTATTAAAGAAAATAGCCTTCACTTATGAACAGTGTGTAAATCATATTTCAATTGTCGTCCCCGTCGATCGTCGATGATCTTCCAAAACCTTTTGTAATATCTACAATTTGCTTGAATAGCTAGCTTTGATCTCTAGCTCCATGGCCTCATGTAAGAAGCTCATTGTTGGCTTATCATCGCCATCAACCAATCAAAGACCTTTATTAGGGGATCAAAAACATTCAAAACACCCTTCACATGAGGCCAAAATATGTTTGACTCAATTATTTTACATACTTCTTTTGTAATGGGACTTGGCCTTTTTCCCCATTTTGAATTCATGAACTCCTGTGATTTTATCAATTGGAGAAGTCCTTCTCTATACTTATAAACACTTTCGATGGCAATGAAATGGGTGGCAAATCTAGTGATCCCAAGCTGCAATAGTTCATGGTTGTTTGTATGCGTTTTCATTATGGAAATGAGTCTATATGACTCATAAAAGAAATTGGTGATCTTCTTTATCTTACCAATCACTTACAGCATGACTTTTCCTTTCCAATATCTTCAAGCATTAAATACAGACAATGTGCTGCACATGGAGACCAGAAAATCCTTGGCCTTTGTTTCATAAGCATCATTCTTGCAGCCTTCATGTTTGCAGCATTGTCGGTAACAACCTGAACTACACAATCTGCCACAATTTCTTCAATCACCTCATTCAATAACCTATTAATATATTTTGCATCTTTGATGTAATCAGTTGCATCAACTGATTTGATAAACACCATGCCCATGGACAAGTAGACTAGAAAATTCAAGAGATGACAATGTGTGATGGTCGTCCACCCATTGCATATTAGAGTGTAACCTCTTTCCTTCCATGCCCATTTGAAAGTTTGCACCTAAACCTGCAACTTCTTGTACTCTTTCTCAACACAAACATGCTCAATCTCATAAGGGGTGGATGCATTTATATCGGGACTATGTTCTGCAGTTGCATCTAACATGGTGGTGAAATAAGGAGAAGATGCCTTGTTGGGTGGAATGCCTCCATCCAAAAAAAAACTTCACAGTAGCTCTCACTAGATGTTCTTATGCTTTACCAAACTTGCCCTTTAGTACTTTCATGATGCTGGGTTGCTTTGATGTTGGTTTTCTATAAGCAAATGGGTCAGTTGACCTCACCACATCCGGTCTATGAGGTGCATGTGTAGGAGGTCTTTCAACCTCCTTAATGTATGGATCTCGACGGGGTTGTTTTTTACTAATTGCCCGACGCAAACTCACTCCCCCCAGTCCGGATGACCTACCCTACTCATATTGGCTACCTCTAGCGGCTGCTTCATATTGCATTCTTCTCCTCTCTTCCTCCTCCTGAAGTGACCTCACATTTTCTCTCCTAGCCCTCCTCATTTCCGGGTCTTCGTCGTCATCATCGAAGGAACCAAATACTTCTTATCTGCATCCATCAAGTTCCTCAGTTCTTCTTCTTTCTTGTACAACTTTTTTTTTGTAGATGCATTAATGAGCTCCTGCATTTCAGCTCTCACATTTGGTGGCACTTTATGACATTTTGCCACTTGTCCTGATACATGTGTCAAATGTTGTTTCAATCGGGTAATCCCCCCATTGAGCACTCCTCCACAATAATTACATTTTACTTTACTTTTGCTTCCGACTGCTTCACCGTGGCTCCATGCCGGATCTATGTCACGCACCTTTGTTCCTATAAAATAAGAAATTCATGTAATAGTAATACTCTAACGACAATTATAGATTTAATAAAATCATTTTCAAAGTCCTAATCCTTTGGTAGTTAAAGTATCATAAATATTAAATACACTTGAACAATTATTTTTAGAAAAAAAACAAAGATTTAATAAAATCATTTTCAAAGTCCTAAATATATAGATCTAGCATAAAAGTATGTAAATCAATCATTTACACACCACACAATGATCATGAATCATTAAAAGAACATATTTATGATGAAATTCCCAAAAAATGACATATTATAATTCAAATATTAGAAAATCCAAAAATTAAATAATTAAAATAAAAATCTAAATCATGTTTATGACTATGAGTAGATGTAAATCTATCATCTACACACTATTAATAAGCCTTTGGTATCATAAATACTCTAACAAGTAACAATAATTATTTTTAGAAAAAATAAAGATTTAATAAAATCATTTTCAAAATCCTAAATATATAGATTTAGCATAAAAGTATGTAGATCAACCATTTACACACAATACAATAATCATGAATTATTAAAAGAACATACTTATAATGAAATCCACAAAAAATGATATATTATAATTCAAATATTAGAAAATCCAAAAATTAAATAATTAAAATAAAAATCTAAATCATGTTTATGACTGTGAGTAGGTGTAGATCTATCATTTACACACTATTAACAAGCCTTTCGTATAATACTCTAACAAGTAACAATAATTAGTTTTAGAAAAAATAAAGATTTAATAAAATCATTTTCAAAATCCTAAATATATAGATCTAGCATAAAAGTATGTAAATCAATCATTTTACACACCATACAATGATCATGAATCATTAAAAGAATATATTTATGATGAAATTCCCAAAATATGATATATTATAATTCAAATATTAGAAAATCCTAAAATAAATAATGAAAATAAAAATCTAAATCATGTTTATGACTATGAGTAGATGTAGATCTATCATCTACACACCTATTAATAAGCCTCTGGTATCATAAATACTCTAAGTAACAAGTAACAACTAACAACAATTATTTTTAGAAAAAATAAAGATTTAATAAAATCATTTTCAAAATCCTAAATATATAAATCTAGCATAAAAGTATGTATATCAATCATTTACAAACCATACAACAATCATGAATCATTAAAAGAACATATTTATGATGAAATTCTAAAAAAATTGATATATTATAATTTAAATATTAAAAAATCTAAAAATAAAAGAATTGAAAAAAAATTCAAAATCATGTGATGAGTAGATCTAGCATGAAAGTATGTAGATCTAACTTATAAGTGAAGAACACAACACAAGTGACAAACCCAATAATTTCTATGCTTCATCTAAAAATAAAAAATAAAAAACACATAATAAAATGCTTTAAGTTGATTTTCTTTTATCTTGAATAATATTGTCTTCAAGAAATAGATGTGGGATTTGAAAATATGCAAGAGGGATGTGTGATGGAGTATGGTTGTTGCTCTAAGGAGTAAGGAGATGAAAGGAGAGGAGAAGAAGATGAAGATGGGGGGAAAAAGTTAGAAAACTAGGGTTTTGGACCTTTTTAAATGATCTCGGCTGATATTTTGGTACAACCGAGATAAAGCAAATCTCGGCCAATATTGGCTAAGATATTGGCGATTTTTTCCCCTGCAATACCAATACCAGTATCGCAAGGAAATATCGGTCCGGTGTAGGCCAATACTGGTTCATATTTGTATCAGTCGATTTTTTCAACTATGGGCACCAAGCTTTAATCAAAATCAAGTAGGAACGAGGCCCTAGGAATTCGACCTCATTAGGACGAAGACCACAAAAGGTTGCACCAATTGCACTCTTTGGTCAAGTCTATGTTTTTAGGTAAGTCATGTCACTACAAAAAAGGGTGGCATTCTCTATTCAAGGAGTTTGGTTTTTAAGTGTGACCGTGCCAAGCACATTGTAACTCCACCATTCAACTTGGGGACTTACTTGATCGATTTGGCTTCATAAGACCTAATTGGCGGCCTAAGTGCACTCTTCAAACCAATTAGGAACTGTCTAAAGGTTAGGTGAACCTACTAAAAATTTCTGTGTGCCCTAGTCTTTGCTTGACTGCTTGCACATTATATTAGAATCATAGGACCTTGCATATAGATTAGGTTAAACCGGTGCATGCGAGCTAGCCCTGAGAAAGAGAAATTATGAGAATGTAAGAAATTAGCCTTAACCGTTGTAGGAACTTCCTCAACTTCAGAAGAAATTATTAGGATTACGGATCAAAGGGATCCGCCCATGACTTTGAAGGATTATGTAACCCACCAGGACAACCCAACCGTCCTGTATCACTTTGCCTCAGACCAATGCTACCTTTGAGCTAAAATCTGGTATGATCCAGATACTTCCAGTGTTCCATGGGCTAGACCAAGAAAACTCATATCAAAATGTTAGGGAGTTTGAAGACATTTGTGGGACCATGAAGATAAATCATATGACCGAGGATGCCCTAAAGCTTAGGTTATTCCCATTTTCATTGAAGGATAAGGTTAAAGCCTGGCTTTAATCCTTACAGACCGTGTCCATCACTATATGGACCAAACTAGTTGAAGAATTTTACAAGAAATTCTATTAAAGGCAGAAAATCGCTACGATTAGACAGGCCATCAATGGGTTTTACGAGAAGGAAGGGGAGAGACTTTACAATTACTTGGAACGGTTCAAGGACCTTTTGATCCAATGTCCCCACCATGGATTTGAAAAAATCCGATCGGTCAAATTGTGTATGAAGGTATGGATTACCCTACCAAAACAAATGGTATAATCTTTCTGTGGTGGAAATCTTACGCATAAAACAACAGAAGCAGCATGGACATTTTTGGAAGATACTGCTGAAAATACATTATAGTGGGCCTTGATTAAGAGGGAACCCACCAAAACCACCATCTTGGAGAAAGGGAAATGTTCAAAGTTTAACTCAAAATTGAAGCAAAAGCCAAGTCGGCCACATTGATGAGGAGATTAGAGGCCCTAGAACTAAACCATGGAGTCCAAAAGCCCACTCCAAACACTTTGGAGTCATTAAGGTATAGTCAGTGAGTGGAGAGAATGACCCAATAACTGTAGGTCAAGCCAAGTCATTTGAGGAAGTCAGTGTACTTTATCAAAACACTCATTTTGATAATCGTCAGAGGTATGGCCCACACTCCAACACATACAATCCAAGTTGGATGGACAATCCAAGTTTTTCATGGACCAAAGGCCTAAGTCAAGGTGGCCCATCACAGTCCGCTCAATTTCGGCCCAATCAATCTCAGGCCAGTGCCCCACGAGGTTTTCAAAAGTCATATATATTTCAATCCCAGTCCACTAACCCAGAGGGTAGATTCTTTGGAAGAAGCCATGAAACTTATGTCCTAGAGTACTGCTCAATTTCAGCAACCCACTACTCAACTTTTGAATGGCCATACTTAGACCCTTGCAAAATTGGAATGCCAATTGGCTAATTCTTTGAGTGCAAGAGAGAAGGGAAGAATCCAATCCCAAAGCCCAAAATGTTCATGATATCAAAAGGAAAGGCCATGAGCATGTCAAATCCATAATCACCCTTAGGACAAATAAAAAAGTACAAATGCCTAATGAAGTTGAGAATTCTGAGACAGCTGAGGAGAATGTGGACTTAGAAAAAAGTGAGGATGAACCATTAGCTGAACCAAAGAAAAAGAAGCCAAATGCATAAACCAGAACTACGATAGGAGACCCGTCACCTAATGATCCAACTCCTAGGACCTACATTTCTTACCATTTCTTTTTGTTAATACTTGTTCGATTGAGTTAATAATGTGCTAA
This sequence comes from Camphora micrantha, assembly GCA_003546025.1. Lineage (NCBI taxonomy): Eukaryota > Viridiplantae > Streptophyta > Magnoliopsida > Laurales > Lauraceae > Camphora > Camphora micrantha. The sequence continues at coordinate 50,299,526 of QPKB01000004.1, read as the reverse complement.
TCCAATGATTTAGAAGGCTTGTCTGCGTACAAGTCGGTACCTTCCATTTTGTATTTCTTAATGCTAGAGTAGGTCTTTGATTATCCATGCTTATTTTTTATAGATCATGCTTAGGGTTTTATTCTCTTTGATGGTCTATGCTTAAATTTGTTGGGTAATGCTTAGATAACTTTAGTAATTTTATGAAGAGAATGAGGTCTTAAGTATTTGATGGATTTTGTAGAAAAAGAAAATCTCTTTTGAGAGATTTGGTTTTTAAAGTTTTATCATCCAGATTTTGGTGCCTTGATTGGATCTGGATCTGAAGTAGAAAATCGATTAAACAAGTATTTTCAATAAGAAAGTGGTTTTGGATTGCTTGATGGATTCCTATGCCCTTATCAATTTCATTATCTTTGTTATCTCATTATCTCATTACTTTAGTTAATTTTCTGCAGTTTTTAATTACTTGTCGCATCATCTCTTTTAATTAGTAAATTTTGTTCTTGAATCGTTCTCTATGGATTCGACCCATACTTGCCGCTTTCATAATTAGTAACTTTTTGATTGATTGGGATCATATCAATTACTGTTCAGACATGTAAATATAGTAGTAACACAATACAGTACCAAGTACAAAGGGTCAAAGACACTACTTATTATTTCTTAAGCATTGTAATTTCAGGTTTAGGTGGTGGAGGATTGGTAAAGATATTTTGGTGTAGTCATAGTACTCAGATATTGACCCGAGTAGATTGGACCTGAGCTGATTCTATCGGATCCATCAGGTTATCGAGTTATTGAGACAGTGACATCTCTAATTGTAACGGCATAGCCATTCATGGTTGCAGTATGGTACAGGGCCCGCATTGGCCCACCCCAGTTTATTTTTTGCTATTAGAGGTTCCAACTCTTTGGGCTGAACTAATTTCCCTGGGCCCAAAGGGAAGCCGGATAAACTCCACTGTGGCCCCAATATGTCTCCCATCTAAATTTCATTATTTTCATTTGCCATACCCTATACCAATTAATCGACAGGTCAATATTACTCAGGCCTTTACCAATCGTTTCAAGAAAAAGGATTGTGTCTTGCATACCTTTGTAGTTGATTTTCTATTGGCTGATATCAGAGATCATAAGCAGGACCAATTAAGTGAGAGACAGGTTTCAATGATCAAGGTGCCAAATATTTGAGACAGCAGTAGATATTAGAAAGAGAGGGACTTTGCAGTCGTGAAGAGGGATAAAAGAATGTGTCTGGTTCAATGAACCGTTTCAATTAGATGAGGTCGTTTTCGTTTTTTTCTTTTAAACTTCAAACTTGAGTGGTTTTAACTTGGTCCCACTCACATATGCCGATGTGGCTTATGGTGGATCGATTTAAACTCAAAAAAAAGGATCTCAACCTTACCAACAATTTTCTAGCTTTCAAGAGAAAGAATATCGTCATACCATTAGAACCATAAGGGACACAATCTACTGTTCCCAGACCGATGGATCTACCAAATGTCCTTTTTCGATGGTCATAATCCCTCTTATGGCCTCTACTACTGCAAATGCCCAACATTAGCATGTCAACAGAAATTCATTTAGAAGTTGATGGATCCGGTAAGAATTCAATGTAAGGCATAAAGGGAGTTAAACAATTTCTTAACACAAGAATATCAGCTAAATAAGAGCTTACCACATGAGCGGCCTTTGGCGTATTGGTTTTTGACAGAAGTGATGCAGGCATGTACATAACTTTCTCATGACGAGGTAATGACAAACACCTGTACCTTGTGTATACTTTGAGATGAGTTGATTGTCAAATCTGAAAATTTATTGAGACTGAACTTCGGTTCAGCATCTTTATACTTTTCATTTTGAATGGCTGCTCTTTCTCCTCAGACTTGCTGCATACGCAACAATATTTGACCATCCAATCTTTAGGCATGGCCTGTTTGTTTAGAAGAAATAGAATTGTTGTCTAGTGTGCGCCCCGCGCCGCCCCTCAAAACCAGAGTTGGGTTTTTGCACAGGTGTTGGGTTTTATTTCAAAATTTCAGTCGATTGAAAGGTCCCAAATGACCTTTAAGAATTTAGAAATTCTAGCCCCTTTGTATTTTTGTGGAATTTCTGGATGCTCTAGTCCAAGGGAGCATCCAAGAATTCCACCCTATCTGGGAATTCAAAAATTCCCTTAAGCAACCAGGAATTCCACCAAAATGCAAAATGGCTTAAATTTATAAATTCTCAAAAGTCATTAGAGACCTTTCAAGTGACTGGGATTTTGAAATGCTTGGCAAGGAAAAAGGTATTTGCAAATGCTAAAAGACGACATGTCACATTATGTCCGAAAAACCTCAACATCCGAATTTCCTGTCAAGAATTCTACTGAAGAAACAAACCCTAAAAGTACATTTTCATGTGATTTGGAATTCTGAATTCTTACAACAAACAGAGCATTTAAAATGCCCAGAGGGACAATATATCACATCATGGGACAATATATCACATCATATCATAAATCCCCGACAAGCCCAGTTTCTTATAAAAAAATGCCTTTAACCAAACATGCCTATATGTGTCTCTTAGACATGCTAGAGATGGTAACTAACAACGAAAAAGAGGATGAACGCACAGGTACTGCATGATGCTCATCCTTTAATCATCTTATACTTTCATTATGGGTGACCACTTTCATTGTGGGTTATACTTCATGTCTGATAGACATCAAGCCCATGAAAAATTGGAGATTGGATGATTAAATATCGACGTGCATACAAGAAGTCTGTGGAAAAAGAAACGCGATTCAAAATATTTGTTAGGAGTTTCTTCCTTATGCAGGTGCCAAAAGCAATTTAGCAGAATGTATTTTAATCGAAACCCACAAAATTAATGGCCACTGTGGACTGGTTTTTTTTTTTTTTTTAATAACCCAGCCACAGCCAAGGGATTGGGACCCAAGAGAGAGCCCCGTACACACAGAACGAGAGCACGCACAAACGAGAAGAAAATCCACACAAGTGAAAAAGGAGCAAACAAGCAGGAAATAAACCCACACAAATAAAAAGAGGCAGTGTACTCAGGATTTGAACCCTGGACAGCCAAGTGAAAACTACTCCGCTCTCAATGTGGACTGGTTGTTAAGAGGAATGAAAGGTAGGGTCCCAAGTATTGGGGATATTTCAAAAGATATTGTGATAAGACAATGTCATTCACCTCAAATAACATTTTCCCATGATAACGCTAGGTTTTCAGTAATACTGCCAAAATGATCACAAAAAACATAAGAAGAAAATGAAAATATTCAAAAAGAACAATCATGAGGGCCCCACCTTTTCTCATGGAATTGAAGTCACAAGGATTATAATATTATTGTTCCTGATTAAAATTGGAGAAACAAAAGGTGAATATCTGTTATGCCATCAAATAATATCCCCCTTTAATGTTAATTATATTAAGAAGTGATGGAAAATAAATGCCCAGCTATTACCCTTGTAAATCAAATACTAGGAAAGTCACAGTCCCATCTACTTGATTGAAACCTGGAAATCAATTCCATGCAAACAGCTGGGCCCAACAGTTTTTTCTTAGCGTTATTTCATATTTACTCAGTATTTATTGATGTTCCTATTTATTTAAATTTATTTTACTTTTCATCACAGCCTAACAATGATACTAAAAAAAAAGCCCCATATTTGAAAATATCAACAATTTCCCATGACTAATTTCTCGAGACAACAGTAGTGGCAATGGATCAGGTATAGGTCGAACCTAAAACTGACCTTTACAATCAGGTCAGAATTTAAACCCTAGCCGCCCTTAGAAATGAAAACTCAAACCAACACCAACCAGAACCCAGCATTCATTGAGCTGAGTTCGATTGCCGTTGTAAGGTCGGGTCAGGAATTGTCTTACAGATGCAAAATTTTTTGTCAGTCACCATGGAACCTAAAGCCCAAGAATATTATCAGCTGCAGCAAATTCATAATCCAACCACTTAACTGAAGTATTTCAGAAAGAAAGGCCCATTTGGATCCTTGGAACTCGGTTGCTCCTTTAATGGAGTTTACCTGGATTTCTTGTTACTTTGTAACTCTTTGAGGAATTGCAAGTTGCCACCATAAACAACAAAACTGCAACTAGAAGTATAACCCAAGTTGCCAAATGCATGAAAAGAACTAAAATTTATGCATAAACCGAGTTAACTGCAATCGCTTTCCAAAGATCCAAACAGGGGCACCCTTGGTTAACAAAGAACCAAACAGGCCCAAAGGTTCCTAAGAGTGCGTGGACCGTCAGTTTACACTGGTCTAAACTTGCTGTAGGCGATAGGGGGCAAGTGGCCTCATCAAATACACTCTGGTTATCCAGTTGCAGTCTACCAAAAATAAGCTCCACTAAGCATTTTTAGCCATCACGTAGACTAATGTATTGAAAGGAACGACCAAGATGAACATAAATCGTTCAAAATTTTACATTTGCTATAAGGCTAAAATCCACAAGCCCATGTATTTCAACCCAAAATGGTTTCAGTGATGGACATTAGCATACATTTAATTAAAATGAACTTGAAGATATAAAATAAGTTAACACATGTTAAAAGCCCCTGGTTTCTCCATCACCAACACCACCATCATTAACATCTATCATTACCTCATCTATCTACAGTTGGCTTTATTAATTCATTTATGTGCGTCACTAATTAGATAACTTTGGAATTGAAGCAGGCTATTGTACTCTATAACCCAATGAATCGCACTAAAGTACAAAGTATATAAGAGTTTCTTGAAGACAAAAGCCTGAGCATTAACCCCTAAAAGGAATTGCCAATTATGGATAGGCAAGGACCATTTAATTTTTCTTAATCTTAACCCAAGCTCCTACATGTACAAATATACCACGACAATGTAATATCAATGCTTCGAAGGATCCTGGAATGGATGGCTGTACATTCAATGTTGAGACTCTATTTTTGTACTAGTTGTTTTTAAGGTCAAAAAAAAATGGTGAGAAACACAGGACACCTGAGAAACAAGAGATACACCATTGGAAAGGGTGACTGACTCATCTCGCACAATTGCCCAGGGACAGGTAGGTTGTCTCACAGGTTGTATACCACTCATCCATTTAGCAAAAAGAGAGAGAGAGAGAGAGGGAGAGAGAGAGAGAAGGGTAAATTTCAATTAGCACTAAGATCATTAAACTATAAGCTAAGATCATTAAACTATGAGCCCACTTACCTTGATAAATGGAATGCCGGTGGCGGTAACTCAAGTCTACACACGAGACCATGTGCATTTGGATGATGTAGGTTCTCTTTAAGTGAAAGTAATGTTATTTACAAAAACCAGTTGAAGATAAACCAAGTTACAGGTAAAGTAAGTACAAAGCAATCAAGTTTCAATGGTCCAAGCAGGGGCCAATGACAAGGATACTGTGCATGACTCAGAGTCCAGGATTATATGCAATTGCAATTTCAAATGGACAAAAGAGCTCAAAATCAAGTTTTTCATACAAGTATCTGTCCCAGATGAGGCCTTCTACTGGATGTTCTATTCTGAATTGATCTGTATTGAGATTGAGCAAGTGCATCCATTGTCATTACATGTCACCGCTTAAGTTGCATCAATCAAATGGTCAAAGCTGTCAAATAGCCAACCAACGAATAGACTTCCTGGGTTAGATGTGGCCCTAACCAAGCATACTCCAAAAAACACTCCCATCAGAATAGGTTTTTATTCCCTAAGAAAATAATTAAGGGTTTATTTTGGTATTCCTGCCTTATGCAGTGACCTAGATATAAAAGTAGAAACATCAAAATATTAATTCTGACCAAGAAAAAAAAAACATCAAAATATTAACACTAAGGCTCCATTTGGACCTTGGAACTTAGTTACCATGTACTGACTACTGAGGTTACACGTGAGTCTTGTTAACTTTTTTTTTTTTTTTTTTTTTTTTATTTATTCTGCTATTCTGGGCTACTGGTCCAGGAGTGCTACTCTAACTTGAAAACCCAGGGATCGATCACAAGATATGTGTGAAACTAACGTGCCAACACCACTTACCCATGAGCGTGTTGACTTGTTACTTGTTATCGGTTATTGCAATGAATTAAAGGGTTTTGTACTTGTAACTCACAAAATCGGAAGAACATTATGCACAAGTTAATTGCACTCTTAAGTAACATAGATTCACATGAGACCTATGATTTGTAGATGGTTCCATGTGACAGAAATCCAGAGATAAAACTATTAAAAATATCTTGGTAACTCTAAACAGGACAGGCAGCAATATCTTTTTAAGTTTCAAGCTATTCCAGACTATACTAAGCATATACAACTAATGCATGGTGTTACTGAGAAGGCCTTTCTAACTTTTTACAAGGGAAGGATTGGATTGCTGGGGTCTTATCGGTGTGGGTTTGAAATCATGGCCCATCAACAGGGGGGGGCGGGGTGGGGGGGAGGGGTGTTGGGGGTTCTAGTACCTCTGAGCAGCTGGTTCTAAGCAATTTATGTCAAGCAATGCCAAAAAGTAGATAGAGATACTGGTTATTAAAAGCAACTTCAAACTGTAATGCGTTTATCTTCCAGTCTCATTGAACAACTGGTTTCTCATAGGCTCAAGCACATCTGTTCCCCCTATTTTTCTGTTAGAAGCAGCTTTAAGAGGCTTGTGTGAACCTTTTGCACTGCTTTTAAAAGATTTTCTTTTTTTTAAAGAGAAATAAAGAGCACATTTTGTGGAAGAACTAAGCATTCAAACATCATATACAGACTGCTCAGATTGAGAGAAAACCAAACAAGAACTATTTTTCTTCTTAAAACATGATTTTGTACAAAGGATTTAGTTTTTATTTTTTATTTTTTATTTTTTACAAGAAACTCGAACTCACATACCCACACATGACCGTGAGAGTAACTCTCATAGGAGCACTTTCCATATATATATATATATATATATATACATATATATTAATATATATGGGGAGCACTACGCAGTGCCCGGGTGTTTTTTAGGTTTAGGAGAAAACACCCCTCCTAGTTGGGCCCACTGGGATGCATGATGATCATGGAAGTCCATTGGATGGAAAGATTCATATGAGGCCTACCTATATGCAAAGTCTTGAGTCCGCAAGATCATCTCAACCTTTTGATCCATGACCCTAAAATTTAATAGTTTAGAGGCATCATTTTATCATGATTTCAATCCAACGTTGTGGAAAAGTTGGATGAGTGTCAAACTTGGACTTGTGACTATTCATTAGGGGGGTATGTGTGAAAAGACTAGATTGACTCAACAAGGGGCCCATGACCAAAAAAAAAGCGGGGCATAAAAAGGGGAGTTTTTTAGAATTTCCATATATATATATATATATATATATATAGGGGGGTATTCAAGTGCATCTATCCCTCACCATGTGTGGTGAGGGATACCCCTTTTTGAGAAGTTTCAAGTACAAAAGGGGATCTTCCCAAAAAGTACAAAAGCCCTTTTGTACTTGAAACTTCTAAAAAAGGGGTGTCCCTCACCACAAATGGTGAGAGATAGATGTACTTGAATATTTTTCATATATATATATATATATATATTTGAATGGTCTTAGAACTTCTGTATTCGCAATATTTTTTTCTACTCTCTCTTCTGTGTTGCAAAAAAAAAAATATATATATATATATTATATCTCAATTTTAAGAATTTTGGGCTCTAGGGGGCACGACTCGGTCCGCAATATGACCGGTCCCCCGTGACTCGGCCAATTTGACTCAACTCGAAGGTGACCAAATTGCCCACCAAGCCCAATTGCTAAAACCTTGGATAGACAGACAGATAACCATCATAAAGCAGCTTGAAATTAGAACAGTTTTATGAATGTGTTTAGGCTGCTGAATAGTGCTGAAATGAGGATGATGCACAACTGATCATGGATAGTTCTAAGGGAGAGTAGGGAAAGCATCGGAAGAGGTTTCATTTACAGAATTCAGGAATAGAAGATGAGCTGAATAGGCTGGTATATAGATTGAGTTGATTCAGCCAAAACAACAACCAGACGAGGCCTATTCCCAGCTGGATCACATCCGAATAAGGTTCATTCCATATCCAACTCAATCAGGATGATGGCCCGGTCATAGGGCCTTCACGGAAATCATTGCATCAGGGTATGTACATCCACAGGAAAACATGGACTCTTTTTTGTTAATTCTTTTCTCTTATCACTTTCTTTCTCCGAATAGGATTAGTAAATAGGGAAAGTGCAGATACAGAGTTAATTAGGACTGTTTGGATAGAATTAGGAAGATGGATTACCGAAAGACAGTTACTGTTTCAATTTGGCCTCTTGGTAAATGTAGGAGTCAACTTACCAGCTTTACAACAACTTGCAACAAGAAAACAGGGAGCATATTTCTGAGGAAAACCTAGTGCCCAGGTTTCATTTGACAGATCTTGCAGACTTGCAACCTCAGGCAGAGAGACCCATTAAATGTCCATGTTAAAGGGGATTAAGATTAAAAATTTACAAGCCATTATCTAAACCCAAAACTTGCTATCACCTAATCTTGCAAGGAAAATTGGGAAGTTTCTTCTTTTCCTGGATTAGGAAGACTACCATTAGAAAAAAATGAAAACAGTAACTGAGTTCCTATTGGGATATTTGATGAACTAGAAGTTCTGACAACCCTTCATTTCAGTAGACACAATGAGAGTTGTGTAAGAAAAAACAGGAAGAAAAACACGAAGAGGAAAGGAAGAAGAGGAAGATGTGCTATTGTACTCAACTACAATGCCAACAATTAATAGACAATCACCACCCACAGCACCTGATGGAACACCACTGCCCCTACCTCTTCAAATAACAGATGCAGAGAACATATATTAAGAGAGGAAATTTTTCTCCTACAAGCAACTCCAAGTGCAGTCCAGCACTGTGGAGCCCACTTGAGCCTACCTTTCATCAGTCCAACCCCTTTGATACTCTCTTCATCTATTCCTTGTCCATGAAGATACCTTTCCATTTGCCGTCCTCCCATTCCTAAACTTGCATCTAAGTGTGCCCCACAAGACGGACTACATATAAGTTATTTACGGTCTGCTCGTAGAACACTATTTATTAGAGAGCATGCATGCTACAAGGAAGATAAAATGGAATAATATATTGCTAATGACAAAGGAGAAGATCCCTATTGAATCAACTCGACTTAACAATGACACTAGAAAAGTGGAAGAGCTGAATGCTGCACTCATAAGTAATATGCTCCCTTGTGTTATCTTTCACCTAGGAATATGACAATGAATTTTTTGTGACTTTCAGATGAGCCGCTGTATGTAGTAGAAGCCAGTTGTGACTGAGCCCCATATAGGAGCTGGTATTTCAATTTCAGTAATCAAATGAATTTGATTAGTCTTTTTTTAACAAGCATGAACCCACAACCTCAACGTTGCAATAATGAGCACCTCCCACTGCCACAGGCTCTGGTCAGATCCACTCTGTCTACATCAGAGGTTAGCCGCTCTGATACCAAAATGGTACAGGATTTGTTTTGTTGGGTCCTGTTCATTGCTGAATTTCATATGCTACTGCAAGGCAATCAGGCTCAACTTAATTAAACCTAATCAAGTATTACTCGGGATTAGAACTAGACCGATCCAACATCCAAGAACCTGAATCTGATCCACTCTGTCTACATCAGAATTTACCCACTCTAATACCAAACTGGTACAGGATGGAGGGCTTAAAGTCACAGAAAAAAAAAAAATCTGTAATCTGTATCCTCCTGTGTGTACTCACTCTGATACCTAAGTGGTACGGGATTTATTTTGTTGGGTTTCCTGTTCATTGCTGAATTTCGTGATACTGCAAGGCAATCAGGTTCAACTAAATTAGACCTGATCAAGACTTGCTCGGGATTAGAACTACACCGATCCAACATCCAAGAACTCGAGTTTGATCCACTCTTTGTCTACATCAGAATTTACCCGCTCTTGTACCGTAGTGGTACAGGATGGAGGACTCAAAATCACACTTTTGTTTTCATTCAGGTTGATAATAGCCTAGAAATCTGTACTAGGTCCTCAGCTTCAAACCAGGCAGTATGGAATCTCACCACACATAAAGAAGATATCCTTTACACCGAAAAAGGGGTTAAAAAGAAAAGAAAAATCTGTAATATGTACCGTCCTGTGTACCTAAGAGGACTCTTGGTAACAAGACACCCACAATTTGCAAATGACACTAACATTTTTTGAAGCATCATTACAGGAGATTGAAATAGTTAAAAAGTCTTTTCAATTGCATTGGAGTTGTTACCAAATTAAGAAGAGGTATAAGAAAAGAACACTTGCTGAGGTAGGAATGGTCACAGATAGGGTAACAGAATTGGAAGGATGCAAGACTAAGGCAAGCTTCCAACTAAATATTTAAGGTTACTACTAGTGGTGAATCGGAGATCAAAAGCAATGTGGGACATATCATGTATGCAAAGAATAGACAGCAAGTAGGCAATGTGAAGAAAGATATATATCACTAGAGGGTTGCATCACTCCAATCAAAGCATCATTGGAAAACCCCGTGTACAACATGCCTTTATTGAGAATACCACCTCACACTGGTGAAGAAGTTGGAGAAACTACAATGCAATTTTTGTGGGGAGGAAAAGAAAAATAAGTGCATTTGGTCAACTGACAGGATTTTTCTAAACCAAAGAAAGTAGGGAATTTAGGGTGGAAAGGATGTTAGATAGGAATTGGACTTTTGCCTAGCAAGTGGTGGTAGTGGTTCAAAAATGAAAGAAACGCCTTCTGAAAAAAAGGCAATGTGGAAAAACATAAGGTAGGGGGTTTTGATTTAGGAAGCTGGGTACAGCTAATAGGGCAAACATGTCCTAATTATGGAATGGGTTGTGTCCATGGTTCAAAATCTCGGTCACAGTCACCATTGTAGTTGACGCTAAAAAGAAATATGACACGGCATTGTGCCCTAGTTCGCGGTCCGTCGCAAGGTGGATTTTTTTCATCCCAAAAAGTTTTGAAAGAAGAAATCCAAAATATTGTAAATGCTAGAAAACAATATCTTTTTTTTTTTCCATGAGTAGCCATTGTAAAACAAAATATCGATCTCCCTAAGTCATAACATCCTGTATCGTTGTCTTATCTGAAGTTACATAAAGTTTGCTCACAATTAAATAGATATCTATATACTAAAATAAGTTAAAATATCACAAATTTTATAGAATGCAACCATAATTATGAGCTATTTATTAGTGTTAAGACTCAAGAATCTAGTATTCAATCATCAAGTAAGTTATTAATTTCAAGAACATTAAGTTGAGCTGCTAATGGGTTTTGCCCAAAGAAAAAAAAAAAAAAAAAAAAAAAAAAAAAAAAAAAAAAAAACCATCAAAATCTTATGATTCGGTTGAGTTTTAGTAGAAAGAGTGGTTGGGAGCGCTCAAGCAGCCTCTCAACTTGTTGTGATTGTGCTTGGAAAGGAGGAAATGGAAGAGAAGAGGGATAAATAGGGTTTTAAGGAAAAAGTGGGCTGTCAGCCAATATACCAGTCCAGACCAATATTTTGAAAATATCGGGCGATGACGACCGCTATTTTGACGATATTTTGGTTTATGCAATCACAATAAAGATATATGCAAAATATCGTCATGGTACCGATATGTGCAAAACATCATTGCAGTTCTGACCAATACTAGTTCATATCAGCCGATATGAATGGGTATCGGCCGACATTTTGAACCATGATTGTGTCTAATGGGATAGCCGAGTTAGGGTAGGAAAAGTGTTTGCTGATAAGATTGAATATATGGACAAAAAAGGGGTCCACAAAGTGTTTTTAGAAGGTCATCTGGTAGGGGATGTGTTTTCAAAATGAAGTTCCCTAGAATGTATAGAGTTGTGCCTTGTGTCAGAAAAAGTTTAGAGTACATAAATATTATGTTTTTTTCTAAGATAGTCTAGTCTAGAGTTCATGTTTTACAAGGAGTTTGTACGAGCTGGAGTTCTTAGAGTACGAGTCATTACTAGGATTTCTTAATGATGTTTTCTTTGGAGGAATGAGAAAGAAGCAAGCCTTGGAGGTGGGTTCCGTCAAGAGATTTCCCTACTAAATAATTTTTAAAGCAGCTCTGCGCCTCAAGAAGCAAAGAGGTCTTGTGTTCGACACCTACCTTCGTTGGCCGCCTCCCGTAGTTTTACCCAGTGTATGCGGATAGGAGGTTTTTCATGTGCCCCTAGGAATTAGTTCTCGGTTGTCCAACATCGAGTGTCCCTCGGGATAAGGACAAAAGGCTCCTGGGTTGGGCTAGGCGGGAGATAGCATGGGTTATAAATAATAATAATAATAATAATAATAATAATAATAATAATTTTTAAAGATATGGATCCATTATTGTTCTTTGGTTTGGACTGGATTCTTTGATGGTTGCCGAAGAAATAGGAAAATTCTTGCAAATGACAATCTCAAAGATGGAAAATTATTCCTCCAAATGTTTCATTGTTAGTTGTGTTGTGCTATATGTGGGAAAGAAAATGAATCTACCTATTATTTATTTTTGCAACAGAATTTTGGATTAAGGGATGATTTATTCAAGGTCTTCTTGGTTGTTCGTTTTCTTTGCCAAGGATACACTGCTCATGGAGATGTAGCCCAGTAAGAATAAATGCTCTGGAAGATGACTCCAAATACATTTTCATGTTCAATATAAGGAGGATGTGAAAGGATTCTTAACCGGGACAAAAAGAAAAGAGGCATGGAAGAAGTAGCAAGAAACGAATTTACAGGATGTGTTATTCAAATAATTTGAAAAGAAATAATAATAAAACCCATGCTTGCATGTTGAATGGGGGAAGCAAGAAACAGCCAAGGCAAGATGGATTCCTCCAGCTGCATAGTCATATAAGTTCAATGCAGATGGAACCACTATGGAAATATCAAGCCAGTACGCATAGGAGTAGTTCTGTGTGATATCAACTTTTTTGGGATCTCTCCATGAGGAAAGACAAATCAAGTGGTACTTGTGGCCTTTTCAGAAGCACTGAAAACTTTAAAATGGAGACAACTAGAAAAGGTGGTGATTAAGGGAAATCAAAAATGAAATGAAGTGGGCCAAGAAAGAGGGAAGAGAACCATAGAGACTGGCCTTTACATTGCAGATAATCATTGATAACAATTTCTTTTATGTGCATTCCTAGAGAAGTAAACACATTAAAGATAGATTGGCAACGAAGGGGTACATAAGGAGAGGATGGTTATGTCTTAAGATTGGTCTCAAAACCAGCTTTGAAGGATCTCAGTTTATACTAGATAATTTTTTAGTCAAATCAGTTCTAGGGTAGTACATTTGTGCATGCACATAGTTTGCTTATCTTTACTGTATAGTGTATAGTCTTCTTCTTTTCTTTTCTTTTTTTTAATTGTATAGACTACATGCCGTTAGAGAATTGTCTATTAGCTATAACTCTCAAGAGTATCACACTCTTTGAATGTAATACGTCGCCCAAAGTAGTGGAATCATGGTTCAAAATATCGGTCGATACCAATTCATATTTGCCTATATGAACCAATAAAAGTCCATAACGATACAATATTTTGAAAGTATCGGTCCCATTATGGTCTGGACTAAAGTATCGGTCAATACCGGCCAATATTTTCAAAATATCGGTCAATATCGGTCAAGACCAATATATCAGCCGATATTTTCAAAATATTGGCCGACCGGGTACCTTTTTCTTTAAAACTTGTTTTCTCCGTCTTTCTTCCATTTCTTCCTTCCAAACACCTGTAGAGCTACCAGAGAGTATGCTAGAGCTCCCCAAACCCCTATTTGCACTAAAAATCAATCAATTTGCATGATAATTGCTTTAATTAATTAATTCATCTTGATGTAGTAAATTTTATGAAATCCACTAGCAACTTACTTGATGATTGACTAATTGATTACTACTACTAGTTTCTTGAGTTTAAGTGTTTAACACCAATGGTTAGTTCAAAATTATAGCTTCATCATGTAAAATTTGTGATGTTTCAACTTATATTAGTATATGCATCATGCATGTAATTATATTTAATTCAAAACAAACTTTACATAGTTTCAGATAAGACAGCGATACAAGATGTTATAAATTAGCGAACCGATATTTTGCTTTATAGTTCTTACTAATGGAGAAGAAAAAAAAAAAAAACACCAGTTTCTAACATTTTATGATAGTCTTGTTTTTTTAAATTAGTTTCTCACATTGTTTTGGGGTAAAAATATCACACCAAGATGACCACGATTCATGACGCGATGCCGCGACATAATAGTTTTTAGGGGTCGACCACGATTGCGACCGCGACCGCGATTTTGAATCACGAATGGCATATGACATATTTTATGCATTTTGTGAATGTTTCATCTCCTCTACAAGTGTGGTGAGAGTGTTGTTAGTTTGTATGGTCTCAATCCATCAGATGATGTAATAAATTAATTAATGTCTTTATTTATCAAAAAAATTATGCTTTCCTTTCTTGAAATGAATGGTGTTTTATTACTTTATGCACATAACCAATACATATGATATGATGGTTAATGAGATGAACCGGGTCTCATTAGTATATTAGATGTGATATATGTGTATGGATGAGATCCATATACGGGAGACATGTGTCACAAATCTTATACTTAATATATCTTCACAATCATTGATGAGACTAGGCATCTCATCTGATAAGGTTGCAGCACTTCGATCACTATGAGATAGTGTGATTTGTCTCGATCATCAGAATATAAGATTTTGGATCATGGTGCTGGTATATTGGATGTATTGAAGGACCATGAGAAGCACCTTATGGAATATTGTCTTTATTTTAAGGTCTTCTCTCATAATTCCTTAGTAATAGGCTCCCAATCCTGAGACATTGATGAACTCAAGTTTATGTCTATTCATTTGCTTTGAGTCACCAATGAGTGAGGCCAACTGTAGGTTAACACCTCGGTGTCTTGGGTACGTAGTAGTGTAACTGTGGGAACATTGAATGGTCAAGATGGAATCTATCTATATTATCCCCTTGTGCCAATTAATGGATTTATCATTAGTAAGTGCACACCCATCTCAATTAGAGTTAATTGGATAGTACTGATGATTACTGTGATTAATTGGGGCTCAAGGATAATAAGATATGTATCTAAGCTTGATGGACAGAACCATTGATCCATGGATAAGGATGGAGAGGCCTACTTGTGGTAATTAGGAAGTTTGGGTCTTCTTTGTAATTTATTCCTAAGACTGAAGTGTAATTGTATTTATATAGTGGAGTTATTTGCAATTAACTGTAGGCCCGGATTGCACATGAGATGTGGGGTCGAGATATCCCAGTTGGAACCAGCTTTTAATGGAATCCCTAGTGGTCCCCACGTTAGCCCAAGTTATTAGAAAGTTACTAATCTTACTTTAACTCTAAAAGCAAGGAATTAAAAAGTTACTATTTCTATTTGAAGTGAGACTTCTAATGGTGGTAATAGTAGGTTACTAATTATTATGGAAGTAAGACTTCTATTTCAATTAGTAAAATAGGAGGTTGCATGAGCTATATATAAGGAGTTAACCCCTTGGACGTCCAGCACTAGTGATTCACACCCAAGCTCCTTTGTGTGCAAGTGTTGCATGGTTTCTTTCATCTTCCTCTTCTAGTTCTCTTCTGGTTTCCATTGAGTTTCTAGTTGTTTTCTTTAGGAGATCTGACCCATCTCCTTTAGAGAAGAGATCTGATATGGGACATAGTGTGGAAGACTAAGAGGTCTTAGAGATCCTAAATTGCTTACAAAGAAAGAATTTCATCATCAAGCAAGTCTTCTTCTCTATTAGAGCACTACCGGGTTCCAAAGGTATAATCAACTTCCTTATATGTTGTAGATATTTGGTTGCTTGATTGTTGCTGGTTTCTATCTTTTAGATATAGTTTATTGCTGTACATGGTTGATGAGATTGAAGGATTGCATCCTGGATGTGGTTTATGACTTTATAGGTACTTGATCCCTGAGTTAAGCGGGTCAAAAGTTTTGAAAACCTATCCATGAGGCCCACCTAATTCCAACAAGTGTGACTCCATTGCCTCCTTCAAGTGTGACTCTATGAGTTCTACAACAAGGTGAAGAATGAAGAGTGACACGAAAGACCCATCCAAGACCATACCCTTAATAGCATTGTAAAAGTACAATCATGTAAAATAATAGTTAAAAACCTAAACTACCTTTAAAATTTGTGAAATTCCAATTATTACACTAGCACACCCCCGCAAAACCCAAGATGGTAAACCATTAAGAGCTTAGAAAGCAAGAAATTGAACTAGTAGTGTGAGACTTCACAAAGAACATGGCAATGTGAGGCTTTAACAGCATGGATGAAAGAGAAATCAAGCCACTAAATGATGTTGACCAACATGAAGGATAAAGAAGAGAGAGAGATGAATGAGAGAGAAATAGGTTTTAGAATATAAGAGTGATGCTTATATTAAGAGAACTCGTGAAATAGTTCAGAGCAGAGGAGAAATCTACAAATGTTTTATTGATTTAGAAAAGGCTTAGGATAGGTGTTGAAATAGTTTGTATCTAAGACATTGAAGGGGGTAAAAGCATCCTAATGGTTAAATCAAAATTGCATGGACATATAAGAAGTGCATTAACGCTTGAGAACTATGTAAGAACTAAGAAGACATCGACATTCCTAGTTGGAGGTGGGTTGCACCGAGGTCTGCATCTAGCCCTTTTCTATCCTCCTTGGTTATGATTAATTACCAATAGATATCTTAAAAAATTCCTAGGAGTGAGTTGTTTGCTTATGATATGGTACTCGTCAGTCTGAGAAGAATGCAAGCAATGACTAGCTAGAACTTTAGGGAAGACCTTTTGAGTCAAATGGGGTGAAAACAAGTAGCTCAAAGATAACATATCATGACCATTCAAAAAAAAAAAAAAAGGGATAACATATCATGCAAGTTTAGCGACCTCAAAGTAAGGAAAATGAGCTGGAAAAATCTAAAGATGGCTTAGTGTCACAGTGCAATAGACTCGAATATCTAAGAGGACCTGCAAGACAGAATGGAGGGTCTTAGTTGGATATATCAAATTAGATTGATGTACGGTAGGCAAAGTGGAAGCAAGCCATTGCAGTGCTGTCCGGCTGTCAAATGCCACTTCAATAAAAGGGGCTTTTATAAGAAGATAGATAGGTCTACATTGTCATATGGAGCTAAATGTTGGCGAGAAAGAAGCCAGAAAAGGCTAAAAACATATCTAGTTTGATGTGCATCGTTACATTAAAGAATATAATTAGGGGAGACCAACAGAGACCTTGAAAAAAATTGTGAGGATAGACATGATAACTTGTAGAGTTATATACAAGGCCTTTTGGAAATGTAAACTCACAAATCCAAGATAAGATAGATAGGATAAGGCATCCAAGACGTGAAGTTTTTGTAAAGGTGATGAGAGAATGTTCTACAGATTAGCAATGTAGAAACTATAATAAACACTTAAAACAAACACTCAGATGCTACAGTTCACGTTGTGCTTTTGGTATATTGGATTTATAACTATAATCAAAAGTTCCACTTATTGAGAGCAAGTAATGAGGCGGCGCCGAAGATGCTCAACCAGTCACTCGATCAACTACAAAGTTCCTGCTCACCAATATGAGAAGCAATAACAATTCAATTAAGAGAGGTGTTCAGCTCAAGCATCAATCAAACCCGACCAGCACCTGCTTGTACTAAATTAAGAAGATCCCAGACAATGTGAGCAGCAAAAAAAAATACTTAATGATCCACCATTCCATTCGTTTAGTTAATCGAATCTCAAACGACCATCTACAATTACCACATTAAACTAAAAGCTCGCTCCCTCTATCCAGAGAGATACTAAAAAAATTTCTTCCTCAAAATCCAAATTACCCCTTCATAAATGAAGATTATAAAGAGTACAATCGAAAAGGTACAAAAAGGTAAAATAGGAGGCTACCCTTTGATGCTCCTCCCCAGCGATTGGCCTAAGTTTTCCTCCTAAGGCGCTTGCGCAGCTTCTTGTACTTGTGCTTGTTCATCTTCCTCTTCCTCTTCTTCTTCACGCTGTCCGCCCACATCGTCTCAGGCCCATCTTCGACCTCCTCGGCCTCAGATTGATCGAACCCAGACGGAGAAATGGGGTTTAAGAAGCACCCATATGGAAAACTGGGGAAGATATGTGGCGGTGAAGGTGGCTGAGAAGAGGGGATTCTCTCTCTATCAAGAAACCCCAGAAGATGATTTGGGATTTTGTGTTCTGGGTTAGTTCTGGAATCTGGATTTCTGTGAGAAAAGAGATGAATCGGGAGGTCCGAAGAGTGGGGGACGTTGAGGCTTGTGATGGTTCTCAAGCCAGGAGAAGGTTTTCTTAGGAGTCTGCTGATAATAGCAGCAGCCATGGATGGGGTTTTAGAGTGACGGATGCTGTGTCCGGGTGTCTTGAAATACCTGTGTTCATGTTTGCTCAAGAGTTATCTGGACCGTAGATGGTGCATGCAATGTGAAATTAGATGGTTTAGATTATCTCGATGGTCTCCACAAGTGGAGAGTAATCATCCATTTGAACGTGTTTTACTGATCCCGGACTGTTCAAATTGTGGGCCACACCATCTATGGTTAGTGTCCTCTCTCACTTCTTTTTTTTTTTTTTTTCTTCTTCTTCTTTCTTTCTTTTCTTCTTTCTGGAAGAATAAAATGAGGTGAACATCAAATCAAAGAAAGAAGTGGATTTTACCAAAAGAAAAATGGATTTGGTGACCAGTTGCCCCGAAAGATCATTTTGATCGACCTTACATCAAATCAGTCATTTTGTCTGAAAATATATATTTTTTAGCACTTTTTACTAGTGTCCCTAGCGTCTTTAGTTTTATAACGTTAAAGGTCCCTAGAAACCCTGCAGTGTATACAAAGTAGAACAAAATAGAGCTTAGTTTCATTGTCAACAACTTTTTTTTTTCTTCAACACGCACCCAACCAACGGTGGTCCCCTCCAACATCCTCTTCTTCTATGACTCATCGCCCTCCTACCAACTATGGTCCCCTCCCACATCCTCTTTATCGAAGGTATATATTTTTACATGCTCCCATTTGACCTTTTTTGAGTCATCTATGACATTATTGTCATCTAGATTATGCCCTTATTCTGTCTCCATGATGGGAAATACAAATGCAAAACACAATTACACATATCCAACCCCGTCCCAAGCTCTTATTGTCAAGTTTGTAGATTCGAGGTTTGACATAATCAGTGATTCAAACTAGCCTATCCAGCAATAGGTTGCCACATGTAGCAGGACAAATAGCCAACCATTTCTAAAAATGACCTGTAAACAGAACATGTAAATGATCAGTCACATTATTACCCAATCTGTAATGTCAAATAACAACACACACAATGCTCAGCAAAACAAGATAGGGTTGCTAATTAGCTCACATAGCCCACTAGCATCTAAATGGAAGATACAAAACGGTAGTTGAAACCAATTACTTATCTGAACCAGAGTTTGAACATGAACACCATCCAACTCTAAGCAAAAGTGTTAATAAAATAAGGAGGAGGTAGATGACATATCAATGTTGACAACAGAATGACCAAAAGAAGAAAAATCTCCACAATCACATGATTGTCAGGAGGATTAAACAATCATTTGTGGGCTTTTAGTGCATTTGTGTGGGCCATGAATGATTCCCTAAGGAGGAGATGCAATCCAGTCTTCTAAAATCAGCTGGATAAATGGAATATCTGGAAGACCCAATTGGTGACTTTAAAGCCTCAAAACCCTGTACCTCCTCCTCCTCTATAACTAGAAACAAGGCGTTAGTTAGTTGGCAATGAAGGAGCAACGAGAGCTGATGAGAGCTCAAAGCCTCAAAACCATGTACCTCCTCCTCCTCCTCCTCTATAACTAGAAACAAGGCGTTAGTTAGTTGGCAATGAAGGAGCAAAGGGAGCTGATGAGAGCTCAAAGCCTTAAAACCTTGTACCTCCTCTTCCTCCTCTACTTTGTATACACCGCAAGGTCCCTAGGGACCCTTAACGTTATAAAATTAAAGTCGCTAGGGACACTAGTAGAAAGTGTTAAAAAAAATACATTTTCAGGCAAAATTACTGATATGGTGCAAGGTCGGTTAAAATGATCTTTTGGGCCCACTGGCCACCTAATCTGGGTTTTTTTTTTTTTTTTTTTTTCAAAATCCTCAAGAAAGAATAAAAAAATAAAGGGATTACATGGTATTTTTTTTTAGCGGTTTGATAAGAACCTTTTTTACTTTCTCTGTAAAAAGTAAATATTTTTTTTATTATCTAGTGAATAAGGATGTTTTTTTTTTTTAAATAAAAAAGAATAAAAATTTTAAATTTGTGTACTTTTGATATGACTTTCTAGTCTAACACCTTCGGTGGCTATTGGATGTCCTCAAATTTTACCCCATATCATTAAGAAGTGGGTGGGCCTCGGCCACTGTGTTCCACTCCTTCCCCCTTGATAATGTATAATAAGACCAAGTTGTGCCAATCTACAAAGCTTAGGGGTGATGATGAATTGGGGCCAGCCCGAAGGCTCTTCCTGCTTTTGCCCAAGTCTAGATGTATGATTTGGGGCCTTTTACTATTTGGGCCGGGCTTGGATTATGTATAGAAAGGTGAAAGTTCGGATCAACCCGATGCACTAATTGGGTGGGTTCAAGCCAGGCTTACAGCCCATGTCAGGTTAGGCTAGGATACAGGTCTATGTTTTGTAAGTTGGGCCGGCCCTGGAGATGCTCAGCCCAGTTCAACCCAGCCCATGAACACCCATAACTAAGCTATATGTAGTATGGCCTGCCAATGAGATCTATCCATTAAAAACTACAGACTTATTTGTGAGATGATTTTTGTTTCCACAATATAGAGGTGGTTCTACCAAGAAAAAATTTGAGAGGTGTTCGTGCAAAAAAGTAAGAGATCGTTGAAAATAGGTTTTTGTATCATAAGGAAAATGAACATAACTCAAAGAGAAAATGAATTTCATTCATGATTTACATGATCTTTTTTTTTCAGATACAAATTAAATGAACATTTATTTATATACATATCAATTTTTTCGAGAACAAGCACTATATTGTCGGATGCGAGTTTTGAATCTTCTCCAATCGTTCCTTCGATGGTCTTACGGTACTTAAATTTAACAACAGATCAATGTCATGTTCCAAGAAAAAATGACCCTTCATGTGTAATAAGATGGATTTGAAAAAGAATTTCAAAGAATGTGACAAAGTGAAAAATCATGCGGCATTCAGACATAATTAAATTTTACCCTACTAGAAGACCACATCTAAAGTTGCAAAAGTTAACCTTTGAAGCAACTCTCAAAGGGTTTCAATCACCTTGCAAAACGCAAAGGTTCTGCAAGTGTGTAGTGTGATAGGGTTTCGTGGAGTCTTCTCTTAAAAGGTGATTTTCAATGACTTAAAGATGAAAAGAGGGTATACATAGCCTTTAAAGATTAGAAAATGTCAAAAAGCATTTTCCCATGCATTCCACATTTATAGGGGGCAAATGAATGAGTTTTTAAAACCATTAAACTTAACCCATGTATTACATTGTTCAAATATCGACTACCCACCTCAATCAATTGGTAGTCTGGTCATGTGATGCATTTCCCTATCCACAAAAATTTATCCAGGATCAACCTTGATCTCGTTGGATATAGACTTGGGTTACATGAGTCATGAGTATGTTTAAACAAACGGCAAAAAAAAAAAAAAAAAAAAAAAGCCACCCACTGAACATATACCCCACACCGCTGCCAATGCATTCCTATATCTAATATGCTAAAATCTTTGCAAAAGAGCCACAGAAAGATAATTCCTAATCGTTCAAGATGAATCTGATCCTCTTCAGGGATATAGCCACAATAGAGTGGATCCCATTATCTGATTGAGTGCATGTAAGATCCCGATCCTTAATTTCTATGATTAACATTAATTACTTATGCTTAACCATTAGCAATGCCTTGTTAGGCCCTAATCGAGTGATTTTATGGGTTGGAATGACGTTTATGTTGTTTAGAAGAGATTTGAGAAGTTTCGCACCAAGTTCCTTACTTAGAAGGGCCTAGTTCGGATTTCAGAGAAAACTATGAGTATTTTGGGAATTCATAAAAATTGTCGCAATGGATTCAAAATTTAGGTCTCGACGTACCCAGCAACTTTCGTGTTCAGCTCATATCCATTTGAGATCCAAAAAACCCATATTTGACCCCAACGCCATTTTCAGATGGGTATTCGTAATTCTGAAAATCCCACTTTTTGCAATCAACCTTCAAAAATTATGGATGTGAGTTTGTTTGAAAGCTTTTTTAGTTTGGATCAATTTTCGTTCTTTGCCCAAGTCCATCCGAGGTCTCAAGGACCTCCATTTTCGTGCTATAAGTCGGACTAGTATGGTGGCGGACTGACATCGTAACCAGGCTTCCTTTATATAAAAAGCCACCTCCAAACCCTAACCCTCTTATTCTTCTTCTTCCTCTCTTCATCTCCCCTGCATCATCTTGCTCCTAGAGGTGCCATCCATCAAATTCAATCCTATAAATGGGTTTCTTATCATCTTCTTTCTTTTCTTCCTCGTTTTTGTGAAGATACAAGCGTGGCAACCCCTTCTCTGAATTCTTCTTTTTCGTTGGGAGCCTTAGAGGTGAGATCTCCTTCCCCATTTGTTTCCCATGTGATGAGAAGCTCCTCCCTCTCCATTTGCATAGGTATTGATTGTGAATAGCATGAGTTCTTGATTTCTAGGGTTTTGTTTGTTTGGATTTGGGGTTTTCTTGTGGATAGAGTTTTTGCAACTTTTAGTGTGTGTGAGAAGGTGTTTGGAAGAGCTTGGAGCCCAAGGAAAGTGCCCATGTTAAGTTCATCTCATGTATTGTTGTATTTTCATGATTTCAAGTTTCCATGTTGATCAACAACCCCATGTGCAGGGCCGCAATGTAGTAATAATCTAGTGAGTCCAGATCGATCCACAGGGAGCAATGTTTTTTTAATAAACTTCCCAACTTTGACCTGTCCTAAACAAACACTAAATCTGCCCTAGATGGAAATTAATTAAATTACATCAACTTTGCTAAAATAACTGAAATTAAATAGTTTAAATACGGTTTTTCCAAAAATAAAATCCTAATCCAATGAAAGAAACCTAGGATAGAAAACCCTAAACTAACTAGAACCTGCAAAATTAACACTCATCAAAACAACCAATTTAACATGATAAATAAAGTAAAAATTTAAATATATTTTTCAAACATCAATTTTATGCAAATATGGATGAATTATGAGGCCCTAAATGCTAACAATGCAATTTTATGCAAGTTTCTAAAAATATGATGCATACTGAAAATTTCAAGTATGGAAAAACTTCTGCGTAGGCATATTTTCATTGGACTGTACGACCTACCTAAGATGATATAAACCTAAACTTAATAGCTAGAATTCAAACCTTGATGATGCATGAACCCAACATAAAAGCAGTTTGCAAAAATATTTTAAAAAGAGAAAGTTATGACTATTCAAAGATGTCTAGTTGAACATTCAATGCTGCTGAAATCTGATACATGCTTACTGAGTACTCCTGTTCTTGCCACTATTTGACCCACTTTCCAAGGGAATTTTAGGCTTAAATATGGGGGTCTCAAAGTTCTTATTACACACTTCAAATATGCTATTTCTCAGGACAAAACAATCACGTTTGCCTGGTTTTCAACTCGCGCACTTTTGGAGCACAATCAAACTGAAACAGTGCAGTTTTTCAACTACGTACCAGGTTCGAACTTAGCATTCTTAATCAATCATTAAATCATGATTTTTTAGCAGCACAAATACATTTAAATGTAATTCCTAATTCTAATGCATGCAATTAGTACTTTCCAACCATAGATCATACAAATAACACAAATGGAAAGTTTGCAAACTTAAAATAAAAGATGCAATTAGAAGTTTTTAAATCAGAAAAAGTGATGTAAAATTAATCACAAAACTTACTGAAAATAAAAAGAACAAAGGTGGAAAAATAAAAAGTGCAAAATATGTATCAAAGATTGTTGACACCAAAAATGTCACTATGTCCCTTCAACACCAAAAGCTACATGGAGCCATATCCTGCCATAAATAGGAAGGCGCCACTTCAAGCACCAGATCTTGTCAGAATCAAACAAAAACTGCAAGATCCTTCAAAGCAGCGAAAAGAGGGGTACACATGAAGTTTCGGGCCATTTCGACGTCATTTGGCCTAACTTCACTCCTCCGACAGCCAGACAGGAGCTCCCGGTAGCAACAGTATCGAAGACTTCAAAACTTCGATCAGAGCCTACGGATGGTCTCAGAATACCTCCAAAAGGCCACATGCCAAATTTCAAGTCAAACGGACAACGTTTGACCCTTCATCAACTCTCGGGAAGTAAAAACAGGCCTACCGGCAGTGGAGCACCCTGGAATCATGGCATCCAAATTGGAGCTAATGGATCATCTCAAAATGACTTCAATAGGTCCCCTGTCAAGTTTTAGGTCAAACGAACATCGTTTGGTCTAGTTTCAAAGCTCGGCATTTTCCTCGAGGTGAAATCAAGGCGAGCATTTGCGGGACCCCAAAAGGCTTCAAAACTCAAACCAAAGCCCATGGTTGGTCTTACTTACTACTCAGGAGGCTCCCTGTCAAATTTCAGGTCAATCGGACATCGGTTGACCAAAAGTTAAAGCTCGGCATTTCTTTCATGGTGAAATCAAGGCGAGCATTTGCGGGACCCAAAAAGGCTTCAAAACTCAAACCAAAGCCTATGGTTGGTCCTATCTACTGTTCAAGAAGCTCCACGTCAAATTTCAGGTCATTCCGACATCGTTTGGCCTAGTTTCAATGCTTGACAAAAAAATCGGCAATACCGCACAACAAAGTCTTCGGCTTTCCAGAAAAATAGGAAACTTTGTGCTCCGATTTGCGTGGCTTCTCATCGGGTTTTCTTCAAGAGAATCAGGCCAATAAATGAGGGGAAATGTCAGAAAAAATACAGAAGAAAAAAGAATGAAAAAATATCGAAAAACGGCAAAGAAAAGGCGACCGAACGGCGGCAGAGAAATGGGCCCAAAGCCCATGGTCGCCGGGTCGCCGGAAACCCCTTTTTTCGGGTCCTTTTCGCGTTTCGAGTTGATTGGCCCCTGTGATTTTTCCAAAATCTGATTTTTCGTGCATGAAATCCGTCGATCTTCGTCAACATCACGGATTCGCCGCCGAAATCATTGGATGATCATTAGATGCCTCGAAATCGCCAACCGGCCGACAAAGAAAGCACGCTTTCTGCCCGCTCGATCGTGAAATCGACAGGACAGATGTTGCCGGCACGTTGACATTAATCAATGTCTGAAATTGCGTCGCCATCCGACATCAAACAACATGTGGACCCACCGGCGGTCATCGCAAGAAGAATTCCAAAAGACGCGGCGAGGCTCGCGACTCTTCAAGCGACTTGGCGACCAATTAATGAGGTTAAATGATTCGTTTTATGACAAGTTAATGCGGTCATTAACTCATTATTTTGGACGGCCCAATCAAAAGCAAGCAAATGGGAGTTACAAGTCAAAGGATTTATGGCATTAAAGCCATGAAACTCCTCCCATGATGGGGATTAAAGGCAATTAAAAGCTCATTATTCTCCATCGGCCAATCAGATTCAAGGAAAAAGGAGTTACAAAACAAATACTTTAAAACTTGTAACTCCTCCCATTATGAGCATTAATGCATTCAATGCTCATAAACCCTCCTAAATGGCTAGCAAAGGCCTATAAATAGGAGGGCATTCCAAAGGGAAAAAAATCAGAAAAAAGGAGACGAAGAACGGAAAAAGAATCCAGAGAATTGCCCGGAAAATCCAGAACTCCTGCAACTCTGCTGCAAAGACCACAAAAAGGTGATTGAAGCACCCTTGGGGGGCCACCCCCCCAAGGACCTCCCTTCTTCTACCAACATGGCTAAAACGTGGCTTTTCAGCCCGTTTACTTAGCTTTTTATCGGATATAAGACCTTCTCTTGGTCTTTGTCCTTTAAAAATCTGAGGTTAAAAAGCCAAGCCAAGAATCCAAGCATCGTGTTCTCATCTGCATGGACGATGGAGGAGCCCATACATGACTCGCGACCGTCGATCTGAACGTGTCCCCACAATCGAATGAGAAGTCAGATTCATTTTCTTGATTTCTATTGTACTTTATTTTTCTTTTAGAGACAAAAATCACAACTCTTGTCTTTCATAATGGATAAGATTTGTAAATCGCCTTTTACGGCAAAATCGCCTTTCACGGCAACAAATGAAATCGCCTTTCACGGCATATAAAAAAACTCTTTTGTCTCTTTTTTAAAATATGTGTGCAATAGAAACTAGAAAAAGTTTCATTTCCCCTTTCTACTTGTGAAGGTGGATCTTCGGATCACCGTTTCTAAATTCCAAGTAAAAAAGTGAAATTGGCATACCCGTACAAAAAAAAAGAGATGTTGATACCCTTATCTTTTCTTCTCCTCCCCTCCGCCGTACCCCGAAAGACCCGGGGCGGAGGCAGCGGGAGAGAGGGAAGAATCGGGTCCATCAAAGATCTAAAAATTAGACGATCATACAAGCATTGAAAATATGATTATGTAGTCCTCCTCTCTTCTCAGAGTAGGATAAATGCAAGTGATTACGTGACGTCTCTTGATTTTTAATTCATTTTTTTTTCAAAATCCTAGATCTAATCATGTGAAATATTGTCTCCAATCAAAACACATAAAAGAAATAGAAATAGAAAACTAGACCACTTACATAAAG
The DNA here is from genome assembly GCA_003546025.1 of Camphora micrantha. Classification (NCBI taxonomy): domain Eukaryota; kingdom Viridiplantae; phylum Streptophyta; class Magnoliopsida; order Laurales; family Lauraceae; genus Camphora; species Camphora micrantha. The sequence continues at coordinate 50,272,694 of QPKB01000004.1, read as the reverse complement.
AACACGCCGAATCAATCCAAATAGTGTCTCTATTCCTTGATCTTTGAGTACAAGAAATTAAAATTCTTCAATCTTTTTCATTCTCTCAACATGGCCTCTCAACCTATGTCTAAAAGAATTATAAGAAAGAAGAAGAAAGGGATTTAGAGAGAGAAAGGATGGAGGGAATGGAGTGGAGAGAGAGAGAGAGGGGATCTCTTTGGACGTGTAAGAGAGAGGGAGAAGTGGTTCCAAGGTGTTGGACGTCCAGCCTTCCTATAGACTGATATTTTAGTGTGTGATGCCTCCTCTTTTGCTAAGAATCTCCTCTCTTTTAGGAACTTGTTTCCTAATGTGTAGAGATTTCTTGCTTACGCTTCAAGCCAGGCTTCACACTTGGAAAGAATTTGACTTTGTGAGGATTTGTTACTAATTGCAATTTCTTGGAGAACAATTACTTCATTGTAGAGTCATAAAATATCTTTCAAAAAGTGCAAGTGGTGTGGATGAGCCAACTGTAGACACCTCATTTGGCCCCCTATGATAACCAAAAACACCTGTCATATATAACGGTGCCCCCACTTCACCCATAATTGAATGATTAATGGTATAATTAAGATTAATTAATGACGATGAATATACTTGATGATAATTTTAGACTTAGTTCAACGATCTCTAGAAATTCGTAAGAGAAAATGACAAATCACGTGGAGATCTCGAGTTCAACCCACTACTCAAACAAGGAATGGACTACAACACTATCCAAGCCCCTTCCAGACTATATAGAACACACTCAGGTTGTTCCTAGAGAGATTACACTTAGTTTGTCTAAGTACGATATGATTAGCATGAATTAGGAGGCTATGATCGTTGACCCAGATATCCCTACATTTTTCTGACCACTGATCATTATGATGTATAGACCAAAAGATTCTATATTCCGAGAGCTGTCCGATGATATGTAGAGCGTCCAAATTCGACAAATGGATCAAAAGATATGGCCATCGAAAGACTGCCCTAACGGCGCCACTAGAAACACACCTGGGCACCACTACAAGTGCGCGCATGTCCAGAGATGCACTTGGGCGCACACACAGGCGCACCCAGGTCCCCAGTCACCTTGAAAATCACATGGGCACCCCCATAGGTGCGTCTAAGCCCATTTTCCATTGTTTTAGTCCGAATTCAAATAAAAAACAACACAAACCAAACCCTAGATCAACTTAACCCCAAAAAAGGACCTGTGCGCCCAAGTTACAAAACCTACCTGGGCGCACCCGTGTGTGCGCCCAAGTTACAAAACCCACCTGGGCGCACTTGTGTGTGCGCCCAAGTCCTCCAAAACCTTAATTTTGCCTTGATTTGCGAGAAACTTTTAAAAATTCGTGTAAACAGCAACCATAACCCCTTTTGCACTATATAAGGATCTCTTACATCATTTGCAAAAGGAGGCTACCAGAAAGAGAAGACAAGAGAAGTAAAGGGAGAGAAAGAGACTAGCCACCATAGAGAGAGTTTTAGATCTAGAAGATATGAGAAGAGGAAGTATTCTGGTTTTCAAGATCAACAATGGAGAAGGCTTCTAAAAGCAATGGATTTGCACAAAAGCTTCGATCTATGACTTGGAAAAAAAAAAGTTCCAAACTGGTATTTCTAGATCTAGTCTCCTCAATTAATGTTCATCATCATCAATAGTTAGAAACATGCTTAGGATCATGCATACATTGTAGATCTGCATTAACAGTAGTATTTTATAGTATATCTGATATTTAGTAATCGTCCATCACTAGAAACATGCTTAGGATCATTTGTAGTTTATAGATCTGCATTATTTTCATCATCCTGAATTCGTGATTAGAATAGATCTTGCATCCATGTCATTTTTATTGGGAAAAATCCGAATCTAAGAAAGAAAAAAGCAGAAAAGCACTTGGACGCCACTGTGGGTGCGCCCAAGTCCCTAGATAGGGCTTTGGCCCCGATTTTCATATCACATGCACTTCGTTTCTCATATCTGAATTCATTCTCATACAAACTGATTTCAGGACCCTTGGATCTGTTACTTTGTATTCTGAATCTCACCAAAAGCATTGGCAAAAAGAAACAAAAGAGGAAGAAAAGCACGAAAAAGCACTTAGGCGCCACTGTGGGTGCGCCCAAGTCTCTGGGTAGGGCTTCGACCTCGATTTCCGTTTCGCATGCATTTTGTTTCTTAGATCTGAGTACATCCTCATATAAGTTAATATTAAAGCCTTCGGATCTGTAAAAAGTATTGAAAGAATCGAAAAAATACCAAACATATTGCTAAAAAAGGAAGGGAAAGAAAAGAAGGAAGAACAGAGGTACTTAGGCGCCACTGTGGGTGCGCCCAAGTCCCTACAAAGGGATCCGTCACTTGAGTATATTGGTCCTCACTCCATCGTTTTTATATCTGAAAGTTCTGATATTAATGATTCATATTAAGACCCAGCATTTAGTCGTTGTCAAACCCCAACCCTGGATTAACCCAATAGTGTTTGCTTAGCGTGTGCTTAATCTTAATCGGGTTTAGTTACCGTGGGTTAGAGTGTGATTAGTTTTAGTCATGGTTATAGCTTTGGGGAGTTCGAGAACGTTTAGTGTTTACTAGGCACACTCAGGAAGGCCTGGGTGCACGTGCAAGCATGGGAAGATCGTGTTTGGTTTTGTGTTAATCGTGATTTTCATTTCATTTGAATGGTTTTATGATTATGTACAACTTTCGTGTTTAGCCCGTCTGTGTTCGTAGCCCAGAAACTCAAATTTTGGCCAAAAAGGGTAAAATAGCCTTTTCACACTCAAATCTGGACACAATTTTCGAGATCCCAAAACCATATCAAAAATGTACTTTTCGGAAACTAGATATTTCAAGGATCGTTTTATCCTTCTTCGTCGACTTCATTTGAGGCCCGCAAGACCATGTTTTTACTCATGCAAGATTTGCACCTAAGGGACCCACTTGCAAGCACTTAAGCCCCTTTCCCCTCTTTCTCTCTTCATTCTACAAATCCTAGCACTTGTCTTGACCTAGGGCTGAAAAACCCTCTTTTCCTCTTCATCTTCTCTTCTTGAATGCATGAGTTAGAGATCTCCACAAGAGATTCTAAAACCATCATCTTCTTCCTCTCAAGCCAAGCTTTCCATTGATACCATTTTCTTGAAGTTTCTTGTTGGGAAAGATCTCCATTTCCTTCTTTGCATCTTGTTTGGGCACCTCTAGGTAAGAGCTTCAACCCATCTCTTTAATGGAGTTCTTTGGACTCCTAAAGATCATGTTTTTCTAACTTGTAACACCCATTTCGAAATGGGTTGCTTGGTTGCATTTTTGGGTGAGTTTTTGAATGGGTTTCATGGGATTTTTGTAGTTCTTGGCTTGGCTCTTGAATAGGAGTGCTTGGAGAAGAGTTTTGTTTTCATTTGGGTAAGGCAAGTAATCTATTTAAGTTGTTGTGCATGTGTGTTCATGGACTTGTCATTTGGTATTAATGCTTTGTTTTACTAGACTTTTATGTTGTGATCTTACTTTAGAAAATGCAAGCATGCCAAATAGCTTTCCAAACTTTCAGATTTCATCACTTTTAATTAAGCCTTGCTTTTGTTGAAGTTTGGATTTGTTTTGATAAGAATGGGTTTGAAGGATTATGAAATGGGTTTTTATGTTAATGGCTTGTTTAAGTTTGAAATAAATGCCCCATTGTGAGCCTTGATAGCATGTTATATTCATGTATCAAATTTGCTAATCAGGTTGGAAAGAATGTAGAAAAGAAAGGGAAGAATGGATGGACCACTGACTGCAGAAGTCAGAACTGGGTCCTGTTTCCGCAGTTCACGCGGTCGACCGGCCAAGGGGCGCGGTCGACCTGGCACACTGGGTTTGGTCCCAGTTGGATGACCTGCTGCACTGCGGGAATTACTGTTTCCCCAGTTCACGCAGTCGACCGACCAGGGGGCGCGGTCGACCGGCGACACAGGGTCAGGTTCTCTGGAACCTGACCAAAACACTGTGCACTGAATTAAAGTTACAACTACAGGTCGACCGGGCCTTGGCAGGTCGACCGGGCTCACTGTGTATGCGGTCGACCGGCCAAGGGCCAGGTCGACCGGCCCAACTGGAATTTCCCCTTTTTGAGAGGATTTTTGCCCATTTGCATATTCTTTAAAAACTTGAAAACTATGCTATATCAAGGACTTCAACTTGACATTGTGTGAATGGAACTCCATGATATGTACCAACTTCGGGGACACCAATCCTTATATTTTAATAATAGAGTTTCAATCACATAAGAGTCAATGAATAGCCTAAGCATGTACTTGATGAAATTATCGTGTTTTGAACGTTGATTTAATACCGCAAGTCATATCGTGTACTCGCTTTGAAGTCAAGTATTTAAGCTCGTTCTAAGATGTGTTTCAAGTATTAAATGGGGATCACTTGTAAGTTGTGAGCATATATATTATGCATTTTGCTAGTCGTGCCTTGTCTTGCAGTGACAAGTGATTTCCCCTTTTATTTTCGATATTTTTGAGTCGTGTTTTGCGTGTTTTGTGCATTTATGAACTCAAGTGAACACCACAGAGCTTGGACTGCCCTTTCAGTCTGATCCACTGTCTGGGGGTCTTTAAACATGTGAATTAACTGCAGATTAGTCGTGTATTTATTACACATCGTGCGTGTCCGGTTCCGCGGCCGGAATCCCGTATTTGTGGGAATCGTGTCGTATTATACTATGTATATTCGTGCTTGTCGTGCGTGCTTACTCTTTTCATTATAAATGATAGAGAAAGGATGGGCTCTTTGTGGATTTACGATTCATGATATATATGTTATGCATTCATGCTAGTTCGTCTCTAATTTAGAAAAGTGTTCCGTAAGTATTTGTTTTACGTTCAGTAAAGTATTTCTTTATGTTTTCGATTAAACATTCTTATTCATGCTCTAGCTTAAAATGATTTCTTGCCAAACCGTCGTGTTTGATGCTTGTATTTTGGTGACCAGGTGAAGGAGGTTATCCCCTTGAGGAGGAGTGTCAGGAGGAGGTTGTTGAGCCTACCTTAGCCCGTGAGTGGCAACCCGACGACGTCATCTAGACGTTGGGACGGGTCATGAGTTCCGATGGATCACTTTTTGGGCTTTTATATACTTTTGGTATTGTATTGGCCTATGTTGGCCTCTTATTTTGGGATTGTAATAACTTAACACACTTTGTTAACTTTGTAACTTGAATTATTATGGGAATGCCTTGTTATGTCTCCATTTTGATATTTTAGTCTTGATGACATTATGTTCATATTCTGTCATGATTTAATAAGATGTGATTTGCCACGCGCTTCCGCATACTTGATCGTGTGAGTTGGTTGTTCCTTGTGTTTTTTTTGGAACCCTCACAGCGGGAACCTGTGGGAGGTTAATCAATCTTACAAATCATCTCACATGTCGCGGCGGGGCCCGGGCACTCGGTCCGGGGTCGCGACAGTCGTGAAGTGTCGGAATATCGCCGGAGATCAGAGATACATCGCAACCAGCAGGGAAGTGACTTGGGCACCACCGTGTGTGCGCCCAAGTCCTTGGCTTGCCTTCCGGCCCGTGTTTTCTGCATTTCACATTGCATTTAGCTTGTTGTTGAATCTTTGTGATGACTTTGATTGATCGATAAACTTCTGAACTTCAAATTATCAAATCATCAACACTTTAAGTTATGTTACATTGCATAAAATACTAAAAGAATCATAAAACCATATAACTTTTCCCTTCTCATCTTACTCTTTAGTAATTAGAGAAAAGAACAAAAAAAAAAAGATTAAAAGAAATTGAAAAATCCATATAAAAAAATGTAAACGTTAAGTAGATGATCCTAGGTTATTCTATTAGCGCCTAAGTAAATTAATAAGCTTAATCAACCTTCATCTAGAAAACATTGTTTAAGACACCTAATTAAAACATCTACTTCAACCTTAATAAATAAGAATCATCAATCTAAATCCTAATTTCCAAACCCTGAATAAAACTATAATTTGAACCTTAATTCAAACCTTAATTAAAATCCCTAACTCCATGTTACACCCCATTCCGAGTTAATTAAGATTAACTCTAATTAATTCAGATTAAGGTGATTGAAGCATGAATAATCAATTTAATGGTGATTAATGACAATATGAATCAAATTAGTCTTAACTAGTTGAATTGAGTATAATGAGATAGATTTGAAAGAAATTAACTCAATTGAATTGCATCTAGACTCAATTTAGTGGAATTAAGGACTTTTTCGTAAATATGGGTTTTAGTGTATTTCGTCGAATGTGATGAAATTTGATACCATCGTGTGTATCTCAAGGAGCACAATAAGTTTCATAATACACACATTTGATTTTGATTTTGAAATGAGTCAAATAGGCTTTGATTTGACTTAAATTGAAAATTAGTGGAATGAGTGGGTTAAAATGCAAAATAGTCCTTTATATTATGTTAGAGATGAACCTAAAACCCATTTTCAGTCAGTTCCTTCAATTGAAACAACAGAGGGAGTGAGAGTTCTGAGTTTCTTCTTCATTTCTTCTTCTATTTCTTCTTGTCAAGTGGCTAGAGAGTGAAGTTTACATGTGGTTTTGAAGAGAAATTGTGATTTTCATCTCTTCTCCATCATTTTCTTTAAGTCTTTTTGGAGATATAGTTGAAGAGAAGCTATGATTTTCTATTGTTGAGCTACAAGTAAGTACTTGTAGTGGTTTTGATTTCAATATAATTATTTAGACTCTTTTCATTGTGAATAGCTTATAGAAATTTGTTTTGGCCTGTTTTGATGGAGTTAGGGTTTGGAAATTGGTGATTTGGGTCAAATAGAGATTGAAAATAAAGGAATTTTGTGTTTACCTCAACTATAAAGCAAGTATAAATAGTTATTATGATTAAATGCTAGTTGCGATAGATTTCTTCTTGGTTATGTTATGAAATTAGAATTCAACCTTACATATGAGTTAATTGTGTATATGAATAATTGTTTTGAAGAAAAAGATGGATTGAATGATGATTAAATGGTATAGGAGTGTTATAGTTTTGTATAAATGATGATTGAGGAGAGGACAAGAGGTCCATATTTGTTACTTGTAGGTTATGAATGGATTTGTGATCAAAGGGAGAATGGTTTAGAATTTCGAAGTGGAATTCTGAAGTGTTCGCTTGAGCGAACATGGAGTCCGCTCAAGCGAACTGTCTTCTGTGAGCGTTCGCTCGAACGAATGGAGATTCGCTCAAACGAACAAGGTTCTGTCTGATATAGTCTGTCATCGCTTGAGGGCATGATATTGGTCGCTCGAGCGACCAATGTTCTGTGAGCTGTCCGCTCGAGCGAACTTGAGTTCGCTTGAGTGAACCTGAAGTGAAAATTTCCGGTGGTTCTTTTCGTTGGAATTGATTTTTCTTCTTTTGATTAAGAAGATTTAATTATTATAGTTGATAAATGAGTTGTGTTTAATAGACCGATGATAGAAGTTGTTTGACTAATTGGTCAATCAATTATGTTTAACGGTTACTTGGATTTCCTAGGAATTTTATTCCTAGATTTAAAATTAAATAGAATCATGGAGTAATTAGTGTTGATAGAACATGTTTCATTCCTGTATTATGAAAATGAGCCTATTGATTTAATCAAGGCTGTTAATTTTGTTTTACCTTCATAGGTGTTAATTAAGGGGACTTTAATGTACAAAATTCACATATATTGTGATGTCCATCGAAAATAACACGTACATTAAACAACTGAGGATTACACCCGAATGATTGGTATTACTCAATTGAAATTATATAGTGAGTTGTATTCGTTCATTTGTAATTAAATGGAATTAATATGTTAATTGAATTGTTCATTGAGTCTGGCACTACATAGTGATTTCTATAAGTTCTTTGGAGCTGTTACTGCTGCAGCAGATTATATAGGAGTGTTCTGGAACTCCGTGGTGATATCAGTTGTCCCTGGCCCAGACACTGATAAATCTCACATTATATGAATCCTTCCATATGGAAGATGGTAATCCTTCGTTATTAGGAAGATGGCAATTGAATTGAATTGAAATGAAATGTTGTTGTAGTTTGCCAAATAATAAAGACTCTTAGTGAATATGAATTGTATTGATATTGGTCTAACATTGAATTAGACAAATTGAATATGTGATTAGCATGTTAAATCATATACCTGTTTATACATTGTTGAATTGTCAAATTCATAGTGTTGTTGATAGCATTACAGGCACAGTTGCCCATGCCGGTCCTTCTGAGACCTCGGCGCCAACGGAGACGACCGATCAGGTTCCTCCAAGAGGATTAGTTGAATGGAAATGAAGCAATTTCATATGAGTATGATATTGAAACGAAACTTGAACATAAAACTTTGAGTTAGAATGAAACATAAAACTTTGAGTTAGAATGAATTGGGAACGTTTCATACTTTTGATTCTTGCATTGTATTTAAATATGCAAGTGATAAATGTTGTGCATGATGTAAATGAATTTTTGTTTATATACATAAGCAATGTAAATTGTTATATTCCGAATAATGTATAAAGATATCCCTTGTGAATTTTGATGATTGAAGTTCACGGGAGTAAGTATGCGCCACGACTCGAGATTATCTTAAATCTAATCTTAATATTGGGCTCGGGTCGTGACACTCCAATCTTTAATTAAAAAAGCTTTAAGCAATCCCTAACAAACAAAACCCTAGTCAACAAACCTTTAATTCAAAACCCTAATTAACAAAACCTTAATTAAAATCCTAATTAATAAACCTAAATAAGTCAAAACCCCTAATTAATCCAAACCCTAATTAATAAGCTTGATCAACAAACCTTTAAATCAAACCTTAATCAATAAAACCCCAGTCACCAATCCCTAATTAAGACCCTAATTAAAACATAATTAAAACGATAGACAAGTTATAACCCGAGAATAAAAACAACCAAGACACGAGTTAGAATACCCAAAACCAACTTAAAAGTACTATAGAATCATCGAATTAGTAGCCACCCGAAAGACAGATACTTGGGCCCCACTACAGGTAGGCCCAAGTCACCCCAAACACCTGGGCGCCCACACAGGTGCGCCCAACCCCTTGATCCGACCCCGAAACGCGCTTTGGTCACGTTTCGTCTTACGAACTCCAACTACAATCACACTTAAAGAGCAGAGACTTGAAACCAACCTGGAACCCGAGATTTATTGACATAGTCCATCTGAAAATCCAAATTTAAGCGAACAAATCCCGGGAAGAACCAAAACGTAAGAACCAGCCACTTGGGCGCCACCACAGGTGCGCCCAAGTCCATTTCTAGCCCCTAGGATCACCGAATCCCTATTCATCTCCAATCTCGATCCAAGTCATTACCCCAGAACCATCACAGAACCAATAACAGTCCTAAAATTAAAGATTTAATCAACTTAAAGCCATCCAGAATCTCGAACTGAAGTCAGACGACCTAAAAAGCATCAAAACACCACAGCAATGGCACACAAGTGCACAAAAACACCTAGGCGAACACACAGGTGCGCCCAGGTCTCTTGTCCAGCCCAAGTTGTAAATCCTGGTTGTATTTTGAATTCCGGACTTAAATAATTAAAATAAAATCAATCCAAGACCTAAAACGACATTAAAACAAAGACTTACATTAAGTAGAAACCCCACGAATCTCGAAATCAAGTTGATACCATCACGACTAGGTCAACACCTCTAATTCATCCCTAAATAACTCTTAACCAAACCCCGACTCAAAACAAATTAAATCAACCGAATCAATAAAAACCCTACTCAACAAACTGCTTAGGCACAAGAATTAATAAACTTGGGTTGTCCACACTTTAGGATTAGATTGAATCCCTCCGTTAGGTAGATTAGAGCATTAGGCTTTGTCCCATCACTTTTCTTGTTCCGTTAAGGGACCGAGAGAGTTGATGTGGGCAGTCTAGGACCTTAGGTTAGGGTTAATCCGATGATCAATAATAAAGTATTAATCACGTAAATCCAAGTAAAATTCCTTAGTTAAGCCCTTCTAGCCCAATATCAAAAATCCATAAAAACTATAAAACCAACAAAATGAACCCAAAAGGATTTTTTTTTTATTTCTTCCTCCACCTTAGGTGCCAAATATTTAATCGAACTTTATAATAAAAGGGAATAAAGAACTGATTTCTAAAATTGAATAAATGAGAATGACGAGATGGGATGAGTGATTTCGCACACACTTTTAAACAATCACGGCCCATCGGCCACCCTAAAACAAACACTGACCCATCGGCCACCTCCAATTAATTACGGCCTATCGGCCACTTCCAATCAATTACGGCCCATTGGCCTTTCGCTTTTTTCAATCGTGTATCATACGAAAAACACAGAAATCACAAGTCAAAGTCTCATGTACATCATCATTTTGGTTTGAAAAGTCAGCCTTTAAACCCTATTTTGCCAAGGGATCTGAAGGGGGTACCTGGGAACGAGACTGATCATCTTCTTAAATATTTGGCACCTCCCCCTTTTTATTTTCTTGATTTTAATTTTTTTGTTATACTTGGATATACTATGATTTTGCTATGTGAGAATTAATCTTTATTTGGACTTTAACTCATGGCCCTGAATTGACCCTATATTAAAGAGACCCAAATTAACGTGACAGGACAACCGTCGTGTGTTGCCGGCAGCACATTAGACGGGAGGAAGAACCCACCCATTTACTTTCTTCCCACATTTCTTTGACTTTCATCGAAGAACGGTGTTATAGGCGTTACCGTAGTCGATTTTGAGGGCAGTCGGAATCCTCATTTTCGTTGTAAAATTTAAATAGCATATATAGTTGAATGGCAATTTCCCTCGGGGGGGGGGGGGGGGGGGGGTAGGGATCAAAATTCACATCCGACACCAACCTTTCAAAAATTTCCAAAACTTCCACATGAGAGAAGATTTCTTGAATGTGGACGTCCCTCTAAGGCTTGGAAACTTTCCTTACCATCTCACACTTTCCAAACTAAGGTGGGCCATGAGAAGCACACACGTTTTTCCTTATCAAGCCACATGGTCTTGATCATTTGACTTCCTTTTGATTTTCATTCTAAGAAATTCTCAAAGTCATTTGAATCTCACCAACGTGTCCTCATTCAACATTTCCAATCACATGTGTTTATTATCTCCTAAGATGCATGTGGGCCATATGAGTATCATGAGAAAGAATATGGGGCCATGCAACATGAGGTGAGAGTCTCTCTTTGACGTCCTTGCTTTGGATAGAAGTTTTCATGATTTTTCTTTCCAAGTTTGATGAGTCTTGCTTGCACATTTGACTTTCCTTTTACTTCTCTTCTTAAATTTCATCAATGTGGGTCCCATGTTGTTGATTTCTCCTACAAATTGAAAGAAATAAATTTAACATCAATCACATGTAAGAAAGTCAACATGAATCATGCATGGGACCCTACAAGCCTAATGATGCACAGAAATTACATACTTTCCAAAAATAGCACATGGTGTCAAAATTAGCAGGTATGCATTGATGAAGCCAAAAAAACTAATTTTGGGGTGATGAATGAGATGAAAACCTCTAATTTCACAAAAGTCATGCAATTCAGCGTATTTTGACCTATTTTGACCATATTTACAAAAAAAAAAAAAAAAAATTGTATGAAATCATGAAATTGAGTATAATCTATAAAATTAACCCCTATCAAGTCTACAAATGCTTATGAAATGATGAACTTATGTCCTGATTTTGTGGACTTATCACATGGTATGTATATAATAGCCATGATTTCTCTAATTTATTTGGTGTTTTCTTGGTTAAAATGATGATTTTGGTTTCCCAAAAACTCTGAAAATCATTCTTGAAATTGGAAATTTGTAAGAGGTTAAAACTAGCCAAAACAGTGCATTTATGCACTTCACAACCGACCAAAAACAACCTAATTGTGCAGTCTGCACTGCACTTCTGGTGGGCACCGGAAGTGGTGTAGAATGCACTATGGCTAACAATATGACATTCTGGCAGACTTCTAGTAGTTAATTTTGGACTTCCGGTGAGCGGATTTTTCATAATCGGTGGGTCAATTCTGAGCTCCTTGCTTGCCCATTCATGTGTATTTCAAACTCTAAATACTTGTACCATATTTCGAACCTTACGCTTGATAGGTGGGCCCCAAAGTGTGATAAATCACCACATATAGCAGGAACTAGACCCCCGGAAGTGCGGGATTTTCCTAGGATTACCCGACAGTTCTCACACAACCAATCCTGACCTTTGGAAATTCACTTTCGGAACCTAATGTGGACTTTAGGGAAACCCATTTGAGGGTCTTTGAGATCCGTAACCCCTTTGGAACTCTTAAACATGGTTACCCTTCTATTAAGGGACTGAATGCCTACATCTTGGTGGACCCTTGTACCCTAACTTTGCCCAACTTGTTTTCTACTTGTAATTCATCATAAGACTTGTTTTCAAAATAATAAATACTTCCGGTTTGTTCGAAGGCATGTGTATCACTAGGACGATCAACTGTATCCGACCTTAATTAGGGTTCGAACGTCCTCACATTCTAGTTGCACCAAGTGTACTGAAAATCCGTCGTTTGGACCCTAAAGTGCGAATAGAATTAAAGGTCCTTGTGATTGCATGTCTAAGGCAACCCATGCCCTAGGATGGCTAGTGCACGACCCCAAATGTTGTTTAAACTTGTTAATAACGTTATTCATGTTATTCGTTATTTCGATGCTTTTCATCACTTTATTCTTTTATCATTATTCATTATAATGATGGACCTACCCAACTTTAGTATTGGGACCATGGGACTCCTTGGGATTAGAGCGCGGTTTTCGCCCTATTTTTTTAACGATGGCTATACCCACACCATTAGGAGGTCTCTTGGGTTGTGTGCGAGCATTCAATTGCCCTCCCTCTCCTTAGTTACTTGGATCACATACTTCTTTTCTCACCTGTTTTGAGCTCCCATTTATAGCCGAAATGCTGCCCAATTTTCGTTAGAAAATTATTTCACATGACCTTTGTTTTTAACATACCTAAAACTGCTAGTTTGATCATTTTACATACTTAAAACCCGATTTCGCTCAAAATTGTTGTTTTTCATTAACTTAGACCGTATGAACATGGTTAACTCAAATCATTATTTTCACTTGTTTTCCTCGATTTTTGGAGCTTTAATCATGTGTTGAGGTATTTATTGGTTTAAAAACCTAAGCAGGCTAATTATATATATATATATATATATACGTATATGGATTTGGCAACTCCTAGCTTGACCTCACCCTGTCATTGCATTGCTGTCCTTGAAAAAGGGTAGCATGCCCGTGATATTGCATTTGTTGCTACCCACGGTTTGGGTAAGTATGCCCTCGTCATGTTGCATTCAATGCTGCTCTAGGAAGAGTAAGGTGCCTGTGACACTCATTGTTGTTCACCTCACTTGCACGAACACTATGCCTATGATATTGTGCTGCGTGCTCTGGTTGTGAGTTGTATGCCCGTGAATGATGACCAAGTGGAATTAAGCCGTGTAAATGCCGTTATGTCATGCTTATTATTATGAACAATTGGATATCATGTTAATTTACTCTCTTTCCGTTAACATGTTTAGTTTTATGATTTACTTGATAACGTATGATTTAACATGCTTTTGCTTGTCTCGTATATCGTATAAACATGCTATGCTTTTATTATAGAATTTTGCCTGGCATTCGTGTCTGACCCTATACTTGGTGTTGTAGGTATCGAACTCCTTGTTGATAAATATGAGGTTGCGGGGTTCCAGCAAGTTCCACTATTTGTACGAGAGTGGACAACTGATGATGTAATGTAGAGCATCTGATGCCGTGGAGTTCACGAGATCATGCCGATGTTCCTTTGAGAGAGAGTTTATGTTTCTTTTGGGAATTATATTTCTTTTTAGACATGGTTATTTGACCAATGTTTAGGCCTTTTTATTTGGAATTATGATTAAGACATAATTTCTTCTTTTATCTTGTTTTAAACTTGAATCTTGAATTATGGGAATGCGTTTCATTACGTTCTCAGTCTATATGATGCAATGTGAATGTGTTATTATGTCTTGTTATATGCAATGGCTCACACAGGCTTCTGCCATGACATCCCTAGAGGATTGGGGGCTTGGTAATCCTCACATACCGAAATTATATGGGAAAATGCTTGGGGAAAATTATAAATAATTATTATTCTCCAAAATTTTCACTAATCGCATCCTCGCGCGTCACAATCCTTTAATTCAAACTAGCACAATAACCCATGCTGAGCACAGGTAGGTCCAGAAATTACAAACTAAATATTTGTATATAAAAGGACTAAATAATTGTAAACAAAATCAAATTGAAATAAAAGGGGACATAAAAATAAAAGAAAATTAACTCATAGATTCCTTACCTTCTAACAAAAACCTCCAAATAATCATCACCTGCTAATCTTATTTATAAATCTTAGAAAGAAAACAAAAGAAAATAAAATGTTAAAAGTAACTGTTTGCATACTACGAGAACTAAGTGGTATACAATGAGAATTGGGTAATAAAGATAATAGAAGTAGGGGTAGAAAGAGGGTTAATAGAAAATAAGAAGTGGAATCTTCAAAAGTGGAGAGTGGACGTGGAGTTTCATGAGATAAAGAATAGGTAGTTGGATAAGATAAGTAGTGGGGAGAGAATGTGGAGTATCGGGGTGTACACGGATCAGATTTGTGCGGATTAGGCGAATCCGTCACCAATCCGTTACCTACTGATTGATAGATTTTGAATCCGCCACCAATCCATGGTTGTTAAAATCCGATCCGATCCGTTTCATGGAGAACTGGACTGGACCGGACTAGACTAGATTGAATTAATCCGTTCAATTCGTTCAATCTAATGTTAAAAGAAAAATATCAAACATGTTGTAAAAAAATTACATTTTGACCCCTTAAATTTTTTTTCTTATTTTAAATTTAGACATCTTAATTTATATTTAGATATCTTATATTTTTTTTATATTTAATGTCAACGGATCAGATCGGATTGAATCCGCGGATCGAGGGTGAAATCTGCCACCGATCCGTTGCTAACGGATTACAAAGTTTTGAATCTGTCACCGATCCATTTACCTTTGGATCAAATAAAAATCCGTTGATCGGATTGAATCGGATTTATGAATCGACGGATTTTTTGTGCACCTCTAGTGGAGCATTTAAAAAATAAGGAGACAACTTCCCATCAAAATCGTAACTGAATTCCAAAATTAGATCCAAAACTTTCCGGCTAAATATATTATAATTTGGGATAGTGACAATGCATGACAGAAATTTCAGCAACAATGCCTTGCGAGTGCTCAAACACATTTATAATCTCTATGTTCAATTTTATAGTGAGACCATTCCTATTAAAGTAAAGAATAAAGAATGTATCATTGTTGCTGAGGATGAGATTATGTTCAATCTTACGGTGAGATCCACTCCTATTAAGGTTAAAATAAAAGATGAATCACTGTTGAGGATGAGATTCTTCCTAAACGGTTTGATTTATCTCCGCGGGCCCCACGATCGAGATCCACCTCATGTGTTACACGATTCCAAGTGTACTTACCCGGGCCCACTCGTCCCAACTCGGAGCACCCGAGCAAAAATATCAAGTCACCGGGTCGAGTATGGAAAAGGGCATAAAGTAAAGAAAACAAAAAGGCTGCGTATCGTTACCGCGACCAAGCGCTGCTCAATCAATACACACCCTGAGAGGTGGGCACAAGCAACTGGGAGTATCTCCATCTCAATCTCCTTCTTCGGTCTCTCTCTGCGCCTGAAAAATGGAGGTACTGCGCTTCTATCTCCCGTTTGATCGTTTCTTTCGCGTAAGTACTTTCCCCCATCTATCTATCTATCTCCGCATGCCACCTCTTTTGTTGATTTCTCTCTCTACCTGTCGATGTTGTTTGATGCTGATCGGGATTTTCGTTTTCTTTCTGATCGGAATGTTTGGATCCATCGTCAAAAGCCACAGATTAGGAGAGTTTCTTGAATTCCCACGCGAATAAAGAAATTGGAGAAGTAGATTGTAATGGGTCACACGTGGGTTTATATCGGGCCCTTCATTTGGAGGGCCCCATCATGAATATACCCCTTGTGGGGACAGCAAGGGTGTGTTTTGAATTGTATGTCTTTGTTTTTAAAACTTCAATCATGATGCATTTGGTCGAATGGTGAGGTGTTTTGGGAGTGTGCAGGAATATCTGGAATTGATGATGTTGGTTGAATGTCTTGGTCTAATTTTTGAAACATTGGGTGTCATCTGCAAATTTGGGGTGTGTGATTTGGATGACATTCTTCCCAATGAGAAGGAATTCCAGAACAAGTTAAACCAATTAGCCTTTGCTGATTGTCTAACCCCTGTTGCTAATTTATGGACAGGAAAGGAAACAATGGATCTCTTTGCCTTAAATCTCATGAAACAAGGAATAAACTGGTTGCAATCCATTCATAATGACCGAAAAAGATTTGCGACTCTATGCATCTAGAAATCCACTTTGCCATTCCCCACCTAAAGCTCGATCATCCAAGCATATAGGCACAAACCCCTCATTAACATGATCATATGCCTTTTTCGTGCCTGCTGTAAGGAGGATATTATCTAGCGTCTATGATTTCAGCCTCGAAAAATTGCCCCATCAGCCACAAAAATCCATCCTGCATATGCTGCCCCTTCACAAAGGCCCATGTAACAGTCCCGGAAAATAAAATAGAAAAACAAAACGGATCATTCGAGGAAACTTGACATGTCCTTCAGGATCTTCAAGGGACAGAAAGCCTCCAAATAACTATTTACTTATAATTTTCTGAATGCTCAATACAATCTCAAATAGCCTTTTTATAGGGTTACAATTGCCAAAAATAGAAAATAAAGGAAATCCTAATCCTAGAGAGATTTTAGGAGAAGATAGAGAAATCCTAATCTAATTACAATATAGAAAGAGCATAATAATAGGAAACTAAAAATTGGAGGATCATTACAGCCGATTTCATCTTGGCCAAAACCCATATAAAATGAGTCTAGATACTGTTTCGGCCTATTCCCGAGCGCCACCTGTATAAAATGCCATCTTTGCCTTTTTCATTCCAAAGAAGCAATTGAGAGGGTGCAATTAGCTGACATCACATTTTATACAGGTGGCGCTCGGGAATAGGCTAAATCAGTATTTCCCAGACTCATATAAAATGGGTTTTGGGGATGTTTTTGGGCATTCCATGTAATTTATCATTACCAATAAAAAAGGGCCCATTTTATCTTGGCCATAAACTTTCCCTATACTTTCCAGCTTTACACAATCATTGAGTAAGTTGGAAAGATAGTTAATTAACCTTTAAATTGAGATTGGTTTTGCTGTAACTATTCTCCTTATAAACTAGAACTTATCTTATAAGACAGTGGGAATGTGGCCCTTGGTCCCACTGATGTAAAAAGGATTTCCAAGTGAGTTGAATTGTATATATAGATTGGAATTTTTTTGTTTTAATGCAAGAGACTTAGACCCTCTTTGCATATTGGATGCAGAGAACATAGACATGTATTTCCTCATTTTGCTTTCTTGAGTAAACTTTGGAAGTGCATTCTCTCATGGTTTGATCTGGCTTTGTGCTTTCAAAATCTTCAAGATGTTAGGAAAGTGGCGTCTGGATCATTCCATCAATCTAAAAAAAGGTTTTTTTTTTTTTTGGAATGGCAATCTGAAAAAGAATTCTCAGAGAGTGAAAACCTTGGAGGCAGAGGAAGACACTTTTGCTATCAAGCAAGGCAGAGGAAGACCCAAATAAAAAATGTGGAGGCAATCCTCTTATGTTTTGTAGTGTTTCTGAGCTTTAAAGAGTGAGTTGATTGGCATGAGGGTGGCAGCTGATAATCTCAGTGCTTTGGCAGTTCTAGGTTTGCAAGAGGTCGGAAAGCTTCCTTCGTCTTATTTGGGGTTACTGCTTTGTTTAGGAGCAGCTTCCCAATCCTTATGGTCCCTGATTTTGGAAAGGTTGGGAAAAAAATGCTAACTAGCTAACTACTTATCCTCTAGGGGCAGGATCACACTCTTTCCAGCCATTCCATGTTTGTTTTTAGGTGGTTTCGAGTGGGTTGAGAAATTGCAGCATGACCTTTTGTGGCAGGGCAATGAGGTTAAAAAATTTCCATCTGTCTAGTTAAATGGTTTCTTGTTTGCAAAAAAAAAAAAAAAAAAAAAACAAAAAAAAAAAAAAAAAAAAAAAAAAAAAAAAAGTTTTCATGTTTGCAAATCTAAGGAAGCAGGAGATTTTGGTTAAGATTCCCCAGTTTGGTAACTTCACTAATAAAATGAAGTGAGGTGGAGGGTCAAATTAAGAGACAAGAAAAGAAGATGGGTCAAATAAAAAGGTGATGGGCTTTTGTCATTTAGTGAAATGATGATGTAACTTTTTGACCTTTTTTTTTTAATTAAAAAAGAAGATATTTTTTGTCATTTAGTGGCACGGAAAGATAACTTTTTGACTTTTTTTGGTAAAACGTAGAGGTCTTTTTTGAAATATGGTACTTTTTGATTTTACCCCCTTTTTTATTGTGTCTTGAAATGACCATTCACCTTACTTCACCAGTGAAGTGAGTTTACCAAACAGCCCCCCGGGGAATGAATCAAGCTCTTTTTGGTAAATGACCATGGAGACAATGATAAGTCTATTGGTTTATGAAAAGTAGGTATTATGCTCTAAATACGATGTTTATAGAGATGGATGGGACATAAGCGATGCATCTCTCCACATTCTAGTTTATGTGGGGGGTTCATGTCAATCAAGGAGGCTTTTTCCAAGAACATTAGATCCATGTTGGAAAGGGGAATAAAATTCTGTTTTGGCTATATGCTTGGGTGGCGTAGCCCCAGATCTTCGATCAAATTAGATCAATCTCCAATGGGATTGAACGAATCTAAGAATGGATCCCAAAAACTAGAATGCACTCACAAACTAGAACACACTCATAGAAACTCTTGATTAATTGTAATAAGCATGTTCTACAATGAAGCATCGTCCATTCTTATATAGTTTAGTAGACTTGATCCCTATTGGTGTAGCCCGGATCTGCGATCGATGTGTTGGATCAATCTCCCGAGGGATTGATTGAATCCAAGATGGATTCTAGCCCTAAGGCACATTCACGGTAATGAAACACACCATAATTTCATGATAAACTCAGAAAATCTTATTATTAATTGAAGTAAGCATGCCTTAATACAACGAAGGGCTCAATATATATAGGCAGTGTTCTTTGCCATTAAGAATCCCAAAATATTAAGTCGCTAATCCTAATTAAACAATAAAACAAGAAACAATTCCCTAATTAGACTTAAGATAAAATTAGCATGCATGGTAGCTTCTCAGCCAATTGGGCCCGTGGGCTGAACCCAAAGAATTGGGTTGGATGTCTGGGTCCAACATGTGCGCCCAAGAGTTGTTTTTGGATTCCGTACTGCATCAACTCTCCCTAGCTTGGAAGAACTCGACTCCGGCGTGTTAAGAACTTAATAACGTTCATAGATATCTGGATTTAGGCACTGGAAATTGGTAGTAGTAATCCATGTAACATTAGAGATTTGGGCGGTTCTGCCAACGGATAAAGATTTTCTGGATTCCTCCTTGACGAGTAGAAACAATCTTTTCATCGAGAACATCAATGATTTTATCTGCCGGTGGAGGACCAGCTTGTAATGTAATGGTTTGTTCTTCAGAATCTTCCTCATTGTCATACCCACAGTAGAGAGTGAGATCTGCATCATTGAAAGTGGGATGGTAACTCCATAGTATAGGCATTGGAGCTGAGTTTCTTCAACACTTTGAATGGACTTGTATTTCTCGGATGCAACTTCTAATTAGCTTCTGGCGGTAACCTTTCCAGATGAATACGGACCATAATTATGTCTCCTTCAGAAAACTCTAGGAAACGACGGCGTTTGTCCGCTTGAACCTTGTAGCTTTCATTGCTAACGGCAAGATGTCGTCAAACTTCATCTTGTATCTGCTGCATATGTTTGATGAAGTTATCTGCTTCCACTAGGGCGCGCTTAAAGAGGCAATGAGACAAGATTGATAGGCAAGCGTGGTCGAACACCTGTGACTGCTTCAAATGGGGAGATACCTATGGAGTGATTGACTGAATTATTATAAGCAAATTCATCCATGGATAAAACTTGATCCCATGTTGCTATATGATCACGTACAAGGCATCATAACTGCTGTCCTAGGCTTCTATTGACAACCTCTGTTTGTCCATCAGTCTACGGATGGTAGGCAGTAGAGAAGTGAAGCTTTGTTTTTGCTGTCATCAATAAGGTCTTCCAGAAGTAACTCATAAACTTGGTGTCACGATCTGAAATGATTGTCTTAGGGAGGCCATGTAGACGGATAACTTCCTTGAAGAATAATTGAGCTACTTTTTAAGCATCCGTTGTTTTGTTGCATAGAATAAATTTTCCATTTTAGAAAAGTGATCAACAACAACGAATATGTAATAAACTTTTCTCGCGGTCTTTGGAAGTCCTAACACAAAGTCCATGCTAATATTTCTCATGGTGCATTAGGAATTGCAATGGCTAGTATAAACTTATATTCTTCTTGTTACCTTTAGCCAATTGACAGGTGCGACATCTTTCACAAATGCTGGTAACATTAACTCTCATATGCGGCCAATAAAAGCGATCATCCACAAGAGCAAGTGTTTTGTCACGTCCCAAGTGACCACCACAACCTCCTGAATGTAAATCGCGAACAACATGTTCTCGAATAGAAGTAACAAGGAGGCAAAGTTTGTTACATCGGAATAAGAATCCATCATGTATGCTGTAATGAGGGTGCTTGTCTTTGTCACCGTTAAGAAGATCTGAATAGATTGTACCAAAATCCTTGTCATTTGTTTACTACTGGTTTATTTGCTCAAAACATGGTACAGGACTGCCATAGTAGTGAGGAGATCTTCCCGACGACTTAGTGCATCAGCTACTATATTTTCTTTGCCGGCTTTATGATGGAGACTGAAAGTGAATTCCTTGATTCAACGATCACTCACATGCTGTTAGGGTTGTAGATGTTTCAATGCCTCGTGATCGGAATATATGACGAAATCTTTTCTAACCAAGTAATGACGCCAATGTCGCTTGCACAGCGGCGTAGAATTCCAGATTATATATAGAATATTTGCGCTTGACATCGGGGAGCTTCTCGCTAAAGAATGCAACTGGGTGACCGTTGGCTAAGAACTCCTCCAATGCCGACATGAGAAGCATCACAAGCAACTTCAAAGCCTTTGTCAAAATTTGGAAGTCGCAATACAGGAGCTTCCGTGATCTTGTGCTCGAATGCTCTAGTTGCTGCACTTGTCCATTTAAATTCTCCCCTTTTCATGCTGTCAATGGTGGGAGCCAGAATATTGCTGAAATCTCGAATGAACCTTTTATAGAAAGTAGCAAGTCCGTGAAAACTACGAACTTCAGTGAGAGCTGTCGGAATAGGCCAATTGAGAATATGCTGAACCTTGGATGGATCCATTTCTATACCCTTTGAAGAGACAACAAAGGCAAGAAAAACCACATAATTGCTCATAAAAGTACAATTCTTTAGATTAACATAAAAGCGGTCTCGGCGAAGAAGTTGAAAAATACTCTTCAAGTGATCAAGATGCTCCCTTTTTGATTTGTTGTAAATCAAGATATCATCAAAATAGACAACAACGAACTTTCCAATAAAAGGTCTCGGCAATTGATTCATAACACACATGAACGTGCTAGGAGCATTAGTAAGACCAAAAGGTATAACCAGCCATTCATAAAGAACCTCTTTATCTTTAGTTGTAAAGGCTGTTTTCCATTCATCACCTGGTCTAATTTTGATTTGATGGTATCCACTGTGAAGATCAAGCTTGGAAAAGACAAAAGCACTAGTCATATAAGATCAAGCATATCATCAAGTCTAGGGATAGGGAAGCGATACTTTACAATGATTTTATTAATGGCATGACTATCCACGCACATACTCCAGCTTTCATCCTTCTTTTGTGTGAGGAGAGCGGGTACTACAGATGGACTAAGCCTTTCCCGAATAAATCCCCGGTGCAATAGATCATCAACTTTTTTCTTGAGTTTAACATGTTTGGAAGGGCTCATCCGATAAACACAAAGATTAGGGACAGATGCTCCAGGAGTTAAATCTATTGCATGCTGTATGTCTCGCATTGGCAGCAATTTGGTAGTTCTTAAGGAATTAAATTAGAAAAATCATTAAGCAATGATTGTACCTTTTGGGGAATTAATGGCTTTGAGTCTTCATTTGAGTCGGTCACTTGTTTGGTAACCAAAGCATACGTCACACCCTGCTCTTTACTTTAAACTTCAAATTTGCGCATGGTGAGGATGTGAGGAGATGCAGGAGTAGCTTGCTTTGTTGGGAATGGGGTCTCCATGGGCTTCAATTGAATTTGGCGTCCATTCCATTTAAAAGTATAGGTGTTATTTGCATGATCGTTGAGAACCTTCAAGCGTCTTAGCCAAGGCCGACCAAATAAGATGTGGGTGACATTCATCGGAATAACATCACACTTAACATTATCTTCATACGAGCCAAGCTTTAAAGGAATAATGCACTGACGGTTGACGGGAATAGAAAAATCATCTACACTGGTAATTCTATAAGGCCTTGGGTGCTTAAATGTTGGTAACTGAAGTTTGTCAAATGCTTCTTTTGATATGACGTTCATAGCACTTCCACCATCATTGATGACATTGCAAGCTCTTCCTTTACAAGTGAATCTTGTTATGAAAAGTGGAGCTTGATTTTCATTGTCTTCCGCGGTACCATCTGCCACTAAAAGACGATGGTGAAAGATCGACAATGGGCTTTCCTCATCAGCTATTAATACCTCATATGGTAATTTAGGCTCTGGTGGAGGTTCAACATCAGGTTGCTCCATCTCGATTTCCTCATCATATTCTTCATAATCATACGGTTCACCTTCACAATGCAGATTTCTGTGTGGACATTTTAGGATAATAACCTCCCTGTTTGCAAGAATGACATACGATTTCTCTCATCTGCTCTGCCAGGTGCTCTAGCATTATTTTGATTTGTTTACCATTTCTGATTGTACTGAGGATTCGGATGACCATGTGGTGGAGGTTGTTGTTGCCTTTGAAATTGGTTTTGTGGTTGGCCTGGAGTTGGCCGGAACCCTTGTTGTAGGGATTGATTGAAAGTAGAATCGGAACCCTTTTTATAGAAAGACTCCCCCGGCTTGGGTACCGAAGCGTCGTCCAGTTTGCTGACGCAACGTTTACTCAACTCGCTGCGCCTTGCTAGAGATTTCATCTATAGTGGTAAAGTCAAATATTGCCAACTTACTCTGTATATCTGGGCGCAATCTTTCCCAATAATGGGTGACCATCATGCGATCATCTTCATTAGGTTTGCAACGAATACAAAGCTCATGGAACATGAGTGTATTCATCTATGATCATCGAGCCTTGCTGAAGATTGATAAGCTCTATTTGGAATGAGTCAATGTAGTCAGATGGAAAATGTCTTCCAATCTTTCTTTCATAATTTCCCAACGGGTGATAGAAGGGCGGCCCATATGTACATTGTGGTCATCAATTTTTTTTCCACCAAATTCTAACATGACCTTTTAGTTTCATCTTGATGAAGGTTACTCGTTGAGGATCTTTGATGTGGTACCAAGTGAAATAATCCTCAATTGAAGTAAGCCAATCAAGAAAGGTGCGAGCGTCACCTTGCCTAGAAAAATCAGCAACCTCTAATTTGATTTTCTGAAGAGATGTTGAAGGAATTATTGGATTGATTCACGAGGAATATTATCCTACTGTCGTTTCTAACGTTGTTGGACATAAGTGCTAGAAGATTCACCATTAGGGTTGGAGGTGGCCTTATCGAGTTCATTACTGTGTTTTGTAAGGCTTTGACCCGTGTATATAAATGTTTTATGCAGTTGTCGCGCTAAATATCGATGAGTCTTCCGCGAAAAACTTGTTCAGTGCAGGTGGCCATGGATGAGGAGAGGCGGTGTTTTTTTTTGCTAATGAGCTAGGTTCGGGTTCAAATTGGACCCAACTCACGTCAAGCCCTAAAGAAGGTTGTCACGTGTTGTATATGTGGGAGGGAGAAAAAAAAAACCCTTTTCGTTTCTGCTTTAGGTTTTGTGCAGGAAGAGAATAAGTTGGAGGAAGGAGGTGCTGTTGACGATGCTAGAGAGAGGATGGCTAGGGGCTAGATGCTGTTGGCGATGCTAGAGATGATGATGGTGCTGTTGGTCGGCGATGGTGTTGCAAAAGGCTGCTGACGAGATCCGATGTTGTAGTGGAGTTGCTCGTTTGGCTTCAGGTATGTCTCCGTCTCAGTCTCCTTATTCTCTCTTCTTCTTCTATTTATTTTTCTGCTGGGAAGGGTTTCAACGTGGCTGTGGTTTCGATGGGGATAGGTGAGGGTTCGGTGGACTGGGGACTCTCGATGGGTGGAATAGGGTTTGGAGGGGTTAGAGGCTGAGGGTTTGGTTGATGAGGTGTGGGTGCTAGGAAAAGGTAGGTGGGTTTTGGGAGTGGTTCGGGAAGGTGGTGGGTAGGTATCGGTGAGATGGGAGATGGGGCTAGGGTTTTGGGTTTTGGGTTGTGGGCTGGCTGAGATGGTGTTTGGTGGTGGGTTGGGGTGAGGCGGAGAGTGATTAGGGTTCGGTTGGTTATGGGAGATGGTATAGAGGGTTCTGTGGGATGGAGAGAAGTGACAAGAGGGAATTCTGGGAAGGACGAACATCTCCCCGGTGATCGAAATTCGGGTCTGATACCAAATTGGCACAGCCCAGATTTGTGATCGATGCATTAGATAAATCTCTCGAAGGACTGATCGAATCAAAGCTGGATTCTAGCCCACACTCACGGTAATGAAACACACCATAATTTCACGATAAACTCAAAGAATCTTATTATTAATTGAAGTAAGCATGCCCTAATACAATGGTGGGCTCAATATATATATATATATATATATATATAGGTAGTGTTCTTAGCCATTAGCCATTAAAAATCCCAAAAGAGAAAGCTACTAATCCTAATTAAACAATAAAACAAGAAACAAGTCCTTAATTAAACTTAAGATGAAATTAGCACGCCACAGTAGCTTCTCACCCACTAGTGCCATTGATCTTTTGGGCTTCCGTACTGCATCACCTATGTAGCAAAACACCAGCTTCCGTCTTTCTTTAACGTGAGAAGAGCATGTACTCCACAAGGGCTGAGGCTTTCCCTAATATATCCTTTTTGTAAAAGATCATCCTCCTGCCTCTTTAATTCAGCATGCTCAACAAGACTCATCTGGTATGTAGGTAGATTTGGCAATGAAGCTCCCAGGACAAGATCAATGGCATGTTGTATGCCACGCAACAGTGGTAGTTCCTTTTGCAATTCGTTAGGAAACAGATCAGTAAATTTTTGCGTAAGGGGCTTCACTTCTTGTGGAACTGCAACCAGTGTAGCAACCAAGGCGTACATGACGCCCTGCATCTTGCTTTCTTCTTCATACTTCTGCATAGTCAAGATGGGAAGTGTAGGTGATACATCAGGTGTGGATGAAGAATACTGAGCTGGCAAGGGAAGTAACCTGATTTTGCACCCTTTCCAGTTAAAAGTACAAGTGTTGTGCTCTTGATCAGAATGACCTGGGCCTTGTCCTTACTGCATCATTGGGTTGGGGATGAGCCATTAGCTATTGAATGCCTTTATTTTTTTTCTTTTTTCGTTGTGCTCAAAACCGTAGACAGTAGTGGGTGATTGTAAGGAGAGAGAGCAGGAGATCCTGTGGTGTGGGGTCCCACCTTCAGAAGAAAACTTTTTGAGGTGGAGGATGTGTAATTCCAGGAGATGCTGCCTATTTTCAGCTTAGGTTTACGTTCCAATAGACGGAGCTGATAGTAGACCGTTGGTGTTCTCAACGGATGGGATTTTCTTAGTCTCATCTTTCTTCTCGGCCATGAAAGGGGCCGGGTTAGTTCATAGCATATTGCTTGTCTTTGGAAGATGTAAGCTTCTCCTGGAGTCCTTGGTTTTGGAAGGACAGAGCTTCTAGGAGTTTTTCTGACCATGGATAATTTTTGGTGGTGGAAGAAAGTTATAGTTAGCACGTCCTATGTGTTTAGTACACATAGTAGATGCAAAGTTAATTGACCACTTGCATCTTAATCGTAGGATTGCTCCTCTTTGGAGTTCTATTTGTTAGTTGATTTGAGTACAGTGGCCCGCTTCCTTCTATGCTGAAACAACTCTTTGAAGTTTGTGTGGGGCCATAAAAGGGGATGGATTATGTGGAGGGCTTCAATCATGGCTACTATCTGTATGCGTTGTTTTGAAGGAAAAAATTCAAATGAGATCATGTTAAGGAATAAGGTGAGGTTGGCTCAGTCACTATGATGTTGGCCTTCCCATTTATCATAATTATTATTTTTTTCTGCCTTTGCCAAGCAATTGCTTGGTGAATTAAGCAGAATTGTTGGCTCTTAAGTTTGGTCCTGGAGAAGCCTACCATTTTCATTGCCAGCTTATCTTGGTTGAAGGGGACAGGGGCGGAACCAGGAAATTCTCCTGAGGGTGAGGGGACTCTATGTTAAAAAAAAATAAATCGTGGGGGAGACGGCAAATGTGAAAGAAAAAAAAAACCCATTAATTTTCAGAATTTGCAGGGGTTCTGACAGAACTTTTAACTTTTTTCAGGTCTAGGTTGGGGCTGAAGCCCCCAGACCCTTGTACTTGTGTCGTCCCCTGGAAGGGGATTCTTTTTGTGTCATTTGGTGGGCCTCTGGTCTAGCCAAGGCCCCTTGGAAGTTTATGGATGCCTGGGATGAAGTATTGGAACGTAGCAAGGAGTCTGCAAGTGTCTTTCTCTCATGTTAAGTGGAGTGCTAGCATTGAGGCAATCTTTTTAGCTAAGAAGGGAGTGCATCATCCGATCTTGGTTTTACATTTTGATATTATAGCATATATGTGACTGTTTTCTTTTGGTTGGTGGCTTTGGGTCCATTTTTTCATAGTATTTATCTCTTTTTTACTGTAAAGCTTTTCCTTATATTAATATAGTCATTATTTCAAAAGGGGGAAAAAAGAGAGAGAGAAGAGAAGTAAAGTTCATCCATATAGGATAAGGAGATCATGGACCATTTTTTTTCTTCACAGTGCTTTACTTGACTATGCTTTGGAGGCACTTCCTCATGGTTTCTTTTGGTTTCTTGCTTTCCAGAATCTTTGTAGAAGGCAAGATGTTGGGTGAAGTGGTCTGTTTTAGAAAAGGGGGCAGGTCTTATGGAAGACAATATTTTCCATGTTACTATGAACAATGCAGGGGGAGAGTAAAGATATGAATTTTAGATGGAAAGAGAGATCTCTAGAATAGGTTAGCAAGATAATTAAGTGAAGGTTACAAAGTGGGTCCCTACTAGAAAACAATTCACTGCTGTTCGAAAGAACGATATAGTTGCTACTTGCAAGCATTCATGGTAGGATGGAGACAAGGACATTGGGCACCTAGTTTTTGTCCCCACATGAGTGGTTCAAGTTCTATTATCATTGTTATTATTATTATTATTATTATTATTATTATTGTTGCTGGAATTGGGGAATACTTCATGATGAGTTCAGTTCAATTAGGGTGTGTTTTTCTTTTTCTTTCTTTTCAGTCTGATAGGGAATAGAGAGCCCACCGAAGCAGAGTGTTGTTGATTGGGTAGGCATTGAGGATCTGAGGATCTTCAGTGACTCGTTATCATCCAAATTTTTAGCGGAAAGTGATTCTACAGAAGGCCATCTCATTGATTTCTAAGGATGGGAAAGGTTCGTGGAGTTGCGCTTGTCCCCAATGAGAAAGGGGAGAGATGTAGGACTCTGGAGTGGGAATTCCAACATACATTGAGGGGCGCTAATGAAACTGCAGACCTATGGCACAGTGGATTTGGAAGAGTTGTATGGAGGCCCTATGTTGTATCTTATTATTTTTTCTTTGTTAGATGTTATGTTTTCTCCGTAGTCTTGAGTGACAAATTTCCTACACCATCAAAGCTTCATTGCAATTTTCTTTGATTTTAATGTAAAGTTTACTGTTATAAAAACTTTCCATGGGCTGAGTTCTTTGCAATGGAATTCCTTATTTGAGAGTTTCATGGACCCAAATAGAGCTAATCAGTGTTGTGATGTAATTGCATCAATTTAAATTCTTTAAAGGGGAATCTGTATTAGCCTTTGTGATGCCATATTTGTCAATCATCTTTCTAGATATATATTGGCCTACTGATTAAAAAAAAAAGAAAGAAAAGAAAGAAAGAAGAAAAGATATATGTTAGCCTCCAGTGATATGTAATTTACAAATTTTGTTTTTATACTTCATTATAACTAAGAAAATGGATAATTTCTTTGATTCTGTAGCAACTCTGGACAAGTGGCAGCACTGATAAGAACAAAGCCCTAGTGGAGAGTTTGATGCAGTGTGGTGTGATTAAGTCACCAAAGGTGGCAGAAGTTATGGAAGCTATTGATCGAGGACTATTCGTACCTGATGGGAACCCACCGTATCATGACAGCCCTATGCAAATAGGTTATAATGCTACGATCTCTGCACCTCATATGCATGCCACATGCCTAGAACTGTTGGAGAATCATTTGAAGCCGGGCATGCGTGCACTAGATGTTGGTTCAGGTGTAGTACATTCGGCTTCACTGTTTTCTTCCTTTCCAATGCTTCATCATTTGTACTTTTTCATATTGAGATTTTTCCTTTTTTTTTTTTCTTTTTTTTTTTGAATGGCGATCTTGAGTTATCTTATGAAGAGTTTGCCTATTTTTTAGTTGTTAGGGATAAGGATGTATTATTAGATGTCCAGATTGAACATCAGATCATTTTCATTAATTTTGTTATCTTCATGCAGAAGTCATAATATGGATGCATTGCCTTGTAAAAACAATGAAAATGTTCCTTTCCTTATTTTCATTGTATTCCTGAAAATCCAATCCCGCATCTGCTCAAAAAAAGTGTAGATTTTACAATTGAACTTTGGTAATGAAGAAAGTGGCTAGATGTTGATGCTGTCCTGTGATGGATTGCCAAGTGGAGCCCACCATGGTGTCTGCCTATTGAAAACCAAAAGAGGGATATGAGCATATCCACACTTATGCAACCTAGAAAGTTTTGATGGATTATCTTATGTTAAATTTGCTTGTACAATGCCTAGAGATCCTTGGTATCATGGAAAGAGGTTTCCACTGAGTACTTTGAAGTTTATTGGATTGGCTAGAAAGCCCTCTTACACTCATCCTCATTCAGATAACTAAGTGGTAACTCTGTGTTTGAAGCATGCCATCTCTTCATAATTTGAATTTTGATGCAGGTATTTTTCATTCCTCTTAACTTTGTAATCACCTTATTTTTAGTCATTCACAAGAAATCATTATGGAGATTTCTTTTGGGATAGAAAGGTTTTCATTGCCCTGCCTGGCCTGTTCCTCTGTGTTTAAGCAACATGGTGGGATGTTACAGATTATAGTAGACGTTTTGAAACACAGGATCATGAATCGTGATTATATTCCCCTAGAATAATAAAGGCATCATATGAGTATCCTGTTGTCCATTTGATGTGTTACTGGAGTTTTAACCTGAGAGGCATGATTATCGTGCAGGAACTGGGTACTTAACAGCTTGCTTTGCGATGATGCTTGGACCAAATGGTTGTGTAGTGGGCGTGGAGCACATTCCTGAGCTGGTTGCTACTTCCACTGACAATATAACAAAAAGTGCAGCAGCATCATTGTTGAAGCATGGTTCCCTCTCTTTGCATGTCGGGGGTATGTTCTATAACAGAGCAATGAACCTTTATTATTATTATTATTGTTGTTGTTGTTGTTCATCATTATTATTATTATTATTATTTGAATGGTAACATGACCATAGTTGTGAATTTCGGTTTGGCCTCAAAATGAAATGTTTCGGCCGATTTGAAAACTTACGTGAAATATTTTGGAAAAAAATATTATATATAAACATTAAAATGTTAAAAATAATATATGATACATTTAATTTATTCTACTAAATCAATGCAATATGTCAATTTATATTTGATGGGCTATTTTATATCAGGGTGAAACTTGGCTAACTTATTCATATTAAAATGTTTTTTATTGGAATAAAATTTGATTAGGGCCCATATAGTTATTTAGATTTTTAATAGATGGGCTTCATAGTGGAGCCCACAAATTTCTCTAAGCCAAAAGGCCAAAAGGTATATTTTTACTTCTACTTCTAAGTTATTATTATTATTATTTTTTGTTTAGCCCCCTCAGTTTTTATTTTTTTCTATTTTAAAGGCAACCTTCATGTTGGGACGAATAATTGTACGAATCGAACGAATTGGCCAAAATCATGAAATTCGGACCAAATAGGATGAATTGGAATGAATTCTAGGATGAATAATTACAGGAGTCTTGTTCGTTTCAGTAAAGCGTCGGAAATTTTGGCCGAAATGAATTGAATTTTGTAACACCAACCATGACTCAAACCTGCAACCTTGAGCACCATCCAACTGTGCTGCGGTCTCTTTTCAGGCTAATAAATATTCGGTATTCTACTTCCCAAAATATATAAATTTTTTTTCAATTGAAATTATGTAAATCAAGTTTCGGCGTAGTGGTTGGGGTTGTAACTGGACCAAGATGAGGCATTCACAGGGCCTAGGCTGTTTATTATGAGGCATTCCATGGTCCTAAAGGCAGGCCCTATGCCACTCCATTAGCCAAGTATTGGGCCCAAGTATGTTAGGTTCAACTCCACATCCTGTTGGCCCAAAGTTGGATATAGACCTGGTCTTCCTGTTTAGCTATCAAGCAAGAAAAGTTGTCCCCAGGTCCATCTGAGAGTCCTTGAATTTACCCCAAATACAGTCCAAAGCAGGCTTGGGCTTGGGCTGGTTGGCTCCAACCTATGTCAGGACCCATACATAATTCAAGTGATCTACACCATTATCCGAGTGCCCCCCAGTCAATGATGTCCTTGAAATCTCCTAGACTGGAAGATCCTAACCATCCATGGTTTGACCTTTCTTTTTGGCTGGTCCTGAATTCCATTTTGAATCAATATTGTACCATTTGGACTATATGAATTTACCTGTGTTGAATGTGTTTCTCTGTAATTCTTTTGCAGATGGCAGGCTTGGCTGGCCAGAAAATGCACCATATGACGCCATCCATGTGGGAGCAGCAGCTCCTGAAATTCCACAACCGCTTATAGACCAGTTAAAGCCTGGAGGCAGATTGGTGATTCCAGTTGGAAAATCATTTCAGGACTTGAAGGTGGTAGACAAGAAAATTGATGGTTCTGTCAGTATCCAAAGTAAATTATCTGTCCGTTATGTTCCACTAACAAGTCAAGCAGCTCAGTTACGAAATTACTGAGGCTGAATTGTTGGTTGATTAACAAAAACTGGAGACAAAATTCCTGTGGTTTGAGGAAATATGTTTACAAATATGCAAGTTTTAGTTTGTACAGTTGACAGAAGTATTGCCTGCAACATGCTGTCTTTGTTTCACATTGTAAATGATGGTTGTTTTTTGTTTCTTGTCATCCTTCATGTGTATCCTTTTTAAGGTGATGAGTTTGGACTGCTTTAGAGTGTAAATACTGAATAGGGCTTAGACACTTCCTTCATATCAATTGCTCATGATTACAATAAAAAAAGAAAATAAAAAAGAGGTGTTCAGAAATGTGAAAGATACCTTTGCAAATTGAGTTCTTTGAGGTTGACACACCACACCAATGTTTACTGAATGGGTGGCAAATGTACTTTCATGGAAGTGGCAACCGGCAATCCAAGCAAGACAGTCACCACTGACTAATCTTAGCTAAATTCTCTCTTGAAAGGCAAGTCATTTTTTTATCTTAGGTGTCTATTTGCCTTCTGGGGGTCCTCTTGTTCTCAAGTTTTAGTTCCCTCTGGAGTGTTAAATTCTTGGGTATGCAAGTATCCTATTTGTCCTAGTTGTAGCATTGTACCTAAATGAGACCATGAGTTGATTTCGAGCTACATTTATTGGTTTCCCCGTTGCTTGTTGAGCTGAAACCTCTGTGAACCAACAAGCCCAAGCATCCTTCAGCATTTTAGGAATCAGGCCCTGTTTCTAGAAGGTTGCTTTCTCTTTAGATGTCCCTCAATATGTTGTCATCCAGTATGGGCTATCGTCATCATGATATTGTGAGACAACTGTACCAAAAAGTCAGGCCTCGCCTTTATAGATCTGAACAATTTTGTTCATCCATGTTTTGGGACACATGCTCATCATCATCATCATTGATACCAAATCTTTTCACTTTGGCTTAATTTCTTTAGCTTCCAATTTCCACTCAACCCCTATAAAGTCATGTCCTTTATCATGGCTCAATCCAAATGTACTCCTTTTAATCAAATTTCCAATTCCTCGACTTGTAATGCTTCGATTTTCAATGGTTTTCTCATTCTTTTTTGAATGACATTCCTTCATCTTCTTCTTTTTTTCTACTCTAGGTTCCATATATTTCTTATTATGCGCTCATCTCTAATTTTATCCATTTTCATTTCTCTTAATGTCTATCCTGATGTACACCTTTTCTCCTTCATTCTACTTCATTCAGTAACTCTCTTTTACTGTTTAATTTGTTTATTTTTACTAATTTCAGGTCTTGATGGACCTTCCATTCTTTTTGTTATGTGTACTTTGTAATGCTTTAGATTTTTCTGATTTTCGATGTGCATTCTTCAACCATCATAAACAACATCCCTTTTTTTTTATTTTATTTTATTCTTTTCCATTGTAGGCTCCAAAAATTCCTTAGGAGTTGGTCGTATTTCTCCACATAACTGTTACACAAGCACATGATATGTGCCCCTGCCCAACGTTCAACTCCACACAGTGACGTGCTTTGCCTTACTCAGACAATTGGACAGCAATGTATCACCTTTCTCTACTTTGTTTAATGACCTTGAATTGATGTTGATGTTCTCTCCTTTAAGCCCTTAAAATTGTAAAATATGATAATATTTAGAACAAAGCCATTAGGTGGATATTTGCATTGAGTATGAATCCAACTGAATTTGCATCATATAGAGTTTTTAATCGGACCAAAATCCGTAAATTATGGTTTGATTATTAAACATTTGATCGCCCCACAAAAGCACTGCATAAGTATCAGTGATATTTTGATTATAATGTCATGGTATTTACTTGAAATAGTATGCATTTTTTATCGGAAAATGTTCTATGATGAGCAAGTGCAAGTGAAATCGAGCACAGTGGGGGCCAATTTGGGCATATTTTTCATCAATGCAACCCTACTGATACTTTTTTCATCCCATGATCTGGCATTAGGCCCAATTTTACATTGACTGAATTTTCTCTCACTGCAGGATTAAATTTTAAGAAAATCTATGGTTGAAGACGCCATTAAATTCAAGGTTGTTGAATTACGAGCTAGGACAACATGGTAGGGGCTGGGATCCCTTTATCTGAGGAGATCTTTTCATTTGCCCTCCTTTGACCACAAGTTGAATTGTATATTTGCTTGTTGGAGAACATTGCCCTTCTTGATAATATCAAGACAATCTCAAATAGTCCTTTTGCAAAAAGAAAATAAAAGACAATTCCATATAATCACCAAAAATAAATATACCATAAGAAATTTGTCGGAAAATCAGAAACTTCGAGAAAAAGGGGAAAAAAAAAACTATAAAGAATATACATGTATTTTTTATATATATAAAATTAGTTTTATTTTCTGCAACATTCTTTGGGCAATATTAGAAAAAAAACTCCGTTTTAAGAGCATCCTCACATTTTCTCTAGATAATAATTTTCTGAGAATGAAATTAGTCATGAAAGAACCAGACACTAGGGTTTTTTTTCTAAAAAGTTGAATAACAAAACACTGTTGCCAGTCCTACTGAAATGAATTTGGTGGATCAGATGTAGACATACCCCCACCAATATGTAACTTGGTGGAATTAAATACAGGCTTAAAATATGGTTGGGGAAGTAGTTAAGTGTAGGAACCACATCCCAACTGCTCTCTCTAATGCTTGTCACCTCATTTGAACAAACTATCTTTTACCAAAAACCTATAAGAAACTCATAATGCTAAAAACTGACTCAGTGACTCGCCCGGTGAGTTATGTCCAGCTAGTTTTGTGACTACACCATTCATTAGGCATTCAAGGCCTTCAGTGGGCTCTCTGCCCAGAAACTGCTCCAATCTCAGTAAACCTTAACTCAACTGACTCAGAACTCAGAAGGACATCAGTAACAAAACTCAGGCAATTTTCAGCGAGCGCGGTCGAACTTGTTTGACACAGTGTCTCGAGCGACTCAGTGTCCTAGTCGTGTTGGCTCATATGAGTCGGGTTAAGTCTGAATTTTCTGAATCTCCCATGCACCATACCATCTGGGAAGTTGGTCACTTTCTAATGAAAAAGTTTCCAAGGACATACGTGGAAGAAAAAAGTACTATGCTGCCGACAGCACTAGTCGAAAGCTTACATTAATTCAACAACTGTGAAGGCACCCTTTGTGTGAAGCAAACCATCATTGTCTATAGGTTTAAGAAATCACCCAGCTCCACTTTAATCCATATGCACCCTTATACTGATATTTAATAATATATTTATTCATGATGAATTCAACAGGTAGCTCAGTGAATTAGATCAATCAAGCAAAGTGGTCCTTACACAATTTAAATGTGGTCAGTATCATACTATTAAAGCGAAGTGGACGTTACACAAGTTCAATGTGGTCAGCACCATACTGACAGGCACAACATAGTAAGATTTCATCTTACAAACAAGTTGAAATGGACTCTCTCTCCTCCTCCTCCTCTTTTTTTCTTTTTTTTTCCCTTCTGCTTTACCGGAGACTTGATCTTCCACACCCACATCGCTTGATACGTTGTCACTAACCAGCTGAGCAAGAGCTGAAGGAGCTGGGGACCATTTGAAAATCGAGTTTGACGGTGATAGTAATTAATCTATAGAGAGAGTCCATAGTATGATGGTATATCGGGAGCAGTGGCGCTGATCCAAGTTGGTGCCAATTCACTGGGGATGGTGAAATGCAAACGATAGAGCATGGATCAAGTTTTACATTCATCCAAGTACTGTGATTTAAGGCTTAAAAAATTCAACTATTTAAAATTACTGACCTTTTCAATTGCCTAAACCACAAGTTTACATAGGATGCTGGGAGTACTTGAAACCCCTGTATTTAATTATGTGGCCCCACTCTGGCCCCAGTCTTCCTCGGAAAGGTTTCTAGTGTTGCCCACATACCCCTACTACACCAGTGTACCACCTTACCATATAATTATTCCTTTTACTATGAATAAATGTATAACAAGTGACCCTCTCCTCCAAGGTAGCCGGGCCTGCCTTGCAGGACAATATTCTAACATCACTGGATCACCATTAGTAAGTTGATCATGGTCAACTCTGAATTTAAGTAAAGGTAATTGGGTCCTCCTGGAGTGTTCACTCGTTTTTGACATAAATTTATGAGGAGTTTTTTGTTGGGAAAAGTGGCGCAGTGTAAAATACCTGCAATAGACGGTCTCAAACACGATGACAAAGCCAATCAAACTATCAAACAATCACATACATGAACACAATCATTTTACGTGGTTCGGCAACGTTGCCTAAGTGGACGAGGGAGAGAAACATCATCTATCGTTCTCCCTTCTCAATCCCAAGAGTTAGGGTTACAATACATCATTATATATAATCCCCGCTTTCTTGGCCTTCAAGAAAGTCTTTTTTAGACCCCAAGAAAATTCCATACATAATGACTAAAATACCCCTGACCCTTTTCCTCGGTCCTGGCTAACCCGGACGAACTGACCCGACTAAATCGAAATACAAGACAATAACCCAACAATATCTCCATCTTGCCTTAACCAAGGATGGTCCCCACACATCTGAGTGAATGTAGTTAATGATATTTTTACTTCTTCAATTATTACTTGTTGTTTTGAAAGACACCTTTTTCTGCTTGCTTAAAACACGGGATTTGCAAAAATCCAACTTGCATGTTTATGCACCATTTAACAACTGCCTTTTGTGAAGTTCTAACATGCCATCCTCACTCATATGCCTTAAACACATATGCCACAATTGAGACTCATCTTCTCTGCTTTTGTCTTTCGTGGAGACTGCTGATCCACCTAGAACTGTGTACTCTCCCATAAGTTTATAAAGGTTGTTACCTACTCTGGTACCTTTCATTAATATCAGAACTCTTTTACTCACTTTAAGCACATCATCTTTCGCGCCGAATGAGCACCCTTTAGATTCTAGTATGCCTAGAGAGATTAAATTCTTCTTGAGTACTAGCACATGTTGAACAACCCAAGGTTCTTACAACTCCATCTGCCATTTTGATTTTCATAGCACTAATTCCAATGGCTTTACAACTCCATTTTGATTGGGTACCATTGATATGAGTATGATTGTTGTGTTTATTATAAAGTGCTTGATGATAATTCCTTTATCATTTTGCTACTTTATGTGGACAACATGCTTATTGCATGCAAGGACATGTCCAAAATAGTTGAACTAAAATCTCAATTGAGAAAGGAGTTTGACATGAAAGACTTTAGGGCAACTACAAAATGTTGGGTAAGGAAATTAGGTTGGATAAAAAGGCCGAAAAGCTGTGGTTATCACAGAAGAAGAACATCTCAAAGGAACTTGAGAAGTTCAATATGCAAAATGCCATGCTGTGTCTACTCCACTTGTAGGTCACTTCATCTTAAGTGCTAGACAAAGTCCTACTTTGAAAGAGGAAATTGAAGAAATGTCCACAATACTGTATGTTAATGTGATGGGATGTTTGATGTATATCATGGTTTGCACAAGATCGGATATTGCTCAAGCAGTTGGTGTAGTGAGCAAGTAAATAGCGAATTTAGGGAAAGAGCATTGGAATGTTGTAAAGTGGATTTTGAAATACTTGAATGGCACCAAAGACTTGGAAATAATCTTTGAAAGAAAACAGGGGTTAGAAAGTATAGTTTGATATGTAGATTCTGATTTTGCAGGGGATTTAGACAAGAGAATATCAACTATAGGCTATGTTTACACGCTTGCTAGAGGACCGATTAGCAGAGATCGGTGCTTTAGTTTAAATCTACATTATCCACTATAGAGGAAGAATACATGACAGTTACGGAAATTTCTAAGGAAGCAATTTGGTTGAGAGGTTTGGTAAATGAGATTGGAATTAAATAGGAAATCAATCTCATTATAGTGTGACAGTCTGAGTATCATATGTTTGATAAAGAATCAAGTATATCATGAAAGGACAAAACACATAGCTATTATGTATTACAGGATGCGAGATTGGATTGCTACAAGAGAGATCTTCATTTAGAATATTCACACAAATGAGAATGCAGCTAATATTCTTATCATGTCAATCACAACAAAGAAGTTCAAGCATTACTTGGACTTGCTCAATCTCTCCTCTTATTAGAGATTGAAAGTGCACCTTGTAACACTCTGACCTGACTTAATCTCGATTAAGAGTTAATTAATTGAGATTAGTGGCTTAATGAATGTTACATATGTATTTGGGCTTGATTAGGTAGAATTAGTTGGGTTTGACCATTTACTAGGTAAATTATGAGTTTTTGGAGTGTTTTGGATTTTATGTGTGTCTTTAGATTTTATGAGTTCTTGGTGCATTGCATAAAGCATAGCGTGGGCTTTGATTTTCATGTTTTGACCCATTGGATTCGGACCCAAACGGACCCATTTCCAACCCTTTTAAGCCCATTCCCTACCTAAAGCCATTATCTATAAATTTTATGACTCTCCTTGGTTTGCATGCAAAACACAGAAAAATCCTCATTTAAACTCCACTCCAATGATCCTCTTCTCTTCTTCCTTTCATTTCCAGCAATTGAAACTTCACCTTCCTCTTCATCTCTTCCCCAAATTTTCTAAAAATAAGACTCTAGGGACCTTGCATGTGAGGTTGGGAGTTCTACCTATCTCTTCATCATCAACTACATCTTTTTCTACATGATTTATAGTCTCATTCAAGCTTATTCCTCTTCAATCTTCTACAATATTGGTAAGTATTTCTCATCTTTTCCCTTTCTCTTGCTTCAAATCATTGATAGAAGGTTATAATTCGTGCATGCATGTTGACTGCAATCATACCTTTTATTTTCAACATTTTAGATTGCTTCTTGTGCTTACATTTTGGGGGTTTTTAGTTTGAAGAGCTTGGCTTGGCTAGGAGAGATTTGAAGTGTAGGACTTGGGTTTACAAGCACCCAAGGCAAGTTAAATCTATATAATTGTATGCACGTTTGCTTATTGATTCCTTGAATATGTTCATTTATGTTAGACTACCCATTTCTTAGCTCAAATTGATTTGTGGTTCAGATTTTTGTAAAAAATGGATTTGCTTTCTTGTTATCAAATGGTGATGTTCATGAGTGTTTTTGGAGGCTTAATTTGTGTATCAAATGATGTTTGAAAACCTGGGAGTGGAAATGGTTAGCATTGGAAGGGAGCAGGGAAGTTCTAGATTTCGGATGCAGAATTTTGGACTATCCGCTCGAGCACAGGATTTCCCGCTCGAGCGCGCATGCTCTCTGGTTGGTGCCCGCTCAAGCATGTGATTGCCCGCTCGAACGCACTTGATACATGTTTAGACTAGGTCAACTTCCAACGACCACAACTTTTGACCCGTACATCCGATTTTGAGGTTCAAATGCCGTTGGAAAGCTTTTGAAGCGTGGAATTCAATGGTCCTTACATATTATTGATTTGAGGTTTGGGGATGATGAAGCTATTGGGTTTTAAATAAATCGTGGCAATCAGGCTGTACCGCGAACCAAGTGATGAACCGTAGTATGCTTAGATTATTTTGGCCTGATAGTTGGATTTTAAGGATGGAACCCTTGGATCCTATATCATGCCCAATGGACTTGTAATTCATGTGGATGCGGCTTGAGCAACCGTACGCCCACAAGGGGCCTCTTGTTCTTCGTATTTATGATCCAAACCAAATGTGTTATACTAAGGGATTCGGCGTCCAAATTAAGTAACACCCATGGTCCTTTTGTAGGCCACTGTCGCTAGAATCCTTAGTACTACACCGAGTTGGAAGGTGAAGACCACGAGTGTCCCAAGATTGTAGGCTTGGCTTGATTCACATCTTGATTCCGTATATGATCTATATGCATGCATTTGCATTCCGTTTCGCGTATTCTCGTATGACTTGCTCATACTTCTATTTAGTTCTTGTATATCTTGTTTATGCACTTGTTTATGTTTATATTCGCTTTCATTTCTGCTCAGTTATACTTATAATAAGTTCTGATTATGTACCACATGATATGATTTGTTTCTGTAATATTTTTTGTTATTTTGTACACTTCATTCCATGAGTTGGCACCACTTGGCTTCGACCCTATCTAAATCAGACCCGGCTAAGTGCGGGTTTAGTTATATTTTGGCCCTTGCAGATGGGATTATGTTTTGAAGGTTGATCAGCACTCTAGGTCCACGATAGAGAGTTTCGGGCTCTCTATCTTCGAGTGGCACACCATATTTTGTTCTATTTTCTGCTCTCACTTTATATTCATTTTTACATTGTTAGTTTGGGAGAATGTAGCTAATGTGCATGTGCCATCTAATTCTGTTATTTATGTTTATCCGTCATTTATGATTCGTATGTCTCATGCTTATTCATGCACAGACTTGCCTAGTGTTTACACTTTGACCTCAAATGGTCTATATATGTCTAGCTATTCATTTGTCACATGTTATATGATTTATATTTGTTTATCTTGCTTAGCCTAGTCTAATGGTGCTACAATTGGCATTATATGTGAATACCTCGATGCCACCGCCCCGGAGATCAACGAGGAGGAGGAATATCCTCGACACGTTGCTGAATGGACTTCTGATGATGTCTTCTAGATATCTACCCATTGAGTTTGGACGTCATATGACCCATGGACCGTGGCTTGGACTACCACACATTTTGTTATAGTTTATGGATTTATTTTAGATTATGGCTTGTAAACCTTAACTTAACTTACTTCTTTCTTTCTTTCGCTCTATCTCTAGATCTTAAACTTGAACTTTTAATCTATGCTCATGAACTTTTATGCTCTATATCTTGATGGATAAGATATTATGGGATTATGAATGGATATCTATTTGACAAGCTTGTGCAGGTGCAAATACAGGTTTATGGAAAATAGTAACCTCACACGTGATATCATGTGGATGAATTCCGTTCGTGGAGACGAAAGGTCAACGAGTTTGCTCGAATCCCCATGAAGGCGTATATTACGCCTCAAGATGAGCGCAATCTCAGGCTCGGTGTGTGACATACCTCATCTTCATTGAGGTGCAAACATAGTGGGAGGGTGTACCCACAAGGTACACATCATGCCCCTAATTCTTTATCTCGAAGATCCCGCCGAAATCCGAACTTGGAGACGCGATTATCCAGGATTTTAGTCCGTAGTGAGGTCCAGTTTAAAACTTTTTAAGTCATAATAAAGAACATTTACATGCGGAAGCAAAATATAATAGCAGTCCAATGATATCATCCATGTATATATCAAATGTAGTGGTTCAAGTCAAATACACAAGTTCATCAAAATATAATGTGTTTTATAACATCCCCAGAAAGTAAACCAACTCAATAAGATCAATTATCTCTCATGTCGCGCTCTCCATCATCCTGCAATTCAGCTATGTCGCCGGGACTCCACCCAAAGTCCTCTGTTGCCGGCGTTTCAAGGAACACCTCATTCTTCGGGGTAAGCAGGTCGATAATACTACCTATAACACCAAGATATATAGAATTAGACCGAAAAGGACATGACAGCATAGCATACAAAATAGCATAGTATGAATGCATGAAAATGAGTAAAGACAGTAAATAAGATCAATAGAGTAACAATGGAAACAATACTAGACATATCGTGCAATAATAATATAAGCACCATGAATCAATATAAAAGAAATATGCTTAACTATCCATCTAAGCAATATGACACATACACGAAGGCTGATATCGTAGGAAATCATGATGTTGTCCTCCCGGACTACGTAAGAGTTGCGACGGGGAGGAATGCACGAGATCATAACCTTGCTGAAATAAAGTTAGCAGAGTCTGCCAGCCAAAGTTTGGTATCGTATAGCGTCATGTGATACCTAGTGGCATACGTCCACCTTGAAATTACCCATCATGATGGCAAAGGAAAATTAACTCCTACCAACTGTGATTAGTGCCAAGGCTAAACTCTTTAACCAAGTGGATGTTTATGCTGACTAAAAGGAATCATGCGAATATGTTGGTGCTTGATTAGGCTACCCTTCCGTGAACAAGGTCTCAAAGTCCAAACAAAGTCTGGTATAAAAGTCCAGTTCATACCATCAAAGTATCCAAATAACCATCCATGATTCCATCAAAGTACCACTCTATAACCACACCGTCAAGGTCTATAATATAAACCATGCGTCAAGGGGTAGCTAATCCATTTAAATAGTCCATCTACTCCGTGGTTCAAAATTCATTCACTCACAAGGCCATCGAATAGC
Source organism: Camphora micrantha (assembly GCA_003546025.1). Taxonomy (NCBI): domain Eukaryota; kingdom Viridiplantae; phylum Streptophyta; class Magnoliopsida; order Laurales; family Lauraceae; genus Camphora; species Camphora micrantha. The sequence goes on along the minus strand of QPKB01000004.1, from coordinate 50,231,005 downwards.
CTGCTTTGCCACAGGCACAAGTAAATGCCCTCTAAATACATCCAAGATCTCCTCTAAGTAAACCCTAGGTCAAGGTCCTCATTTCCACTTTTAATTGGGTACAATAACAATATAAATAACAATAATCAAGGGAAATGAGCATATAAAGTGTATCTCATCAATATCAATCAATCAATGGAGGCATAAACGAATAATCCAACCTAGGTCAAGGCTACTCCTTCAGGTGTAGGGTTCCACTTCACCAAGATAGTGGTCAAAGGAGTTTCAAATGCCTAATTGTGGATATTTGTTCTCTCAGGGTGATTAACATCCAAGACCAACCCTAAGCACATAATCAATTCCATTTTATAAACTTATACCCTACTTTGTGTGGCTACATGGGTCAAGGTTAAGCTCCGCCCTTAGCTCATGTATAGTCCAAAAATAACAGCTCATATGGAAGGTCAAAGGGCCCCAATTAAGATTAAATTATAAATGATACATAATTTAGAGTTTACAGAATATAGTGTCCTCGGTTGATCGTGAAAGGGTCCGCGGTCAACCGTAGGTACTACGGTTGTCTTACGGTTAGCCATGAAGGAGAGTTCTGACAGTCAGCTCTCAAGTTGAAAAATTACACAGTGTTCATGATCGACAGTGAGATGATCGCAATCAATCCCACGTGTCCATGGTTGACCGTGGAATCATAGAGCTGAAGACTCGACGATATGTTTCTCATCCAAATCATTCCAAATTCCACCCAATTTCATCCAAAACATCACACAACCATCTCCAACACAACATACACCTCCAACCATCATCAATGCACCAATAAGTAGGCCACTAATCTTCCAAATGCGGTTCCCATCCATTAAATGGCCACAAAAACATAAATAGAGCTTAGAAATGGAAATTCTATAGATCAATGCATCAAATAGAGATCAAATTATAGAAATCAAAGAAAGGACATCATGCATGCTATGTTCAGAGTACATTGCACTTGCCTTAGCCTCCTATATAGGTTTTCTAAGCTAAATCTTCGAGACCCAAGGCTCAAACTCAAGATCCAGGCCTCTTAGCACTCCAAGACTCTTAAAAAATCTAAGATAGCAAGATCTACACCTCCTACAACTCATTCCCAAGGAGAAGAGTGCATAAGAGTAGAGAATTCACAAGAAGAGCCTAGATTGCTCGAGAATTGGAGCTAGATCATGAAATTTGCTTTGAATTGAAGAGGAAAAAGAGATTTAGAGAAGGAGATGATGGTCTCTTGTTGTAGACAGATGAAAGTTTGAGGATTCTCTTGCTTTGGGTGATGAAGGTCTTACATTTAGGTATATAAACCCTATCTTCTTGAAGAAGAAGAAGAAGAAGAGAGAGAGAGAGAGAGAGAGAGAGATTTGAAATGAAAAAAGAGAGGGAAGAGAGAAATGGAGATGAAATCGATGGATAGGGAGGGAGTTATATTTATAGATTTTGGAGTTTGGTGACATGACTAAAGTGCCCTCCCTTAAGGGCTTGATTAATGTGAGACTAAAGGGTATTAGTGAAATTCTAAGTGTTAATGCACAATTATCCAAGAGAAACCTATTCTAACCCAAAATTACAGCTAAGGGCCTCACTAACTAACTCTTAATAATTACTACTAACCCCTCTAATAACCTATAAACTACCCTTACTAATTAGTATAATTAAATATAATTAGATATAAGCAAACTTAATAAATGCAAGGGGCAAGGCCTCACAGTACATGTGTTATACACACATAACATCAATTCTTCAAAGGGTCGGGCATTTTTTGCTAAGGTGAAGATTGTTGGATTTGACTCAAAAGTTCCAATTGGGCCTTACTGGGTGGTTTTCTTGGGGCCCACTTTGTTAGTGCAAGTTCCTTATATATTTTGTTCCAGGGTTATTCTTTGTAAGCAGGGAAGGTAAACACATAGAGAACTTATAACGGGAAAGGCTGTGAGAGCAAGATTGAGATATGTGGGGAGAGTGTATGCTAAGTGTTAGAGGGTTGAGAATCCTTATAACGAGTTTCCAATTTCTTTACATTGAAATTGAACGGAAAGCTCATGGCCCCTTAGACGTAGGTAAGATTGTCGAACAATATAAATTTTTGTATTATGGATTGTTTGTGTGGTTGACTGATCACATATTTGCCCTAATATTCCATGAAAATCTTGGTTTTCTTTATTTTCCTTACAATGTACTTAATTCTGAAAAACTGCTTTTCTTAGTATTGTACACATCAAGCACTCAACAAAAGGTGCAAACATGGCAATTTCATCTGTCTAAGTTAACTACTTTATTATGTTAAGGTACTAAAATGGAGTTAATTAAGCATTTTCTTTATTTATTTATTTATTTATTTAAGAAGTAACAAAGATATATATTAAAATGAAAAGCTAGTACAATGGAATGCACTAAAATCCACAAAAAAAGGTAGTGCTGGTACAAGAGATATGTATTAGGCACCACCCTTTACACCTATCCAATGGCAGCACTTAAATTACATACACGGTCAATCCCTTGCTTAGCTAAAGTTTCTATCATGCCATTAGTTGACCTACAAACATGCGGGAAAAAAAAAATACAAGACTCCAATGAAAGATGTTTAATCTCATTAAGATAGAACTGTATTTTCCATAGGCCTTTCAAAGCTTTTGCCTAAGATACGACATTGAAATAATCAATTTCTATGATGAGGCTAACTTGGAATGAGCGACAGTAGATGCAAAGAGTTTCTAAAATGGCTAATACCTCTGCTTCATTAGAGTATTTACAACCCCCCCGCCCCCACCCCAAACACACACACACTTTTTGAAAACAAGTACAACATAGTAATTTGTAAGAACACCACCAACACCAGCCGACCCTAGTTTCCTATGAGCTACTCCATCCATATTAAACTTTAAATAACTGGATGGTGGAGGGCTCCAAGCCACTTTCTTCCTCTTCTTTGCTTCTCCCATCAATAAAAAGGCTCCCCAATTATACAAGATATTATCTATGTTGACATTTGAAAATTATTTTCTTGCACAAGCCCAATATTGAGCAATTCTCATAGACACTTTAGATAAACTATCCTCCCAAGATGATTCATTCACGCTAAAAATCCTCTCATTCCTCTCCTTCCATATAGACCGAAGACTAGAAAAAGGAATGATCTTCCACAAGATCAGCAATGTCCATCATTGAAGTTAAAACGTAATGGTCTACCATCTTGATGGAAGTTAACTCATTATATAGGTTTGAGAAAGTTCTAACTATTGTCAGTGTGAAAGGGAAAATTGTCTAATGTAAAAGAAAATGAAGGAATGTCGTACATGCACATCTAATTAGCAATGGCACACAACCTTGTGGGGCCGAGGTAGGGACACATTAATTCATATAGTGAAAGTTACCACTTACTAGCTACTAGAATGGAAGCTAGTTTCCAACAAACCAATGTACAACTGAAGTAATAAACCAAATAAGATAGAACTAGTAAAACTATCTACCAAACAATCACCATAAGAAGGCAGACACAATCTTTTACGTGGAAACCCTATCCAGGAAAAAAGACCACGATCTGAAACTAAGAATTATCGGACAGTTACGAGATATACTCACAGCTCCTTTATCCCCGTCAATACGTCGACCTAAGGACTGTAGTTGTTCTTGCACAACTTCTCCTGTTGCCACGACTTCCACTCCGTGCACAGTTCCCCGCACTTGATCCAACAACACCTTGTCAACCAAGATGAACAATCTTCAACAAGAGAGTAGAAATAACAAACCTTCTAAAACAGATCTTCAGCACAACCTCTCAATGGCTTTAGAGAACAAGGAATCTCTCTTATGGTTCTCTCACCTCAAATCAAATAGAGAAACCACTTCTTGCCTTTCTTAGAGTTGAGAGCAACATCCTTTTATATAGCCCCAAATTCGTGCCTTAGTATTATGACACAAATAAGACTCAAAGTGGGAAACTCCAATCTCAAAAGGAAATAATTCGCAGTCCAATTCTGAAAAATTCCGCCATCCGATCGATCGGACAGAGGATCCGATCAATCAGGTAAGTCCCTGTCACTCAAAATTATTCTCTGTCAGTGCTGTTAACTGAGACTTGACAAACATCTGATCGATCCGACCTCTGTCCGATTGATCGAGCCTTTTGGGTTCACCCGGATATCTTCTGATTTCATCACTTTCTTTACTTCAGCTCTTCCGGCGACACAACCACAGTCTATTTTAAAATAAATAGAAAATTACAACTCAATGGACCCAGAGTTTTGTCCAACCCATGAATTAGCCAACACAATTAAAATCCTAACATATGGCCAGCGGGGAACATGGGGGTTGGTTTGGGGTTGGTTTGGTTGTGTTCCATTTTCAACCAATCATGGGAGATTGGCTCACAAGGGCTGTGCTCACCTAAGGCGTTTGCCATTGAGCTCCCCTGTATATAAGTTAAAAGAGAAGGAGATAGTACCAAAGACTCTCGATAGAAAGAAGTTAGATGCCACACGTGGAGTAGTTGGGCATGACAATGGGTTAGGTTGTGTTCATGTTGGGGTTTGTGTTAGATACTATGACCTCAATTTAGTGGATAATACGGATAAATTGATTTATTTCATTAATTAATTTTTATTTTCATGCTTTATTCGTGAGATGAATGGTATTTTACTCTATGTTTGAACATGACCAATACAAACTGACATGATGGTTCATGAGATGAATCGGAGCCCATAAGTATATTAGATGTGATCCATATGTTTGGACGAGATCCACATACAAGAGACATACATCACAAATCTTATATTTAAATTGATTCAGAGCCAATGATGAGATTGAGCATTTCATTTGATAAGGTTGCAGCATTATGATCGCTATGAGATAGTGTGATATATCTTGATCATCAGAGTGTAAGACTCTGGATCATTGTGCTAATATATTGGATGTATTGAAAGACCATTAGTAGTATCTTGTACAAATCTGTCTTTGATTAAAGGACCGCTCTCATAATTTTCAAGCAATAGGCTCTTAATCACAAAAGATTAACAGACCCAAGTTTCTATTATACATTTACTTTGAGTCGTCAATGAGTAAGGCCAATTGTAGGTCAACACCTCGATGTCTTGGGTATATGGTAGTGCGGCTGTGAGAACATATAATTCTCAAGATGGAATCTATCCTCATAAATATCCCCTTGTGCCAATTAATGGATTTTATCATTAGTGAGTGCGCGCCCATCTCAATTAAGAGTTAATTGGATGATACTGATGATTACTGTGATTAATTAGGTCACAAGAATAATAAGAGATGGATCCAATTTGGTTGGACAAATTTATTCAAATAGATTCATGGATATAATTGATGGAGGAGCCTGCTTGTAGTAATTGAGAAGTTTAGGGTCTCATTGTAATTATTCCTAAGACTGGAGTGCAATTGCATTTAATTAGTGGACTTATTTACAATTGACTGTAGGTCTAGAGTTCACATGAGATGTGGGGTCCAGATTCCTAGTTAAAGCCAAATTCTAAGGAATCTCTAGTGGTCCCCATGCTAGCCCTAATAAGAGAATGTTATTAATTTCATTAAAACTCTTAAGGAAATGAGGAGTAGGATACTTACTAAGAATATAGAAGTGAGACTTCTAATCTTAATCGAAGAGGAGGTGTGCCATAAACTATAAATAAGAGGTGAGGGTTAGAGATCTCTACACATAATAATATCTCAAGTTCCTCTCTCTCTTCCTCCTCTCTCTCCTCTGGTTTCCTACTAGAGATATATGGTTTTCTTCTACTTGAGATCCCAGCATTTTCCTTTAGAAGTTCTTTAAGAGTGTAATAGCATGGAAGAACACATAGGCAAGGGAGATCAAAGATAGCAAAAAGAGTTTTCGTAGAGATAAAATTCTTGATTAGAGCACAACTAAGCTCCAAAGGTATAGTTCTGTTATCTATTTGAATTAGTGGATCTAGTTATGCTTGTTGCTTCTTCTTATATCTTCTTGATGGATGTTTCATCTTAATGCATGAGATTAGGATTTTAGATCTTTGACATGGGTTCTGGGCCTTATGGATATTTGATTTCTGTATCAAGTGGGTCAGAATTTTTGATTAATACTTATCCTCATGGCCCACCTACTTCCAACAGTTTAAACACGGCTAAACCAAAACTGGACCCATTTACCAATCAAGTTGGAAATGTGATGCCGTGCAGAAAGGTTTTGATTTCATGGAAAGGTGAGACCGACGTAAGGTCAAATAATGTAAATTGGGGGTTTTCGGGCAACTTTTCGAAGTGTCCGTTTTTGGTGAAATTATATGGTATTTTGGGTGGAAACAGGCCAATGAACACAACCCAGTGGCTTATGCCACTAACACACGACCTTTTTCGGGCAAATTTCATTGTTTAGGCCCAAAAAGATGCGTTTTTTCTAGTTTTGGTAATATTTGTCTTGGTAATAAATTTTAGTAGGAAGATCGGAATAAGTTGCCGTTTTTTTTCTTTGAATTAGTTGTGATTAATACGTTCCAATGGTGTCATTATCTCAATTTTTTCCTTTTTGGGAAAAATTGAATATTTTAAGCATTTTAGGGTTATTTTTGTTAATTTCTCGTTTTAGGGTTATATTTATACCCCTTGTAAGCTTGATGGTCGTCAGAACAGATCTTGAATGAAAAATTGCAGAGGAGTTTTCCCCCTTTGTTTCTTCCAATTTTCGGTATTCTATTGAATCAACGAACTTTGATGCCTATTACCTGGTATTCTTAGTCGAATCAACAGGTTAATAGAGGGTTGTCTACCAATCTTCCGTACGGATCTTCCTCGTAGATGCTTCCGCTACATCAAAATGTCAACTGAGCCTACCCAGAAAATAAAAGGGCTAACAGATTCAGATTAGGTTCGCTGGTAATGATGAGACTAATTGTTTGTTTTTTTCAGAGAAATTAGTTGGGCTGCTGCATTCAAGTTTTAAGTGGCCGTTATGACCTCAACTAGAACTGAACCCCATTTGTTAATCAGGTTATTATAAAAACGTCAACTCGAACTCCACCTGAAAATAAAAGTGGTCAATTCCGAACTACGATTTATCGGGTAACATTGATTTGGCAGGTAGGCTCAGGAATTGCCGCACGAGTATCATACAACTTAACCCTACTAGAACTCACAGAGCCTGACACAATAGATGAGGCTTCTATGAAATTCTTACATAGTCAGGGTGGAGCCATCCATTTGATGGGCACCGTTACTTGGACATTCTAACGGAATGAACAGGTGATTATTGATCAGGTGGCCCACGGCATCAATAAAGAATAGATGAACAAAAGGTAAACTATTGTGATTCCACCCTTTGAATGCAAGTCGATACTCCTTTACTTGTAAGCCAACTATTGGTGTACCAGCTCCATTTTTACTACCTTCAGTATGGTTTGAGCAAGCAGAGTGGGAAAAAGAAACTTGAAATTGAATAATATAGAATGTTGAAAACAGATTTTCTAGCGTTTCAGTAAAATCTTTCCTAACCAAATGACGACAGCAGTGGCTGCTGTATTTTTATTTTTATATGAAGGCCAAACCATTGCTTATCAGCGCTTATTTTGATCCATGACTAGCACGAGAACCATGTGACCCGCGAAGAATGTTCAATAGTATTTGCCTTTGGGCCATGAACTTGTTGGAAATCTGTGTTAAGAGTTGGAAATAGTCTCTATGACTACATATCTTAAGACACATTTACTGGTGAATTTTGAGGGCCATTCTGTGATACAATTTGAGAGATGTTATCAAACATAAGAGACTTTGTGTACTTCTTTTGGGTTTTACTTGTGGAAGGCACATGATTGTGATTTCTTGTTCTCTCTTTGATCATGAAATCATGAGATATTTTTATTGTAGCTGTTTTTGGTGAGCTAAATAAATTTTGTACGGTGCTTGTTTTGCGAGGTGTTTTCTAATTTGCTTGTGTAGTACACAGTGCACACGAATCTCCAGAGCAGGCCCATCCATGTATTGGTCCATGAGATCAATGTTACCATCTCTTGTAATCTCGTTATTCACATCAATGTTACGGTCTCTTCTAATCTCGTTATTCACATCAATGTTACCATCTCTTCTAATCTCGTTATTCACATCAATGTTACCATCTCTTCTAATCTCGTTATTCACAAACACATGTCCCAATCCCATGCTGAGAGAGAGAGAGAGAGAGAATCCTCACCTAAAAAATATGGTTACTATCCTGTCTCTTCCATTAGTTGGGACTGCATTAATGCTCCAACTCAAGATGTGCTTGGGTAGGCCCTTCAGAGTTAATACGAAGAAGATTAAGTCAAGGAAGCAGGTGCAGCTAGAAATGCCATTGCTCTTCGTGAATTGTGCATGGCCTTCCTCGTCTTTAAATTCCACTCCTTCCGCTTCACACTTCCTGATAAGCCCTCAAACTACTCCAAACCTTTTTCCCTCCTAGTTCTTCCTAGTTCTTTCTTTAGGAGCATTTATCAGTTTTCATACCTCCATAACTACTTCCAAAGTGGCCTTTTGCAGCCTCAGTGGTTCCCAACCTTGATTCTCTGACAAAGGTGTCACTGAGATGGAGGGAATGAAAGAATTGTTGCTTAATGGGGCGATGGCCCATGCCAAAATCTCTGACATCGCCATGGCCTTGATGGGTCTCTTTGCTTTCAGTGCCATTGTTCAAAGGCTCACCAACAAGGGTCCCATGATGTGGCCAATCATGGGCATCATTCCTACTCTCTTTTTTCATGTCCATCGTATCTACGACTGGACGACTGAAGTCCTGATCAGCTGTGGTGGCACATTCACCTACAGGGGGATGTGGATGGGTGGTGCCCATGGAAGCATGACTGTTGATCCCTCCAACATTGAGTACATGCTCAAGACAAGGTTCAGTAACTTTCCAAAGGGATGGTACTACAGGGAGAGGTTCTCCGATTTACTCGGCGACGGCATCTTCAACGCGGATGACGCGATCTGGAAGGAGCAAAGGCGGGTCGCAACATTGGAGATGCACTCCAGCCGCTTCATCAACTACTCTGCCAAAACTATACAGGATCTGGTGCACAATAAGCTGCTCAAGCTGATTGAGAAGCTGGCCAAGTCCAATGATCGCATTAATCTTCAAGAGGTTTTTCTTCGATTCACCTTTGATAACATATGCACTGCTGCTTTTGGAGTAGACCCAGGTTGCTTGGCGCTTCATCTTCCTCGGGTGCCATTTGCCAAAGCCTTCGAGGAGGCGACCGAGCTCACCTTGTTCCGATTCATGGTGCCTCCATTTGTATGGAAGCTGATGAAGTTCTTCAATATTGGCTCAGAGAAGCGCCTCAAGGAGGCGGTTCGAGTAGTCCATGAATTCGCAGAGAAGACGGTCGTCGACAGGAGGGTCGAATGGCGCAAGTTTGGTGGCCTGGACGACCGGTCTGATCTCCTTTCTAGGCTAATTGAAGCCCAGGAGGGCATGAATGATCGATTTTCAGACAAATTCTTGAAGGACTTCTGCATTAGTTTCATCTTGGCTGGAAGAGACACCAGCTCTGTTGCACTATCATGGTTCTTCTGGCTCTTACACACCCACACACATGTTGAAAGGCAGATTCTCTGTGAAATCACTGAAATTATAAACAACATGAGGGGAGTAAAGGACATGTCCGACGTTGTCTTTGGCGTCGATGAACTGAAGAAGATGGACTATCTCCAAGCTGCATTATCTGAGTCTCTAAGGCTGTATCCATCTGTTCCAATAGACTTCAAGGAAGCTTTAGAGGATGACATCTTCCCTGACGGCACGCCAGTGTACAAGGGAGATAGGGTGATCTACTCCATCTTCTCCATGGCACGGTGCGAGGCAATATGGGGGAAGGACTGCATGGAGTTTAAGCCGGAGAGATGGATGAGAGACGGGCAATTTGCCACCGAAAGCCAGTTCAAGTACCCAGTCTTCAACGCAGGGCCCAGGCTCTGTGTTGGGAAGAAGTTTGCATACATGCAGATGAAGATGGTAGCTGCTTCAATACTCTTGAGGTATTCAGTTTCAGTAGTTGAAGGTCAGGACGTTGTTCCGAAGATGACTACTACTCTATACATGAAGAATGGTATGCTGGTGACTTTCAAACCTAGGGTTTTTCCCAGTTCTAACCCTCCGGTCTTTACTGCATGACCAATGGTTTTAAGTAAATTGCAGCACTATGGATGCCAAAGTAAAAGAAGAAGGAAAAAAAAAAAAAAAAAAAAGAGCTTTTATGTAGTAGACAAGTCTGGGGTTTGGTTGTTGTGCTTATGTAATGCAACGTGTTATGTTTTAAAAGCTGCTTTTGTATGATTAGAATAGGTAGGATTGGAAGGTCTATAACATGGATAAAAGATGCTTACAATGGAAAAAGTTGTTGACTGTGACCATCTCAAAATTTAATATTAGAATCCGAATCCTCTGCAACCACGAACTTATAGTGATCCCTATGTCCCCAATGATGTGATTACACTTGTCTTGAAAAACATATGCGTGTCACACAAACATCTAGGATCAATCAACTGTAGGCCTCACTTGTAGAAAATCATATATGAGCCACAGTCAAATGCTAGCATATATAGGATTGTTGTTGGATGAGAACCTTCAAAATGCTGCGTCTCAAATGGAATGGGACCTCCTTTGCTTGATCCACGGTGGAGGCCACGTTTGCTCCAGTATAGCATAGACCACCCAATGTATGATTTTTCATCGGTAGGAATGAAGAATGCACTTTCGCTTGAACCAAGTTGATTCCGTTACACACCAAGTTTAACTTCGATCCAAAAAAATCTACTTAAGTTTTCTATACATAATAAATTAACAATCACCCGAGTTAAAATTAAATTGAGTTTGTTCCTATACAAATAGATACAAATTAGTAGACGCATATGATGACCAGGATAGACATGCATAAATATTAGCCATGCTTAAAAAGGTTGTGGTCTAGTGTGCAACGTCTCTGATGAAATGAAGACTCTCTTATGGGGCCCACTTAGGGCCATGCCAATCATATAAGAAGCTGAGAGTCAAAAGATCTATATGGTACCTACCATATATACAAAAAATCAATTCCATTAGATCATCATAACTCCTTTCATCCATGATCCTCAAGTTTAATTTAATGGTCGGAAAGCTTCACATCTTTTAGAATTTTAATCCAAAATTGAGTAACATTTATCTGTACAAGGCTTTCAGCATTAAAAGTGGGAAAATGAACTGAGCTTTCTATGTTTAGTGTACGAAAAAGAAAAAAGAAAAAAGAAAAAAGAAAAAAGAAAAAAAAACAGAGTTAAGTTTTCCATAGCTCTTTTTGAGGGGTTGGGGGGCAGGGGGGTGGGTGGTTGGAATGGTTTGGGTGTTTTCATGGAGGAAGGCGAAGGGTCAACACAATATCTCTCTTAACAAAAGTCCTTACGTCAGCCTCAGCATGCTTGAAATATCTTGTATGTTAACTTTCCTATCTAAATTTTTAACAAAAAACAAACAAGAAAAAAACTCTATCCTATCTAAATGTTTGGCTGGAAGATGTAAGAATATCTGTTAATAAGATGATTGGCCTAGTGCACTCAATGCTACTCTTTTGACTCTGGTGTGGAATCTGGTAAGAGCCCTGTTTTTTTTAATCTTTGGACAAACAAACAAAACGGCTAAATTTGAATACTGCCAGTGCCAGTTTGATAAATTTGAATACTGCAAGTGCCAACTCAGTGGCAAGGAGTATCACTTTTTGTGGCATCAATCTGGGATCAATCCCTTTTTATCACGGTTGGAATACTCTCTTTCTGGTGATGCAGTAGCAAAATAAATAAATATTGCATGTAACTTTGCAAGGACAAAATTATCAAATAACGCAAGATTGATGGCAGACCATTTCAGCTCCAATGAGATTACATTGATGGTAACATTAATTAGACAACATTAGTGGGATGAAAAAAAAATTGAATGTCAGTCTATGATGTCTAGATACGGCAAGGACACGCTATAGACACGGCAGCGATACGGATTTTACACATAAAAAGTGAAGTATCGTATACGATACGACACGATACGTCGCCCATTTTGAAGTATCCGTGTATCAAAGATATCAGTTAATATTATATGAACCATTTCAGCTCCAATGAGATTACATTGATGGTAACATTAATAAGACAACATTAGTGGGATTAAAAAAAAAATTTGAATGTCAGTTAATATTATATATCCAGAAATTATCCGTCGGCCAAATGGTGTCCATGAAGAATTTTATGCATACTTCATAGTAGGCCCCACTTGATCATCCATTCAAATGGACCACACACACATCCAAATGGATTAATGCACCACTGAATCAACTATGCAGATATTTGGTGGGGGGGGGGGGGGGGGGGGGGGGGGGGGGTGTGAAAGTTTGTGGAGGTTGATCAAGCGGTTGGATGTGGCATTGTCCTTCTTCATTGTCAATCACATATTACTGCATACATACACTTTCTACATCCAATGTTGTGGAGGACCCCAAGTCTTTAATAGATGCACATTTGTTGATAATTGGCTCACCAGTAATCCTAATAAGACCTTTGAAATTCAATTTATCCCTGTGATTAGCATGCAATTTAGTCGGCCGGCTCCGGCTGGGTGAAACAAACCTAGTCTCAATTAAGTTTTCTAAACCTGATTATGTGGACCAAGGTTGTAATCCATTTTTTACAAAAGTGTGCTCACACCCAACTCATACACTATTGTTTGTATGCCTACTGGGCTTATTCGGTGTGCGCAGTGTACATTGAAGCTTCCATGCGCACCTAACTATAGGGTCCACCTGAGGCCCCATGTGGGGATGGAACTAAGGAGACCTCTTCATCTGGTTGGGGCCTACTTGTATTCAACATATGAAACCTATCTGATCATCATAACCTTTTTTATCTGGAACTAACACGTTTCACCCCATAAAAAAATCGACTCTTTGATCCAATGGTGCAGTCCATTAGCATGAATGTTAAAAAAAAAAAAAGGGACCGGTGCAATTGAATGAGGTCATGTATTTGTGATCCATTCACATGGGTCATCAGGTGGGTCCCACTATGAGGTGTGCAAAGTATGAGAATTGCACAACAATAATTTCCATTTATAACTAACACCCTACCAAAATCGTGAAATTCATATCGATAAAGTTCATAATCAGGACCAATAACCCAAAATTTCTGAAAAGAACTGGGAGTAAAAGAGCCAAGTAGATAACAGCAAACATCCTTATTTCCCGATCTACAATTGTAGTGTCAAGATCCAAGTACAAGTGCATTCATTTGGTGGTTAGAGGCTTAAGAAGTAGATAGGGAAATTATGTAGTTTGGTTTCACATTAAAGCACTTTTTGCTTGAAAATTCATTTTTAAATAGAGAATGTAACCTTGGATCATGACAAAATCAACAAACTATAATGATGAAGTTAGAGACTTGGTCTACTTTTCATTGAATTTCTAAGATTTCATAGGTGGGTTCAACTAAAGGAGAGTGAATAAAGGCATGGCCCGGTGGTTGGTTGGGTGTCCTTTATCACTGGCTCAGAGTCTTCCTAGGGTCCTCTCCTTTAAATATGCCAGCAGTCCTTTTCCCTTCCCCGTGTGTCTTACTCCAGTCCTGTGCCAATCAGGTACCTCAAGAGTCCAGCTACCTACGCTAGTAAAAAAGCATTATAGAGTGGAGAGGTGAGAACTGAAACATGTAACACATGCAACTACTCATGTTAATATTCACTCATTTTTCCATCACACTTATGTTTCAGTTATTCCTATATTACTATACCATTTTTGCTTCAATTCTTCTATTTCTATTATACCCAACTTGTCCTATGGAAAAAGGTAATTCTTTTTATATGTGATTATTTATTTTGCCGTGCGGGAGATACCGTGCTGAGTACGAGTTATTGGGCTAGTATATTATTATCCAGAAATCATCGCCTCGGGTTAATTTTCAATTTGGGTATTTTCTCGAGACATTTTCAAAAAAAATATCGCAGAAGATAAATTAACTATTAATTATTTAAAAGTTAGCTTTGAAACTAAATTGTATAATATTTTATTTTTTTTTGGCATTTTCTCAAGATTTATTAAATTTTTCCAATAGTTTTACAATATCACGATGCTATAAAAAAAATCCAACATATCTAATAATACTCCATTTTTAGAGTAGCAGTGATATTTGTGACACTGTTTTAAACCATTTATCTAAGATCAACCTCTCAACTTTAATCAAATAGAAGTATCTGTGGGCACCAGTTCCAAATTTAATAGTTCTTGGGCATAGAAGTTGGCGGCAGTAATCCACATTGATACCAACCTTGACTGGGTTGGCAACCTTCAGTCACCTGACTGAGTTTGATCCCTAGATATACCACTCTTTCTACATGCGTGGGCTATCATTTTCACTCCGTGAGCTTCTCCTTCTCATGGTGTAGGCTCCCCCTCTCACTTGTGTTGGCTCTCTTGGGCCTAGGCTCCTAGGCTGGGGCTAAGAAAGAAAACAAAAACTTAATTGCTTCACTTGTAAAAGCAGTGTACCTTGTCCTTGTGAACAAGCGCACCAGGAAATAGTATTAGCTCATCACAACTAATCCGCAGTAGTAGTTAAAATCGAAAAATATGCCTACAAACCATTGCCAGATATTCTGATATTTACGGAAAAATTATGCTAAAACTCTGATTTTATGGATACACAGAGAAAAACATAAAACATTGGCAGAGAGTGTCATACATAGGGAAATGTGCCCTTAGTGGAGATATTGTCACCCCTTTTGGAGAAAACTCCATAGTAATATAAGAGGAGAAGATGGGGAACTTGCTGGGGTGGGCTTAGGCCTGTCAATGGGATGGGATGAAACGGATAAAAAGCCCGGCCTGGCCCAAGCCCTAAAATACAGGGCTTTTAAAAGAAATTTGAGCCCAATGGACTGGGTTTAGATAATATATTTTAAAGCCCGGCCAAAATGGAATTGGGACTGGGCAGAGGATGCCGAGCCCGTTCAGGCCCGGCCTGTCCCAAGCCCTAAAATACAAGGCTTTTAAAAAACTTAAGCCCAGTGGGCTGGATTTGGATAATACATTTCTGTTCATTTCTTTTTTAAATTGCTTGACCCATAAAAGAAAATAGGATACTCATTCTCATTCATTTTATTGATTTTTTTATTTTCTACTTTCACTTAAAAAAAAAAAAAAAAACAAGAAGTTTTTAATTGATCCTACATTACTGTGACTCATATATGATACTCATTCATTTCTTGATCCATATAGTCTATAAGATACTCATTCATTTATATTGATTTTCTGATTTCTATTGTCACCGGCAATAAAAAAAAAAGAATGTTTTTAACTCCGCCATGTTGCTTGTTGCATTGTATTGCCGGTCCCAAGCCCGAAAAAAACGAGGAGGGTTTAAAGTTCGGTTCACACCGGGTGTCTGTTGACAACAGGAATAATTAGATAATGTTTTGCTTCTATCTAGGATCGGGCTAAGCCCAGGCCCGACCTTATCCCAGCCAGGGCCCGTACAGGACGGGATTTGATGTTGGCCCGTTTAATTTAGGGCCGGGATTGGATAACACCTGCCAGGCCCGTCCTATTTTCGGAATAGGATTGGACAACCTAAGCCCAAGCCCGGCCCGGCCCGGCCCATTGACAGGCCTAGGTGGGCTGCCCTGTTTGGGTATTAACTCGTGCAAATAAGGACCATTTATTTCGAGCAGCATGAACTACATGGAGCCCGGACTCAAGGAAATGAACTCGACCACAAGTTCTCAGATAGAGGTGGGTTTTTTGAACATCAGTAAAGTGGAGGAAACAAATGAAGCTATGTTTTAGATTGTAACAGTGGAAGACAACTATTTACCAAAAGATAAAAAACACACACAATGGAAGACAACTATGAGAGCAGTTGCATGAAGTTGTGTTTTGGAAAAGGTGGTTTCTTAATAGGATCTGAAATGGGTGTGGTGGAAACAGGGGAATGATTTCCTTGATATATATCAACTGATCCACCCTATGTATTGGCCAGTGATATTGTCGTCGATTGGTGAGGATTGTAAGTGAACAAATTAAGTAATTACCAAAAGACAATTAAAAATATAGATAATTGTGGCTTCTACGTGAGTAGTTTGAAAGAGAGAAAACAATGCAACTCTTTATTGAGCTAAAGAAAGCCATCCATTTAGTTCAAGATCAAACAGTAGGTATAAAGTGCATCCTACTCTAGACAGTGCTCTACACTTGCTTTGTATGCAATACAAATGACATCTGCAGCATGGGATTATCAACCAAAGTAGTCAAAGCTAAGACGAGGGGATGAATTCAAAAGACTTGCCTGGAGTCTCAACGCTTAAGTTAGCTGCTGCCTTCAGTGTAGGAATTCTTGTTGGTGATCCTTATCCAAATATGCCTTATGGCGGCAGTGGGGCCCCGAGAATATGATTGGTGCAGCCTCTCACTAACCCACATTTCAAACATGGCATCCTACGGTCCACATATATAATATAACCTCTAAGTTAATACTATATTTAACAGTTTACTCCATGCATTTGAAAAATGAATCCACAAAAGAAAGGACAGCTAATAAAAAACCTAAACTGAATATACACTTTTTCATGGAATAATAATACTTCTGTTACCCATTCCAATTAGAAAGGGGGTTCAGCAAATTGCATGGGCTTTATATCCATCAGGAAATTTCTAAGAGTTCAATCAGTTCTTGGCGGTTTTCAGTAACTAAAAGACACCATTATTTCTCATCAAAACTAATCCAATAACCTTAAAATGATATATACCAGTCTGGTTTCAACATATCAAAACACCAACTTATAAAACATTAATTGAAGTTCCTATTTATCAAGAAATGAACTTCAACTTCCTTAAAAAAGATCCCTGCAATAAGCTACAAAATTAAACTAAAAAAATTGCAGCAGAAACTCCAGAACTAACAAGAATAGGCAAAGGCTAGGTGTTGTCAAAATCAAAAGGGGCCACGCCTTGGTCTTTCCTGAGCCATGCTCACCTTTATTGCCCTTCCATCCAAATTCTGATGCCAACAAAAAAACATGATAGTGTTAAGCAAATACGAAACAGTAAATGAGCTTACACCATATCCAACTACTGAAATGATTAACTAACATATCATGTCTTGGGCAGAACTGTCTTGGGTCAGAACTACCCATGCCAGTGGCTTAGACAAAATGGCAAAAGTTTAAAGAAACAATAACAAGAAAGGATATAAAGCCAATTAAGGACTTACAGATCCATCCAGTGCTGCAATAGCATCCTCCATCTCAATCTGTGAGGACATTGTTACAAATCCGAACCCACGCGAGCGTCCAGTCTCCCTGTCAAAAACAATTCTAGCTTCCTCCACCTTACCATATTCGCTGAACAGCTGTTCTAAGCGAAGGTTGTCCACCTGCCATGGAATATTTCCAACGTACACCCTGAAAGCAGGTTCAAAGTCTCGA
Organism: Camphora micrantha; assembly: GCA_003546025.1. Lineage (NCBI taxonomy): Eukaryota > Viridiplantae > Streptophyta > Magnoliopsida > Laurales > Lauraceae > Camphora > Camphora micrantha. Next base: position 50,213,538 of record QPKB01000004.1, on the reverse strand, counting down.
GGAGGTCGCACTGCCCGGGAGCCTCTTGGAGCTGCTTTGTTCACTGTCAAAGTCCTGCCATTAATATCCTGTTCCAAAACAAAGGGGGAATTGAATGAGTTTTTCTTCACAGAACATTTACTTGAAACTGATAAAAAACAAGGGAACATCATTTATTTTAAAATTGGAAAATTTTCTGCAACCACCAGGCAGAACATACAACCTTATTTTGTTTTTATAGAGAAAGCAGGTTTTCCTGGATAGGAAATGTGTGGCATCGGTGGCACACCGTTACCACATGAGACTTCTATTGTCCTTTAATAGGTTGTTCTTACTCTTTCTTCTTACAAAACTACAAGATTCCACCCCCCAAAACTTAAATTCTTTGACAAAAATACAGACATGTGTTCCCCTGTATGTGAACATTTCAACTTTGATTACACCAAGCAACTAGGACAGCTTTTGTGTGATATACTAGAAAAACTCAGAGCGAAAAATGGTCAATTAACCATGTGTAGGTAAGGGCGTAAGGATATATACAAAAGAATAACCAAAGAAATAGAAAGAAATTAAGTAGTCTACTGCACGCATTTAAGTATAAAGAGAGCTAAATCTTGGGAAAGAGAACCAGCCAAGTGAGCATAGGAATACCAACCTTGTATGAAAGGGTTTCCTCTTACAAAAGGTAACATGCAGGGTAATGCCTCATCATAGTTACCTGATTCGCAACTCATCTAATTCGCAATTTGACAGTTGCCCCAATTCAAAATTTTAATGGAGTAGGTTCACTTAATTCATTTTTCAATTCGCTTGATTCGTGATTCAAGTTCAAATTAGATGTCCTAACTCGAATATATAATTCAACACAGTTCAAGATAATTTGAAGGTTCAATCCAATATATATATATATATATATATAAGCAGTTTACTAGAGTTTTAAATGCATTAATGAATATATAAAGAATCATATTTCAACTAAGCATACGAAAGAAAGAAATATTTAAACACTAACCATACAGAAAATAATAATTTCTACTCAGTTAATAATAAATTTTAAAGAATTAACCATCAATGTAAAGTACATGAAATTCCAAAGACCAAATAAAAAAAAGACATAAATGTTAGACAGCAGAAAACAGGGAAAGAAAGTATATCAGAAGGACCCTTATTTTTCATCAAAAGTCTATGCATATTATGATGATTATCTTTTTTTTTTGGAAGGTGTATTATGATGATTATTCTTAGGGCCATTTATAAAATCTTGATCGCTCATAATTGTTTTATGTAGGCGGTGGCATAAATGTCAATTTATATGCAGCAATCACAACCTTTAGATTTGTCATTCTTATTCACACGATCAAATTACACGAGACCAAATTGGTGCAATTACATGTCTTTACATGTAATTAATCTAATGCTCATAAAAACTCAAATTTGTACGGCGAATAAGCCACTACCAAGTAGTTGGGAAGCCTAATTTTCATTGGTTTGGATTTTATAAATGGGCTGCTCTAATTATGAATTATTGGAGATAGCCCCCATCTATTCTATAATTAAGAAGAATATGCAATATCTGGCTTGCACAAGATTTTTGGGATTCGCATGGAGGGAGGAAGGAAACTAGAGAGAGAGAGAGAGAGGTCTTAATCAAATTCATGAGGCTCTAAATAGACGATCATCATTTAAAATCTAAAACCATCAAAATATAAGCCACCTACTACTAAGTGTCCAAAGGAATCATCTCATTGTTAGATTGACCAATATAAAGTACATTTTTTATGTATTATTATATTCACATGTTGTATGAGTGATTAATCTTAAGTGGGCCCACCTCTTTTTCAAGTAAAACTGAGTTAAATCCTATAAAAGAGTAAGACACTCATTTTCATGGATTTAGACTTCTAATTAGGGTTCTAATTAGGGGCGACACCAGCCTCATGAAGTTGACACTCATTTTAATGGATTTGGATTTCTAATTAGTGCGCCACATGAGCCTCTTGAAGTTGTAGTGAATCCAAAATGTAGAGCACCTCGACATTTGAGAGATACACAGAAGGAAGGTACGTATAAAAGGAAGGTTGGCTGCATTCAATGTCATCCCTTTATCCATAGAAAGAAATCAATGAAAGAAAGTAGGAGACCAATGGCACTTCCCACACTGATGGAGAGAGTAAAAACTGATGGAGATTGAGTATGGTCCTCCTTTCTATCTTTTCCACCATCCTTCTACCATTACATCTTATTTCTTCCTTCTACAAGCCTTTTATCTTCTGTCTTTACATCTTTCTTGCTTTTTTTTTTTTTTTTTTTTCATCTGCAGCCCTTCTACTGTTACAACTTATTTTTAACTTCTACAAGCCTTTCATCTTCCCCCTTTACATCTTTATTGCTTTTTTTTCCTTTTCCATCTGTAACCCTTTGCTACGTACAAATGAATTGCTACGAACTTCAGCCCCTCCAAGAACCCGAATCAATTGAACTGAATCGCAAATTGTTCGGCTCAAACAGAATGCAAGTTGGCGGCATAAGTAGTGATTTAGGTTACTATGTGCCTCATCCATGTTCATCAACACATTTGTCCCTATATTTTTCATCGCAATATGTTATGATACCAGTTAGATGATGATGATAAGATTGCCCAATTCGAGGATGGATGAACTCCTTCTGCAAGCACAGAATTTTGGGGAATAATTTTCTGGTTTTCATAAAGAGAGACACGAGATATTTTGTAGAATTCCTTGCCTCATACATAGAAACTATTCTATCAATCACTAATCAATTACCTTAAGTCATGGATATCAATGAATAATCAATTACCTTAAATCATGACTATCAATTACTAATCAATTACCTCAAGTCAAGGAAATCAATCACTTGAATGAGAGTCCGGATCCCCTGGTTCGTAGAAACATGGAGATACTGTTTCATTCAATCCACATTCGCCAACTGTATAAAATCTCTTCCTTGATTTTTTTCATTCCAAGAAAGCAATTGAGAGGGTGCATTAGCTGTTATAAGATTTTACGAAACGGGGGATCCGGACTCCTTGCCTAAATCAACGTAATCAATCATTACTCCATTGTCTCCATGATATGGGGAGATTGACATAATCAAAGATTTGCAACCTAATGTTGCTATTTTTATTCAAAGCAATCTTATGGAGTTGTGTAGTCCCTTCTAGGTCCTGCAACTTGCATGGCCTGTGCTTGGCCCTTGGATCCCATCACAATCACGTTTCAAAAGAGACCAATGCCTAGACCAAGTCATAGTCATTAATCGGCACTAGTAATAAATCCAGACTCCAACACACCTTTCCATTAATGCAATTCAAAAGCCCACCTTTTATTACCTTTTCATATATCCTCATGGTTAAAAATTAAGAAACTTGACCATACTAGCAAGTCCTCCTTTACCGCAAGTCCTCCTTTACCTCGAAACCGACCAGTTTGGCCTCTTTTAGTGACAATATTATGAAGGCCCCATCGAAACACATGCGTTCTACTCTTTTTTCCCTTAAATGGTAATGTAATTTTATTATAAAAAAAAAAGAAAAAAAGAAAGAGAGGAAAGATACACTATAAGAGAGATAAACTGCTAAGCAAAAGTAAAGGCCCTCAAACCCCTATAGCTTTAGAGAATGAAAAACATAAACACATATTAAGCTCTATGAATATGCATAATCTGCCTACTAACTCCTCTTTAGCCAAAAAGGAGTTAGCCTCTCTCTTGACATGCAAGAAAGAATTATGAAAAGATCTGTAGAGATCTAAAACCTCCTCAATTGCATTAGCCTGCCTCCAAGGAGAAATACACTTCCCTGAAGCCCACCTAATAGCACATGAGAAATCTCCTTCCAATGTTAAATTGCTCCAATTTATTCTGCGAGCTTCCGGAAGACTCATCCTCAAGGCTAAAAGTCCAACTTTGTTAACAAAATTGTACCCAACAGGGCTTGAAACGGGTAGTAAAGGCTCAGCCACATGATTCCGAATGACAGTACCAATACTCACCACACCCATCAAAGTTCAGCTTGACATACCCCAAAGGAGGAGCCGTCCATCTCACCATACGAGTGGGAGAGATGCTTTCTATTCATTTATGGAAGTCTATGAAAAAGAAACTCATTGGATCCTTCTTTGAATGGTCTTCTCTACCTTTACCGTGTTGAGGAGTCGGAGTGATCTAATCACACATTGCCCTATGATAACCAGGTATAACATGGATATAACAAGGACATAACTTGGATGTGGCAGGGACATGGATATTACACATAAAAAGTGGAGTATCGGATGATATGACATGATACTTTGCCTATTTGTAAGCATCCAAGTATCATAGGTGTTGCCCCCTACCTTTCTCCTCTCCAACTTTGCCCTTGCTTTTTTCCTCTTTGTTTGCCATCAATGCATTTAGTTGACTCCTTAAATCATGTATTGAGTAAGATTGTATTCCAAAAGCACTCCTTAACATCATCATCCTCTCTTCCATCATTGGCATTGTGGGGGCCTCGAGGGTCTTCCTTCGCCCCACAACTTTGCCTTTCTCACTTGCTTTGACATCTCTTCCATTGGTGATTACTTTGCCAAGTCATATACTCAAAATAGCTAGATCACTCTTCTTCCCATTCTTGAAGTCCATCCACGTAGTAGAAAAGATGACCCTCATCAATCATGTTGGTCGTGTTCAACAAGAGAGCCATGAACTTGCACATTTCCAAGAATTATTTCTCCAATTTTTTTTTGAGTGAGCGTCTGGAAAGTCTAAAATAAGCTCTTATTTTATGATTTAGATATTATTTACATATTATAGTGTTTGGTAAACCTCTAATTATATTTTCTATATTTTGAGCTCATTTTCAAATTAGAGCTTTTGCCTCTAAAAAAATAAGCTGTGGGGAGCCACTTTTTTTTTAGAGATTTTTTTAGCTAAGGCAAAAGGAATGAGGACAAAGCAAAATTTACAAGTGCTTTGGACAAAAATGACCTCACAAAATTTTCATAATGACACAAATGGTGGGTTCTACATTGAAAATTTGAGAAGGTGGGTCCCAATAATCTCATGAAATAAGAGCTTTTTTATAATTTTACCAAGCAGACTAATTGTACATTAGAACTTAAAGATTAGAGCTTAGACTAGAGTTTCCAAACAGCCCCAAGGACTCAATGTTGTACTGCAGAAATCATTACTTAAATTCGCTCCTTGAGTCATCCAACATATTGATTGTGCAAAGTTCTTTCACAATGCCAACATCAAGATTTTAAAACTCAGCCGAATTGGCTCAGACTCGGTCACGGATGAATCAAGTATTAAAAGACTTAATTGAGTCCTACGGAAACAGGGAATTTGGGATTTGGGATGTCTTTGAGTGCAATGGCATCATCTCTGCCTCTTTTCCCTCTTTCTACTTCTCTTCTTCATTGAAATGCAGGAATTGCAAATCCCCCATCCTTTTTCTTTTTTTTTTCAAAATTTTCAACAAAAAACCTCTCCAAACAGCATAAACAGTAGCACCCATGGTTGTCAGTATCGTTCGATTCACGATATGATTTGTACTGTATCGGCAGTAAAACGATTTGAATCGAAGGTAAGACTCGCATTTAGGGTGTTATTGTACAATTCATGCATGAATCATGCGATCTGTTGAGGGTGGAAATACGAAGAGCCAAACATCTTTGTTGTTCCTTTTATGTGTTATTAAGTTGTTTCCATTATTAGAAGTTAAAAAAAAACTAAAGATCGGGATTTATAGAGAAAATGGAAAAGAGTGAAATTCCAGCAAGAACTCCCCCTTTCATGCGAATGTGCTCCCCTCCAAGGTAACTTCACATGATTTTTTTCCCTGCAGCTGTGTTGCGTGGCAATCAATTGATTTTTTTCATTGTTTTATTTTTAGTTCTTTTTTATTGGAAGCCCTGTGATTACAACAATGAGCACCTTGCAAGTGTGTCACAAGCTCTTGTTGGATCCTTTTATGACATCCAGCTGTTTAAAAGTTAATCAAATACTTCAAATGGGATTTGTTTTCTTAAACTTAGATTAGCATGCAACTATTAATATTGAACCGATGTGATCTGAGTCAATCCTTTTTTGCCTTCTATATTTGTTTTGGATTTCCTTAAATATAAAAAATTCTATTTGTTTCCAAGTTAATCAAATATCATATACAGATTTCCAATTTAAACTTCAATTAGAAAATAATGACTACGAGTCTATAAGTAGCATGGAGATAGGTGACTCGAACCCAGAGCCTTTGGCTCATAAAACCAACACTCTAACCAGTGAACAAGCCATTTAATAACCAAATAACAAGTATATGGCTTCTGCTTGCATAAATTTCCACCAATAGAATGAATAAAAAAATTCATGAAATATGTAGATCATATAGTTGATACACAACTAAGTGGCATGAGTTTAGGTTTGTGTGTCAGAATCCAATACACGGGTATGAGGTGCCCATTTTAGCAAATCCCAAAATATAAGATTCATGGATCTGACACAATATTCACATATAAAATTCATTTTGAACCAAAAGCATTATGCGAAGAATTGCCAACTGCCAATAAAAGATTGTGTGCAAATTTTATTCTTAATAATTAATTAACATATATGTCAATTCTGCCAGTTTGTTGAAAATGCTGGTTTTAACTTTTAAGCGCTAATAAATGAGAAGGGTTGCGTCATGTAAGTTGACTGCTGATTTAAAACTTGTGTCACAACTAAAACATGAATTCTGAGATACTAACATTCTACGAGAAAGATTGGAATGATGATGCAAAATTCATGTAGCTGACTACAGCATAGTTGGGACAAGACTTTGATAATGAGAATGATGATGAGAATGAATAAAAAGACTGAATCTCAACAAGACGCATGCTCGACGACACCCAAAGTGTAGCACCAAAAAAAAAAAAAAAAGATAGGCAAGACCTCCAATACCAACCAGCTGCATTGCTGTAGCACAAACAGGCACTGATAGGTCAAATGAGAGGAACTTTCCTACTCTCAGCCAAGGATCTCTTCACTTAAATCGGAAGTATAAGCACTTTCATTATAAAAGCAACAAATCGAACAACTATATTTTTTGAGGGTGTCCCAACCCTTTGGGCCAGAATAATCCCGCCATGGGGGAGCCGGGTAAATCTCCAGTGTCCCCAGTGTGGTAGTGGGGTTTCTAGCCAACGGAGCTACCCCTTGGAGTTCCTATATCTATCCATTCAACTTCCAACACATTTTACAAAATCAACTAGGTTAAAATAGCTATAAACATGAACTTCCAAAGGTAGATAAAACTCTAGAAAACTTACATAGCGGTCAAACATCTCAATCGCCTTCGCAACTTCCTCAACAGTAGACATCGACACGAATCCAAACCCACGACTCTGATCCGTTTCTCGATTGTAAATAACCTACAAAACAGATGAAAACAAAACCCATCATCACAAAACCTCCAAATCTTTTGTTTTCCTTGCTTTCCAAACCAAAGCCTGCAGAAATAAGAACCACATAAAATTCAAAAATGAGTTCAACAAACAGAACTTCAACTCACCTCAGCAGATTCAACAACCCCAGCCTTGTTAAAGAGGTCGGCCAAGTCCGCGCTTTCCAAGTCGAAAGGAAGGTTCCCGACGAAAACCTTCAACTCTTCAGGAGGCGCCGAGTAGGAATCCTCTTGATCGGCAAACCCAACTTCCCCGCTCTCTTCTTCCTCTTCAGCGCCACTCTCCCCCGGTACCTCCCCGTCTTCCTCCACCTCTCCTTCCCAATCAGAGACCTGGGCTTCCGTCCCCTCGCCTTCCCAATCGAAACCCGCTTGGCCGACTTCGTTCTCTTCATCTTGACGAGCCCAGTCGGAGGTTCGAGCGACGAGAGCGATGAAGGACCCTCCCGACGAAGAAAGCTTGGATTTGAGAGAGACCCATGAAGGAACAGATGAAGTTGAGTAGGAAAGATGGAGAAGTTTGGCTTTTGAAGGGATGGATAGGAAAGGGTTTTTGGGGGAGAAGAGAGTAGAGAGAGGGCTTATGGTGGTGTTTGCCATTGATGAGAGCTTGAAGGCTGCAGCTGATGTTGCAGACATTTTGTGTGTGTGTGTGTGAGAGAGAGAGAGAAGATAAGGAAAGGAAAAATGGGTTTTTGCTGCAGGCAGAAGGGTTTGGAGTAGGGTTTTTCTGTGAATGAAATAGGGACGGAGTTTCCAAAAATGACATGTCTGCCAAAATGGGACCGTGTCCTCCAATTAGAAAGTTTGGTTCGGCTACTAATGGGGCCAGTTATGATAATCCAAGCCGTTCAAGACATATGGCTCATTTTTCTGTGTCCTTGGAAAATTTCAATCCAATGGAAGATAGGCCTACCGTTGGATTTGATTGGTAAGATAATTTTAGAATCTTATATAATATGTTAGTCACATGTTCTAGAAGTGAGCAATATCATGGTAGGGCTATCTTGTGTTGAATTGAAATTATTCAAAGAGTGGGATATTTACATTTGATGGTTTAGAATCTTCATAAGTAGGCCCCACTACGGAGCCTCACAAATCACGGTGAGTGGAAGCCTTATAGGTTTCCTAAGGGCATGTTTATGCAACTGGATTTTTACAAAAAGGATGGGTCCGCATTTCCTTACTAATTTAAATGGCTTTGTTTCCTACGAAACTAAGTTGTGCCATAATTTACGAATAAATAACTATTAAATCCATGCTTCCTCAAATTTCAGAGTTCGACCTCTCCTCTTTGTTCTAATTTACGTTTTTTCTCCCGCTTTCCTACAATGTTGATTTATATGAACAAACCCTAAAAGTGGAAGGGGTAGAACTCAACAACGGAGCTCTCCTATTTAAAACCCAACAGCTCAAAATGAATACCCCTATCCCTAATAAGAGTCGGTCTCATCGGAAAGCAATCATATGATTGCGAACATAATTATTAATCATATACTCAATCTACTAATAATTATTATGAAATCCATTGACCATAACTACTGATTATATAATAAGTCCCGCAAAATGTTACTTAGCAAGATATTGCATATATGGTGGTGATTTACCATGATAGGTCTTATCTATTATTAAACATCATTGAAAGATCCATCTCATGTAAAAGATATTATAGGACCTATTTTATGTTAGTAATTATGGTCTATCTAAAGTTGGTGGGATTACTTAAGGTTTGCCAACGAGACCTGAGTGTTTTGCGGGATTTTCGATTCACCTATAATTCAAGGGTTCTTGCTATTTAGACCGCGCTCTACATAGTGTTACTCGCTCGCCAAATGTACTACTGCTTTTTCTTAATGCTATTGCAATGTAGTATTTAGTAAGTTTCTCCCTACAATTGTATTCTTGCAGCATGCCCACTATAATAGTTTGTATGAAGCCTTTCTAGTGCAATGCATAAGGCCTTTCAACGGCATGTAATAGTTTGCATCGATCACATAAGAACCTGACACATGAGAAGTCATGCCATAAGTCGTTAACAATGAAGATTAGAGGTGAATATATGAAAAAGACCATCAAATAGCCTTCCCTTTAATGAAAATCGAGTCAAGAGAAGATGAGAAATAAATATCCGGCCATCATTAGAGTAATTTAACCCTGAGAAAGACAAGATCTTATCTACATCATTACCTTCCATTCTCCACCCTTCACCTTATATCATTCACATTTCACCTCTCTAATAATGCTTTGGTGGAGCACATTTGACTATTAATTCCTACAAATGTAATGCAAACAAACAAGCCCTAAGAGTTGTTAGTGCAATTGCCTCTAAGTAAACTTTCACTGATGCTATTTCACTGATGCTATTTTTCAATTGCCATTTGAGTTCTAAAAATAGATAGTAACAACCAATAAATTGTAATTATGTTGATGATATGGGAGATGAATGTTAAAAGCTTTAGAAAAAACTAAGTGCAATCAAGAAGCAATAATCTACATAGCTCATAAATCCAACCCATATAACCCATAGATCCTAAACTATAGTTGACACACCCCCAATTCCAGGTCCCGAAAAACATGTGAGAATCCGAAATTGGTGGCGCGACCTTGAGAACCTTAGTTTGCAGTGAGGTCCAATTTAAAAATTTTTTCAACATAATACAAAAAAAGGAAGCAAGGAAATATCAAATACGTAAAATCGGCGGAAGCAACTGAATATAATGATCCAATGGTATCATAGCTCACACAGATATGTCAAATAATATGTTGCAGGTCTACTACAAGTTCAATATGATAACAAATGGTTTATTACATCACCAACTATGAGATCACTAATCTACTAATGTCGTGCTTAGTCTGCCGGTTGATCCGCAAGATCACCGGTTCTCCAACCATGGTCATCTACTATTGGCGTCTCAAGGTACGCCTCGCTCTCCGGGAGAAGGGGATCGGTGTCGCTACCTACAGCACCAACGTATAAAGGATCAGATCCAAAAGAACCCAACAGCATAATATACAAGTAGTATAGTATGAATGCATCAAAAGAAATAATGACAGTAGAAAAAATCAATAGAGTAACAATGAAACATATGCTAGGCAGATTGTACAACAACAATATATATTCATCATGAATCAATATAAAAAGCAATAAGCTAAACCATCCATCTATCAATATGGCACATCCACATTTGCTAGTACTGTAAAAAATTATGACACTACCATCATGAACTACATATGAGTTGTTGCGGGGATGCACAAGGTCATGGCCTTGCCAAAGCAAAGTTACCAGAGTTTGCCGGCCAAAATTTGATACTATGCAAAGTGTCAATGTGTTGGTACCTAGTGGCGTACGTTCACCTCAAAGAAAATTTATCATGATGACAAAGTAATGTTAGCTCCTACAAAGGGGGATCAGCCGAAGGCATTTCAACCGAGTGGATGTTCATGCCGACTTGAAGAACCATACAATCAGGTCGGTAATTGGCTAGGCTACCCATGCGTAAGCAAGGAATCAAGATCCAAACAAAGTCCAATATCAAAGTCCGATCTATACCATCAAACCATCCAAATAGTCCATCCATCAAACAAGAAAATGCCAATCCATCAAACCATACCATCAAAATCTAGACATACCATCCATCAAAGGTTATCTAATCCATGCAAATAAACCATCTTCTCCAAGGTTCAATGGTCATCCCAAACACAATGCCATCGAATAGCCTTCCTAGCCATAGACACGGTGAATGTCCTCCAAAAACAACCAAGGGCTCCATTAGGTAAGCCCTAGGTTAAGGTCCTCATTTACATCATTAACCATGTTACAATTACAATTGAAATAACAATAACTAAAAGGAAAAAGAATTTAAGAGACATCTCATCGTCATCAATCAACAAATGGGATTATACAAGTAATCCAACCTAAGTCAATATTACTCCTTTAGGTGTGGGTCTCACTTTAGCAAGCACAGTGGTTAAAGGAGTCTCAGATGCCTAATAATAAGTTCGTAGTGCTCTAAAGGTGAATGGCATCCAAGACAGCTATTAATCAAAGTGTTTGTTCCATTTCAAATAACCTATACGCTACTTTGAGAAACCACATGGGCCAAGGTTAAGTTCCACCCTTAACCCATGTTTAGTCCATCAATCACAGTCCATAAGATATGTAAATGGGTCCCACATCAGATGAAATGGCCAAAATCTACTAAAATCAGGAATTACAGAAAACAATGTTCGCGGTTAACCGTGAAAGATTCCATAGCTAACCGTGGAAACCCATGGTTGCATCGTGGTTAATCATAAAAGAAAATTCCATCAATCGACCCTCAGGTAGGACAAACTGTAGTGTTCACAATTGACCGCCAGGTGACTGGGGTCGACCCTGTGGTTCCACGGTCAACCATAGAGCTACAGAGCCGAAAACTCCATAATCTGCTCTCCATCCAAACCACTTCAATTTCCATCCAAATTCATCCAAAACACTAAGAACCCCACTCCAGCACATCATATATTATCATCCATCATCAATAGATCAATAAGTGGACCATTGATCATCCGAATGGGGTTTCCAAGCATCAAATGGTTTAAATCAAAAGAAAGAGCTTAGGGATGGAAATTCTAACTGATCAAACACGCTTAATAGATATCAAATTGCAGAAATCAAAGGAGAATAACATGCATGCTATGGTGAGTGTATATTGCACTTGGTTTGGCCTCCAATTCTATGGTTTCCAAGCTAGATTTTCATGGTCCAATACTTCTAGCCCTCAAGAATCCAAGGACTCACCTAGATTTGCTCCAACAACAAGATCCACACCTCCTACAATCCAATTCCAAGGAGAAATATGCATAAGAGAGGAAAATTCACAAAGAAACCCTAGATGGCTATGTAGATGAAGCTAGATCATGAAATTTACCTTGACTTGGAAAGGAATTGGAGATCTAGAAGAGGAGATGATGATCTCTTGCAACGAAGGCTGAAAATCTATGAATTAACTTGATGTTGGTGATAGAAGCCCATGATCGTCTATGGAGAAACCCTAGCTTGTGGGAGAAGAAAGAGAAAGATGGGAGGGAAAGAGAGTCAAAATGGGAGAAGAGAGGGAAATGAGAGATGAGTGGTTTGTTTGCAATGATAGGGGTTTTATTTATAGATTTGCAATGGAAGTGAAATGTCTAAAATGCCCCTCCCTTAACTGATGGTTAATGAAGGAGATATGAGGGTATTTATGGTATTCTAAGTGGAATAGGATAAAATTACATCTAAGGGCCTTACTAACTAACTTCTAAACTTACAACTAAACCTTTAAACATTCTACAAACTACAATTGGACCCCTAACTCACATAATTAGTCCTAAAACCTAGAAAATTACCCTTCTACACTTGCTAATCCCCTACTAAACAGTATAATTACGCATAATTGAATATAATTAAAAATAACTAAGGCAAGTAAAGAGGCAGGCCTTTGCAGTCCATAACGTCTTACACATGATCTCACAACAATTAAACTTAATTAAAAAATGCTTTTATTCCAAAAAAATATAAAGGTTTTCTCAAAGTTGGAAAGGAAGAAATTGTCACTTGTGGGGAACATTAGCATTGTATCAATGGCTGCGGATGATGAAGAGTGGAATAAAGAGGAACGGTCAAGTAACGGAGGAAGAGAGAAGGTAAAGAGAGAAATGTAAAGTAAAAGGGCAAATTTTTTTTAAAAGGGATAAAAGGTGCAAGTAAGGATGCAAATAGGGTTGTGCCGGCATCAAGCCTTGGCACAGCCATGCCTGGCCATGCCGTCCCCAAGTTGGCAAAGCCTCGCTCTCTCTGGGCCCACAAACCAATTTTATGAGGGCATGTAATAGTAGGTTGTTGGGTTAGAGGGAAGAGAGACGGGGTGGATCTCAAGATGGAAACATTTAAGAGGGCATGCATTGGGATTATTATTATTATTATTATATTTTGCTAACAGAGGGTTTCCAACCCTTCAGGCTGGACTAATCCCTTAGGGCACAGGGAGAAGCCGGGTAAAACCCTTGTGTAGTACTAGTGGATTTAACCTTCGGTTTCTGAAGAGGTGGGAACCGGGAATCGATACCAAGATCTCTAGCTCAGGAAGAGAGAGGAACCGCAGTCCTGACCACTTGGCCAATGCATTGGGATTTAATTAGCAGACTTTGAGAGGATATCTTCTTAGATTTAATGACCAAATGTGGATATTTTCCTTAGATTTAATGATAAAATCTTGAAAAGAGAGGATATCTACGAAGGGATTGAGGAGATTTAATGAAATTTAATGAATTCAAATCAAAGCAATGAGTTGGCACCCAATGCAATTGTTTGGAGAATGAGAGAACAAATCATGCCGGGCAGGCCATGCCACGAGCCTCGACACCTTGACTCAACATGACCCAGCTTGGAACAGGCTATTATGCCCGTGTTGGGCTGTCCATATGTCGAGTTGGTCCATAACACGTTGACCAACATGCCATGTCGTGCTAGGCTTGAGTGGCGTGACCCAGTTAGCATAGTTAGAAGTAAGTGATGACATGTTTGTAATTCTACATGAAAGGGATAAAAACATGGGCATAACATTATTCCACATTAAGAAAACGGTAGCTGCCCCATTCTCTTAAGTAAACCAATTTTGAAGGTAGGAAAGACATTAAAATGAAAAGGCAGGAATGTATGATTAAATACTAAAACCACGGAGGCTTAGTTTTAAATTCGAAAAACCTTAGGGGATAATCCTAAAATCTAAAATATTTATGCTAAGTTTAGATTTTGAAATCCTTGCTTTTTCAGCTGTGACTTGATCTCATTCTATTTTTCTCATTTTCTTTTGTCTCTTACATATTATTCTGTATTTATATGTTCCTTTAACATTACCAATATTTCTTTCACGTTTTTACATTATCTTCACAATTCTTAGAAGTCCTAACTGAAATTGTTACTGTTTATTTATTTATTCTACTAATTTTGTTCTTTGACAATATCATTCTTTCTCCACAAAAAAGAAATAATTAAATGTTAGTAGTTTTGAATTTTTACTTAAAGCGTCTTTTCTTATGGCTTGAGTTTTCTATTTTCTTTTCATCCTCTTTCTTACAAGACTTTTCCAAATTCATTTTGTTTTTCAAAAAAGAAAAAAGAAGGAAATATTGAAATAATGAATTCCGGTTTTTTTATTTTCATTGAAATTTTTTGCTTAACTTTCAGCATAACCTTCATTTTAGCGTGACACATAGAATTTTTTTTTTCTGATTTTTCTAAAATTATAATAAGTCAACACAGGACACCATGATGTTGTACTTTGAATTTGTAGTGCTTTAGTTAAAAGGTACCATGATGTAGTACCTTCGGCTTTTACACCTTTGATCCCCATTAGTCTTAAAAACTTTAACCTCTATTTTTAGTGCTAGCATATCAGCTTTTAGTGGTTGCATAGTGGTTATCTGCTCAGAGTAGGCTGCCACTAGTTGACTATTAGGGCTCCTTGTTTGGCAACTCTACTAATAGAGTCAAGTTAAGTATAGCCCCTATTTCTATAAAAAAAAAAGTCACATAAAAAGTACTTTTATTCAAATTTCTCACTATGTAATAAAAAAAAGAAGAGTAAAAAAGCAACCTCCTTTCTCCACTAAAAGAGAAAAAAAACTCCACGTTTTTATACAAAAAGTCAAAAAAAACAATTAAAAAAAATATCATCATAACTCACTTATATTTTATTCTTTCTTCAAAATAATCTTTGCTCTACTCACCTCCATTAATAAAGCCCCCAAACAGCCCAAATACCCCTGATTCTTGCAATGCCTTTGTGGAGTTGGACACATCCATCAAAATTTAGTTTAACTTTGAGTGCTTATCTCTCTTGGTAATGATCAATTTCATGTTTTTTTCTTTTTACTCCAATCGGCCTAGTACCTAGGAGAAATGAAGTAGACCTGCCCACCTAAGGATTGATCCCTAGATGGAGCTGTAGGAGCGAGCACGTTATCCACAACGACAACCTTGTGATTCCTATAAGGATCACATGTTTTAAAGTTGAGTGAGTTGATGATATATCCATTCATGAATGGCATAGGTTTTTTTTTTTTCCTAATAACCAAAGCTACTCCAATTGTCAAATGTTGAGCATTCATCCGATTCCGAAAAAAAAAACGATGAAAGGAAAGGTGGTCAGTTGATTTTTTAATAGTTAATGGTAAGTTTGTCGAGATATCCCAATTATATTACATCCTATGGGTTGAAACAATGTTCCAAGTAACGACTTACAAAACATATTAATGATAGGTGAAATATTTTCACCTAATTTGGATGACTATTGAGTATAGACATTGTATTTTTAACCTTTTAGAACCGTTGGTTGGATAAAAACTTTTTAGAGCCATTGGGAGCATAGTTATTAATTTCATACCGTTTTGGCTGAAATGGCCAAAAATTTTCGTTTCGGTCAAGTGACTGAAACGAAATTTTGTATCAAACATTTTGGTTTAAATTTCAGTCCATTTCGAATGTCGGTCACATTTCAGCTGAAATAAAAATTTACAAAATTAATTATTTTTTATTTTTAGATTTTTTATACATATATTTTCTTTGTATTCCTTATATTTTCCCAAAATTTAATTCCAAAATTTTTGAATAAAATGGATTAAATCCGTATTTCTTTTTTTATTTTGTTATTTTTGATTTTTCAAAAAATATATAAATATATTATTTTTATATTTACCTGAAATGTAATTCCGAAAAATTTTACCAAAATTCTGAATCAGACAAAACTTATCATTTTTGAGGTCTGACCGAAATGTGGTGCGAAACAATATTGACAACTATGATTGGAGTCAAAGCCCTTTATCACATGCTTATCATCATCCAACTGATTTTGTAGAGCTATTCCCTGCATGTTGCATGTTGGGGTGTGTATTCCAAAACAAACAAAATGTTTTACAATCTTCTGCATTCCAACATGCAAAAAGATGACATAAAATGAATTAATACTAGTGCAATCTAGACGCATTGATTTCAAAGTCAGTGAATTATCACAAATGCAATCTAGATCATCACCAAATGTATAGTTGTAGTGAATACAGCCACAAGAATGTTTTTGTTAGGATCGAAAACACACGCACGATCTAAGAGACAATCAATCCACCAATCCACGAGACACAGATTTACGTGGTTAACAAGATTGCTTATGTTAATGGGAGATTCACGCCATTTACTGTTATTGGAGATTCTTACAAGAGTACATGCATTCATTGTCTCTCTTGTTCTCTCTCAATATCACCCTAAATTACAATGCTCTCACCACCCTATATAAATATATGAAACTCTAAACCTCTAGACACCCACAACCGTCGGATCTAGTCTTATAACAGATGGTCCAGATTAAACTGACATATTACAGATAAGCCCATGTAATTAAATAAAGTCTAGATTAGACTTTACCAACCCATCAATCTCACAGTTGAAGACTGAACATACTGAATGGCTTAGATAATAACAGAACACGGCTAAGAATCCCGATTCCTCATCTTCATGCTTGAAGACTAACTAAAGCTGAGCACAGTTTCGGTTTCTCTGTTATCGCCATCTTTGTGAACATATCTGCATGATTCTCACTTGATAAAATCTTCTCCAGTTTCAACATTTTCTCTTCCAGAAGCCACCGTATGAAGTGATATCTGATCCAGATGTGTTTGGTTTTCGGATGAAATGCTGAATTCTTTTCAAGATGAATGACACTCTTATTGTCACTATAAAGCCTGCTGGACTCTTGTTTATTACTCAACTCTTCCATTAACTCCTGTAACCAAATCATTTCCTTACTAGCTTCTGTAGCGGCAACATGCTCTACTTTTGTGGTTGAAAGTGCAACAACATCCTGTAGTTGTGACTTCCAACTGATAGTTGCACTACCCGATGTGAAGACATATCTTGTAGTGCTTTTGCTTCTATTAAGATCTTCTGCCAAGTTTGAATCAACATAGCCATGCAATTTGATCCATGATCCTCCAAAACACAATGATGCATTAGTGGTGCCTCTAAGATATCTGAGAATCTACTTAACTATCTCCTAATGCGCTTTACCTGGATTACTCATAAATCTGCTTATAACTCCTACTGCCTGAGCAATGTCTGGTCTAGTGCAAACCCTAGCATACAGCAAGCTGCCAACAGCTGAAGCATATGGGACCTTCGACATGTTCTCCTTCTTATGTTCTGTCTTAGGAGACAACTCTTTTGAGAGTTTGAAGTGGTTGGTTAGTGGAGTGCTAACTGGCTTAGCATCCTGCACGTTGAACATGATTAAAACCTTTTCAACATATTCTACTTGAGACAACATCAATGTGTGATTTTTCCCGTCTCTACTAATTCTCATGCCGAGAATTTGATTTGCAGCACCCAAATGTTTAATTTCAAATTCATGTGACAAATGTTTCTTCAAATTGTTTATTTCATGCATATTTGAACTTGCAACAAGCATCATCTACGTACAAGAGTAGAATAATGTAACAGTCACCAAAACTTTTGAAATAACAACAATGGCATGAATGACACCGTTTGTAACCTATGTTGCACATAATCCTGTCAAATTTAAGATACCATTGTCTTGGGGCTTGCTTCAAACCGTATAAACTCTTTTTGAGATTATACACCATTTCCACCTTTCCTCGTATGACATATCTTTGTGGTTGATGCATATAGATGTCTTCTTCCAAGTCACCATGGAGAAACAGAGTTTTCGCATCTAACTGCTCAAGATGTAAATCTTCTACTGCCACACTGCTCAAAACACTCCTGATTGTGTTTAATTTAACCACGAGAGAAAATAACTAAGAGTAATCAATACCTGCCTTCTGCTGGAAGCCTTTTACTACTAATATGGCTTTGTATCGCTTGCTACCGTCATGTTCTTCTTTCAATTTGTACACCCACTTATTGTGCAATGCTTTCTTTCCCTCAGGCAACTGAACTAAATCCCATGTTTGGTTTGATAACAAAGATTGCATCTCATCTTCCATGGCTTGTTCTCACCTAGTCCGAGTTTCAACTTGCAATGCTTCTTAATAACATTCTGGCTCACCACCATCAATTAACAAAAAGTAAAACAAAGAAGGTAAATAACGCTGAGTAGGCTTAGGAGCCCTAAATGACCTTCTTACCGGGGCAGGTCTTTAAGGGTCCACCTGCGGGTTTTCATTTTCTTGTACTTCAGGTACATCATTTATTTTCAGAAGTGTCATCCAATTCTAAATATTCATTGCTGTCCTCATGCACCTTGTCCTTATTTTTATGCATCACTTTCTCATTGAATATAACATTTCTGCTTCTAATGATTTTTCTATTTTCATCATCCCATAAGCGGTAACCAAACTCATCAGAACCATATCCAATGAAAGTGCATTTCCTAGATTTAGAATCTAGTTTGTCTCTTTTTTCAGCATCAATATTTACATAAGAGATACAACAAAATACTTTTAAGTGTGAAACGTTTACCTCTTTTCTGACCCAAGCTTCCACTGGTAGTCCGCCATCCAAAGGTATTGAAGGCCCCCGATTGATCAAGTATGCAGAAGTATCTACTGCTTCCGCCCAAAACTGCTTGGGCAATCTAGCATGTAGCATCATATTTCTGGCACACTCAACAATTGTCCTGTTCATGCACTCTGCCACATCATTTTGTTTTGGTGTATTGGGAATAGTCTTTTTTCGCTTAATGCCATTTTTGGCGCAATACTCCTCAAATTCTTTGCTGCAGTACTCTCCCCATTATCAGACCTTAGGCATTTCAATTTTAAACCTGTTTCATTTTCAGCCAAAGCTTTCCATTTCTTGAAAACGTCAAACACGTTAGACTTGTGTTTCATAGGTTATACCCATAATTTTCTGGTAGCATTATCAACGAATGTAATAAAATAAGAAGACCCACCAAGAAAAGGTACCTGGGTTTGTCCCCACACATCCGTGTGTACTAGTTCCAACCTTTCTGACTTCGGTGGCCTGCCTACTTTAGAGAAAATAACTTTCTTTTGCTTTCCGAAACACAGTCTTCACAGAACTCTAAGTCCAATGACTTGAGCCTTCCAGCTTACCTTTAGAATGAAGAATTTTCATCCCTTTCTCAATTATGTGTCTAAATTTATAGTGCAATGTGTTTAAGTCAATGCCTTTATCTGCAACTGCAATGAAATTTGTAGAGCTACTAATCAAGTAAAGAGTTCATTCTTTCTCACTGCAAGCAACAACCATACTCCCTTTTGTAACTTTTCAGAAATCATCTACAAAAACAGTTACGTGACCAAAGCTTGCAAGCTGACCAACTGATATGAGATTTCTTTTCAGGCTGGGTACTTGCCTGACATCATTCAATTGCTATATACTGTCGTTTGGCAATTTAACCTAAACATCTCCCTTGCCAATTATGTCACAAGGTTCATCATCACCAAGATAAACATTTCCAAAGTCACCTTGTACATAATTTTTGAGATATTCTCTATGTGCAGTAGCATGAAAGGATGCACCAAAATCTATGATCCAATATTCATATTTATAATCAAAAGCAAGAATTAAAGCATCTTGAACAGTATCACCTGCGACATTTGCGGAAGTTTCGTTGTCCTTATTACCGTTCTTTTGCTTGTTTTTCTTTGATGGAACTCCGCAGTCTTTTTTCAAATGTCCTTTCTTGCCACAATTCCAGCACTCGATCTTGCCTTTTGAAGATCTTGACTTGCTCATTGATTTTGATCTTCCATGGTTTTGCTCTCTCTCAGATGACCTTCCTCTGTTTTCCACATTCAATGCACTTCCTAATGATTCACCTGAAGGTTTCCTGCGAATTTCCTCATCGAGGATAGCACTCACAACATCATCAAATTTCAGTTTGGTCGATCTTGAAGAATTACTCAGTGATGTAACCATATCATTCCAGTTGTCTGGTAAAGAAGATAAAACCAACAAAGCTCAAATTTCATCTTTGAATTGTACATTAACCGAGGATAACTGGCTCATGACCGTGTTAACCTCATTCAGGTGTTCAGCAACAACCCCACCTTCAACCATCTTCATGTTAAACAGCTTTCTAATCAAGAGAACTTTATTTGAGGCGGAAGGTTTTTCATACATTCGAAATAGGGCATCATAACATTTTTAGTGGTTTGCTCCTTTGATATATTGAATGTAACAGACTTTGATAGAGAGAGACGAACCGTACCTAAGGCTTTCCTATCGAGTACTTCTCATTCTGCATCTGACATTGTTGCAAGTTTCTTGGCTTTTCTCCTAAGCGGCAAGTAGAAATTCTTCTAGTAGAGGAGGTCTTCAATCTGCATCTTCTAGTATGCGAAGTTTGTGCCATTAAACTTCTCAACTGTAAGGTTCGTATCGTCCGTCATTGCTCCCACTCAGACCAAGCTCAATCTACTTGACGAATTTATTTGCCTATCAAACTGTCAATCCGTTCCGTCTACCTTGTAGATCTCGTCGATACGAATCGAACAAAAAAACCGGAATGTAATTCTGAGTCCGGATGACTTCAGAAATCAAGAAACAATTCTGGCTTTTCAATAGGGGTCAAACTTGACCGTACTGCTGGCATCAGGATGACGTCAGCGTTTGGCTGCTTCTGCGAAACGGGTCAGGTCCAACTGAACCATGTCTGGACCTAACTTGCAACTACTGCTGTTGGGCTTCCCTAAACTGGATCAGGTCGAACTGGATTTGAACCGACCCAAGCCTGGAAACCGGCCCAACAGGGTTGTCTTCTTTCTCCCAACGCCTGCAACAGGGAACAGAGAGTCACCTTCCTGCGGTCGTCTTCTTCGACAACGCTGGGCGGCGGGAGACGGGCTGCGAGGCGACGACGACTGCGGCGAAGACTCCGGCGACGATGACAGCAGCCTCCGGCTACAGCTGCGATCGTGCAGCGATGGGCGTCAGGCGGTTGCAGCGATTTCGGGGACGGTGACGGGCGGCGATGATGGTCAGTCCGAATTCTCCTCAGCAACGCAGTCCGATCCTCGACGATCAGAGATTCCGGATCCTGACTTCGATTTCCTTATGAAACGCGATCCGGAAAAAACCAGATCAATCCCCGCCTATAATAGACGCTAGAACAGCCTTCGGAACTCGTCGCCCACCTGATTGATCAGAACTGCGATCTACTGTGTGGCGAAATCAAGAGATCCAGATGATCTCTTCTCCGGGATTAAACCCAATCTCGGTCGTGGATCGCGTGTGAAACCCTAGGAAAATCCTTGGCTCAAGTTTTGTTACCAGTTGTTAGATCGGAAAAATACACGATCTACAAGATGATCAATCCATCAATCCACGAGACACAGATTTACGTGGTTCGATAAGATTGCTTATGTTAATGGGAGATTCACGTCATTTACTATTATTGGAGATTCTTACAAGAGTACATGCATTCATTGTCTCTCTTATTCTCTCTCAGTATCATCATAAATTACAATGCTCTCACCATCCTGTATAAATATATGAAACCCTAAACCTCTAGACACCCACAACCGTCGGATCTGGCCTTATAACAGATGGTCCAGATTAAATTAACATATTACAGATAAGCTCCTGTAATTAAATAAAGTCTAGATCATGCTTCGCCTGCCCATTAGTTTATTATCGGGGTTTTGAGGGGTATTCTTTGCAAAATAATAATAATAATCCTCTTACTATGATGGCCACAAGTTTCAAATATAGTACCAAAATTATGGGATTCACCTTAATGTATGTTAATCATTGAGCAGTTATGAGTTTTGAATGATTTAAAGAGGAATAGGCGGTTGTAAGAAATTGGCAAAATTTCTTGACTCTAACCATCTACTCACTATGGGAGTTACCGGCTGACATTATGTACACTTTATCAAGTAATGGTTCACGTTTTCACCATTGGTCATAAATAAATGAGGATTTTACCAAAAAAAACACTTTAGGTGTCCAGTGGCCCAAAAAAAACACTTTAACCGACCTTGCACCAGATCAGTGATTTTGCCTGAAAAGGTATTTTTTTTTAGGACTTTCAACTAGCATCCCTAGGGACCTTAGTTTTATGAAACTAAGGGTCCCTAGGGACCCTGCGGTGGACGAAAATCTGAATAAAAGAGGCGTTTTCCTCATGTTTCGCTGTTACGGCTTCCATTTCCTCTGCACTCATTTCTCCCTCGAACAACTGTGGTCCCCTCCAACATCCGCTTCGACTGCTGCTCCTGCTCCTCGCCGTCCTACCAACTGTGGTCCCCTCCCACACGTTTTTGTCGAAGGTTTGTCGAAGGTATGATGCTCCCCTTTGGCCTTTTCTGACTGGATTGTCGTCTAGGACAAACCCTTATTGCTTCTCCATGCCTTTTGGTTTGGTTAATGTTTTCTCGTGGCAAACATCTACTCTCCACTCTAAAATCACTTTCTAAAAGGGTCTTCGTCTTCCTTGTGTAACAATACCCCTCATAGCAAGAAAAATGCCCTAAAAATGGCGTTTGCCTTTTCTGAAAGACAATGGGCAGAGACAAATGCATGATCTACTTTCTATTTTTTTTGTTCTTAATCGCTTGCCAAAGGCAAATGCATGATCTTGTTTATATTGCTTCCGGTTCTGAATCGCTTGCTAAATACAAATGCATGATCTGGTTTATTTTGTTTCTGGTTCTGAATCGCTTGCTAAATACAAATGCATGATCTGGTTGTCAAAGACAAATGCTCATGTAAATTAGGGATCACATGTGTAGTAAATTAGGGATCACATGTAAATACTCACACCTAGTGCATAGCTGCATGCACCCTGCACAGTTCCTTCATGTGAGGAAGTTCTCAACTCATGTTAGCAGTAAAACTAAAAACAAAATGTAGCTCTGCTTAAAATAGATAAAAAAAGAAAATCAACTCTATTTCAAACAATTTAGCAGAACAAACACCTACTATTTTAGAGTAGAACTCTTTCAGCCAAACTCCATCTACAAAGAAGAAGGCTTCATGAATGATGATAACTTAAATGACCATCTTAATAGGAGGTTCATCTCTTTGAAAGCATAAAACTCTTAACACCAAAATGGTCATTATGCTTTCAGGTCTGATTGATTGCAAGAGTTTTTGTCAAGGTTTTTGATCGACCAGAATTTTAAATTTCCATTAGAAATTGTTGGACAAAAAGGTGTTTGATGGTGATGATTAAAAGAAGGGTGTGTCATGGGTGTACTGAGTTGGCTTTTGTTTTTTGCACCTTTGAAATTCATGAACCATACAATTTCAAATACTCATGAGAGATTGATTAGCTATCAACATTTGCCAATTTGAAAAATCTCTGAACTAGAATTTTACAAACTCTTCCAATTAAACACACACTTATAGGCTGGAGTAACTGGGCAGGTGTGAATTGTTTAGGCTTAGGAACTGATTGAAATTGTGAGGTCCATTTAAAAAATGATTTGGTTGTTTCTAGCCCAAGCCAATAACAACCAAAACACACCTCACCAACCAGTTTTCCAAATTATAAACCAATGGACTATTGCTCTCAAATGTCTAAATGCTTTTGATTAGTAGGTAAGTGTTAGATCGACATCTCACATATATAAGTAATCAAAGCAATCTGATTGATTGATGATGGGTGTATCCATTAAGTATACCCATGACTGCTGAGAGCTTGACATGATCAAGGAACTTCAAATGTCTTCAATATGACTTGAAGAAGACGATAACTTGTAAACAAGGAACTATTGAGTCGCTTGTGTGGAGGCTTAAATATTTACCTAGGACGCGAAAAGTTCCAGACAAGTTAATGGGATTTCAGCATTCCATAACTCAATCTGAATATGTCCTCTTGGAGCTGGACATATAGGCAATTTAAGACCCTTGTTTACATCCTACAATATGAATATGTAAGTGTGATGTTATTCCAGACAAGTTAAGACCCTTGTTTACATCCTACACGCGCACAATCATTTCACTCTTCTCGTCGGTTACACGGACGAAAATCGCTGGGAATTCTACAATAGCTCGAAAAGTGACCATTATCATCAGAATATTTGTGATGGTTTCGTGAGTATAAAACCCATCAGTTTCCTGTTATTCATGGATTGCCCTTTCGCATGCTATTATTTATTGACTTTTTTTCCTACTTAATTTGTAAACAGAGATTGTGGTTGACTCAGCGATTTGGAGATTACGGATGGGGTGAGGCATGGGTGTGGATAAACGTCACAAAGACTGATATCCCTTATCAGCAGAATGGGACGGATTGTGGTTTCTTTGCTATTGGATACGCAGAGCACTGCACGTCGCTCGATAAGGTTCACCCAGGCTGACATTCCCTACTACCGACGGAAGATTTTGATTGAGATATTCAAGAGAAGTTGGCTTATGAATGCTGACATGCTTCAACTCCCTAACTTCGCACCTTTATAGACTTCTGTTTTATTATGCCAAGGACGTATAAAATTGTTTCGTTGAAATTGATGTAATGAACTCGTATTCTTTTGGATGAAAATGATGTCAAGAACGCATAGTTTGGATGTAATTTTTTTGTTGAAGTTAAAGTTGATGTATGATATGTAATGAACTTGTTATTTTCTGTGAAAATGACGTAATAAAATTGTTGTTTGGGTTGAGATTTATTTGTTGATGTTAAGGTTGATGTTCGATGTAATGAGGCAATAATTGTAAACTTGTTGTTAATTCACCGTGATTTTACAGAAAGGCTTCCCAGCGTCCCTAACGACTTATTAAGTAGCCCAGATTTCCTTCCCAGCGTCCCTAACGACCTATAATAGTTATAGATAAGGGTCCCTATAGACCTATTTAACAGTAACTATTTCCGTCCCTGCATCCCTTACGACCTATATTAGTTATAAATAAGGGTCCCTAGGGACCTATTTAACAGTAACTATTTCCGTCCCTGCATCCCTTATGACCTATATTAGTTATAAATAAGGGTCCCTAGGGACCCATTGAACAGTATCTGTTTCCGTCCCTGCATCCCTTACGACCCATATTAGTTATAGATAAGGGTCGGTAGGGACCCATTGATCAGCATTTGTTTTCTTACTAGCGTCCCTACCAACCTATATTACTTATAAATAAGGGTCCTTGGGAACCCTTACATATTAAGACAAAGTGCATAGCAAAAGTAGTTTTTATGGGCAAATAAGGTCCATTCCAGCATAACTGCAGAGGGAAATCCAACTTGAATTGGATTTATTCAAGGGAAAAAAAAAATAAAACGAAATGAGGGAAATTATTAATTAACAACTAAGAAGAAGCCTGATGGATCATTACATCTTGAAAAACACAAAATGTCATTGACATATCATTAAATTTCTTCTGCTTACATTGCTGTTCGTATGCATAAAGAAGAAGCCATAAAAAAACATTTGAAACAAAATATCATTAAATGTGATGGCATTTGTTGTTAATATGCATAAACAAAACCCATCATCTTACATGTGACATAAGATATCAAAAAACCAAAAATTTGTTCCTTTACTGAACAGCGGAAGGATTACGGCAAGTCCCCCGATTGTGTCCTCTCTTTACAGTTGGAGCAGGTTACAACCCTTCTGACACGATTGTGGTCTTCCACCCGGACCCTATTCTTCTTTGGCCGACCCGCCCGCTTACTTGTTAATGGGGGAAGAATGCGTTCGCAAGAGCACGACTCCCACTGCTTTCTATCACGGGTTGTATGTAAAACCTCGCTATAGGTCATCTGATACATGGGCGTATGGTACCAGTGCTCACAGTAATCATATGGATCAATATTCCGAACTTTCATTGCAGCTATGGCATGTGAGCATGGGATTCCCATTACTTCCCATCTGCGGCATGAGCATGATCTACACTCAAGATTGACGACATCGACGTACTCACTTGATTGCACCTGAAACTCTACCAAACCTGCGACGCGAACGTGCAGTCTGTGAGATTCTTCCATTTCATTGCTTAAGTACTTCTCTGCATAAGGAGTCAGATGTGACATAATCTTCTGCGTTTGTGCATGCCGTCTTTCGAAAAATTTCATTAGCTTTGCACGTATTTCTTCAACCTACTTTGTAATAGGTAGAACCCTTGTGTCCTTAAGAAGGCTATTTGTGCACTCCGCGGCGTTGCTAGTTAGCATGTCGTAACGACGTCCATGTGCAAAAGCCGTCGCCCAATTTTGACGCCCGATTGCGTTGATGTAATTATAAGCACGCTGATCAACCGATAGTACATCATTCATGTACACATTGTACTCATAAGGTCTATAAGCCTGCGCAGCTTTCCAAAATTTTCTCAAAATACCAACATCATTAAAGGCTGCCTTAATGTTTTCCGCTATATGATGACAACAAAAACAGTGGTGTGCGCTAGGAATTATGGCTTGAAGTGCGGGGATTAGGCCCTTTTGACGGTCCGAAATAATTGTGAGGTTATTCGGTTCACCTAATGACATATACAAGTTTGCAAGTAACCACTCCCAGCTGTCACGACGCTCTGATTCGGCGAAGGCAAAAGCAATTGGAAATAGTTGATGATTTGCGTCATGTGTCACAGCTACTAGTAGAGCTCCGGGATATTTGCCACGAAGATGTGACCCATCTATTGCTATCAATGGTCGCAGAGAGTTCTGAAAAGCTCGAATGCAGGGACCAAAGGCCCAGAAGAAACGTCTAAAACGGTCATTAGATGTGATGTCGATGTTGGTCGCTGTGCCCGGGTTTGTCCTTTTAAGCTCATTACAATACAGTGGTAGGATCTGAAACGACTCTTCGTACGACCCTCGAACCTTACGTAGAGCAACTTTCTTAGCCATGTGTGCCTTCCTGTAGCTGATTAGGGTACCAAACTCCATTTGATATTCACTTATTATCTCTTTTGGTCTTATATCATTGTTGCACCGTACCCTCTCTTCAATGAAATCTGCTATAATCCTCGCAGATGCCTGTGGATGAGCTGTCCCCATCATAGGCTTCGAGCAAGAATGAATTGCTATATACTTCCGCACCTTGAAATGTGGTCCCGATTCAACAATGGACGCATGTATTCTCTAAGGACAATTTCTATCTTTGCAGCGCGCAGTTACTTGCTTCATGTTGGTGCGCACATGCTCCAACGTGAAGTTACTGTAAATTGCAAACTTTGCAATGCATCTTCTGAAAGCTTCACGATCGTTAAACTCACGACCCAACCACATCTCCCTTGCTGAATCAACTCCCTCCTCAGATATGATTGCCTCGGGCACCATCGTGTCCACTGTTGTGAAGTTCTGCTTGGTGGTTGCAGTGTTCAACCCTCTAGTAATCCACTCGTCCGGACCATGAAAATGTTGCTCCTTGTTTGAACTATATTCTTTCGTGTGTCTTGAAATGGAAGGTATACTTACAGAGTAATGAACATCCTCAGAACGATCCATACTTGCATCATTGTCCAAAGCCCGAATGATTGGTTCCTCCTCTCCTATCATACCATTCGGCGCTGATGGAAAATTGAAATCACAATCCTCATTCAAGTCGATAGTGGGAAATTCTTTCGTGTATGCTCCGATCACAAACTCTTTGGCTTTGGTTGACCTAATTTCATTGATCAAGGCTTCCCGTTGATGTTTATTTCTTTGCCTCTTATGGTTTCTGCATAAAAAACACATGGATCAATCAACTTTGGATTTATATAAACACAACTGTGAATTAAAAATAAATTTCACTATGTACGAACCTGGTTTCTGGGGTTTCTTCGGTAGCATATGTGTCTACTTCCCTTCTTGCAACGAACAACAGTATAATGTTTCTTGGATAAGTCCTTGAAGCTTTGAACATCTCATTTACAGCATTGTCATCATCAATGTCTATCAATGAAAAAAAACTTCCGTTGTAAAGAAGGTGCTTTATACATAAGGCTTCCACACTTGCTTCCCAGTTTGATGCTTCAAGTGCTATGTTCACCAGCTCATTATATGTTATGGTTTTAGGGAGATGCCTCATCTTTTGTCTTCCGCCAATATATTGAGGATGTTTGAGATCAGATTGAAAATCACCATCATAATGTAATATTGTTAGGACATCAACATCCGAAGGAATACTGCAACATTAAAGCATTTCATATTAGTTGGTTAAATCAGTAATAACAAACATGCTTCACTGAACATATCCAATTTGCAAGAGGAACATTTGTTCAATACCACAAGTTCATTTGGAAGTTGACTGGTAAGTAAGGCTATTCGTTGGTAGTGGTACAATTATTTTTGATAATATTGATTCGATTAATCTTGCTTTTTTTACAACAACCCCAAGTGGTAATCAAATGAAAATTTTGTTTTCATTTATGATTCTCTACGTTCTTTCTAATCACATAACTTATTTCAAATCATTTTCTTTATATTATCTACTGGTTTCTCTAAGACCCAAAATTCCAATGTATGCCAACATTTCTTTTGGTCCATATTATTCTCACATCAATGTCAGTGAAAAATAAAAACATAAAAATCTTATCAAAGATGTTTGCATGCCAATCTCTATCTTGGCTTGAAACATTTGGTTCGAGTCATTAGTTGCTGGGTTTGAGATCTACAAATATCAGTCACCTTCAAAATTTAAATCAATCACACGATTATCAACAATTTGGTTTGTTATTTCCCTTGAAAGGGCCCAATGGGTTTTTGATCAATGGTCGTGAAAAAAATACAACATTTTTTCTTATTATCATGACATAAGCATTTATATTGGAAAGGAAAAGGAAAACACAAACACTTTAATTTCAAAACTCTATCTATCTATTTTTCTATGATGGGATGCTATGGGGAAGAAGATAATGAGATGTATGCAAAAATGGTCACATGCAACTAGAAATTATGAAGAGGGTTTATCAAAAGTAGGAAATCATGTTTTAGGGCAAAAAACAAACTTCACCTTTCCATTGCTCTGCCCCAAACGGAGTATCATATGCACTTTAATGTTCCCCACCAAACAAAGGCATGTGACTTTAATGGTCTTCAAGAAGTGGGAATGACCTATGGAGCCCAACCTAGACGACAGTCCAGCCCAGACGACTCAGAAAAGGCCAGAAACCATCGACAAAGACGTGTGGGAGGGGATCACAGTTGGTAGGAGGGCGAGGAGCAGGAGCAACAGTCGAAGCGGATGTTAGAGGGGACCACAGTTGTTCGAGAGAGAAATGGGTGCAGAGGAAATGGAAGCCCTGACAGTGAAACATGAGGAAAACGCCTCTTTTGTTCAGATTTTCGTCCACCGCAGGGTCCCTAGGGACCCTTAGCTTCATAAAACTAAGGTCCCTAGGGACGCTAGTTGAAAGTCCTAAAAAATAATACCTTTTCAGGCAAAATCACTGATCTGGTGCAAGGTCGGTTAAAGTGTTTTTTTTTGGGCCACTGGACACCTAAAGTGTTTTTTTTGGTAAAATCCTCTAAATAAATAAAAGAAGTTTCTATTTCTTTCAGAGAACATAACACGTTTTAAACAACTCAAATAAATAAAACGAACAACCCTAATCTGACAATGACTTTAATATGAGCCACTCTCATTCGTCAATTTACCACCATTTCATTAGCCAACATCCACAAAGAAAATGAATTGGAAAGAAAAAATATATATATTGAGAATGTTAGAAAGTATTTCAGCCGACTCTATTAAAGCCTTGAGGTTTTAGTAGGAATGGCTAGGGGAAAAAATTTAATATGGTATTAGAGCCAACCCATTGGCAGTTTGAATCCCATGAGGAACAACTTAAGGATGAAATGTACATGTCCTAAAAAGTGTGCTGACAAGGTTCTGCTTGAGGGGGGTGTTAGAAAGTATTTTAACTGCCCCTACTAAGGCCTTGAGGTTTAGGTAGAATTGGTTAACAGTGGAAATTTAATTGAGAAATCATGTATGATTATGAACCTTGAAAGCGGATCCTAATGACATACATGAACTTTATTTTTTGTTGGGACATACCATGTTTATGACCCAAGAGAGGCCTCTCCTGAAGGACCCAAAGGAGAAATGTCTACCTGCATAAATAGATAATTACATGCAAATACATCTCTCATACAGTACCTACTCTCTTTCAACCTCTTCCATATATCAATCCAAGAAGAAACAGTTAACAACCTAGCGATGCCATTATTCATTGCTCATGTAGATCCATCAGGATCACAATCGTTCAGATCCTCTATATACCATTGATTATAAATTCAGTAGCGATTCGTGTAATGCCCCCACCCCACCTAAGCATGATTAACGCCTAATTAATCTTGATTAGGTGCCTAATAATTGTTTTGGATAGGTTGTGACTGATTAGGTAGATTAGTAAGGGTTTTGACCATTCCTAGGTAGCTGTATGACTTTTCTGTGATTTTGGGTATTTTGGGGTTTCACATGTGTACTTTCAGTTGTGTAGCGATTTTGGGTGCCTTAGGTAGGGCTTTTCATGTTTAGCCATTCTTGTATTTTGACCCAATTGATTCAGATCCATTTTGGCCCAAATACAGCTCAAAAGCCCTTAATTGAAAATATACACTTCAATATGGACGTGCATGCGAAGTCCAAACAAATACCCACTTGAAAACCTATCCATCCCATTCAAACGAGCCCCATTTCTTCTTCTTAGCTAGAGCTTCCCTTTTCCCTCTCCATCTCCATATTTTCCTTACAATCTCTATACACCAAGACCAAGGGATTACACATGATAGGTCTTTGGGAAGCTATGGCCATCATCTTCCATACCCACTCCTTCAAGCTCCCTCTCATTCCATCTCATGTTTAACTTCCCTCTTGGGTAAGTTATACCTCTCTGCATCTCCACGTTGTTTTGATTTGTGATTTGAAGATAGCATTTGAGCATGCTTGTGAGTGACAGCCCATTTATGATATTTGCCATTGTAAGATTGTATCTTCTTCTTCCATTGCATCTCCTTCAAGCCATTAACTCTCCCCATGTATTCCCCACCTTCTCTATTGGTAAGGAATTTCTTCTAATCACTTTCTTTTTGTGTATTCATGGCTGTAGAAATCTCATTTGGTTGCATACATGTGGTTTAACTCTCATCTTGTGTTTTTACCATTGTAGGATCGGTTTGAGTTAGCCTAATTTTGGTGTGGGTGTGGGTGTGTGTGTGTGTGGGGGGGGGGGGGGGGGGGGGGGGTGTTCCCCTTTTCATTTTCACTTCGGGGTCCCCTTTTCATTTTCACTTCGACTAATATTGTAAATGGGTTCTCTTGTAATGTGATAATGGAATGAAAATGTAAATGAGAATGGATGGACTAAATGGTGTTTGGAAGAGCATGGAGGCTCTCTTTCATGCAGGTATAGCCTTTGGAAAGGCTTGGGAGAGAAGGATGGGAATCAGTTGAAACAGGGCAAGATTTGCCTGAAAACTGTGCAGGACTCGAAGGTTCGTTATAGCGAGGATTTCCTTCGCTATAGTGAGCCATGCTGCTGGCTCGAAGTGGCCAGACAACAAGGCAACTCCAGTGAACTCAGCATTGGTCACTTTAAACGGCCATAACTTTTGATTCATACGTCGAATTTTGTAGTTCTATACGGAAACAAGCACAAATGCTTAAAGGGCCTCATATGAGCGATGGGAGCGATCAAATCGCCTAAGTTTAATGCTCCTTGAACAACAGTATGTTATTTCCGAAAAGGTATAATCTAGCGCCCTAATGAACAAATTATCATCCATGAAGCTTGTCAGTAATAAAGGTGTACGTGAACACATTATGGAAATGAGGGATATTGCGGCTCAACTGAAATCCTTGGAATTAACATTTTCGGAGTCATTTCTTGTCCATCTAGTGCTTAACTCTCTACCTGCGGAATATGGGACGTCCAAGATTTCTTATAGTGCACAAAAGAAAAAATGGCCAATTGATGAACTATTGATCATGTATGTTCAAGAGGAACAGAGATTGAAGCAAGAAAAACTAGAAAGTCCCTATTTGGTTTCTCATGAAAAGGAACAAGCCAAAAAGAGAAAAGATGCTTATCATAAGAATAAGAAAAGAAAGGTATCAACAAGTCAAGCTAACAATAAGGAAAATGTCAAATGCTTCTTCTGCAAGAGGAAAGGGCACATTAAGAAAGAATGCCTCAAATATAAAGTATGGCTCGAAAAGAAAGGTAATCTCATTTCCTTAGTGTGTTATGAATCTTATATGGCTGATTTTTTTTATATCGCTTGGTGGATATACTCTAGTTCTACAATCCATATTGCCAACACCATGCAGAGTTTAACCAACCGAAGGAAACCAATGCAAAGTGAGCGCCTTATTTATTTAGGAAACAAGATAAGTTCGCAAGTGGACTCAGTTGGGCTTCAAACTTGTCTTGAAATCAGGCTTTGTTCTTGAACTAGAAAGAACCTTTTATATTTCATCTTTTTCTAAAAATCTCATTTTCGTTTCCATACTTATTCCTTATGGTTTTACTTTAAGCTTTGTTGGTTCTACTTTTACTTTGTTTAAAGACTCAGTTGTTGTTAGTGATGGAACACTCGTTCATGGTTTACATAGATTTTCTTTAGATCCCACATTTGGTAATAATTTTTTAACCATGCATAAAAGTGTTGGCACTAATCATAAATTTATGATTGAAAAATCATCTATGCTTTGGCACAGGAGATTAGGACATATCTCCATAGAGAGAATCAGAAGATTAGTAAATGATGGAGTCCTTGAGACTCTTGATTTTTCTGATTTTGGGATTTGTGTGGATTGCAAAAAAGGTAATCAAACCAACAAACGAAGAAAGGTACAAGGAGGAGTTTAGAAATATTAGAAATCATGCATGATGACATATGTGGATATTTTCCAACTCCATGTCTAAGTGGTCGAAAATACTTCATTACATTCATAGATGATCACACGCGATTTATGTATCTTTATCTAATATTTGAGAAAAGTGAGGCATTGGATGCCTTTAAAACTTATAAAGAAAAAGTAAAGAAACAAACTAGAAAAATGATCAAAATTGTGAGACCAGATAGAGGCGGAGAATACTATATATGGAAGGTACACCAGTGAAGGACAAAAACTAGGTACATTTTCGAATTTCCTTAAAGAACATGGCATTATTGCTCAGTATACGATGCCAGGCTGTGTAGCTGAAAGAAGGAATCTTACGCTCATGGACATGGTGGGGAGCATAATTAGTAACTCATCCCTCCCATCATCTCTTTGGAGTGAGGCCTTAAAGACCGCTGTGTACATCTTAAATAAGGTTCCTACCAAAGTAGTTCCTAAAACACCCTTTGAGTTATGGAATGGCTAGAAACCAAGTTTAGGACATATTCACATGTGGGGTTCTCCAGTTGAGTTCAAGGTGTATAATTCACAAGAGAAAAAGTTGGACTTGAAAATAATCAATGGTTATTTCATTGGTTATAAAAAAAGGTGCAAGGTATTTAGATTCTATTGTCCTTCTCACATACCAAACATTGTTGAAGCATAGTGACATGGGAGTGAGCAACCTCGAAATTTAATTTTTGAGGAAATGCAGTTTCCTCAAAATTTAATTTTTGTAGAAATGTAGGATCCAATTGTTGCACCCGTAAGTATAGAACGATTGGCTGTACGTCAAGACAATCCGCAAAATGTCATTATGGAAGAACAACAGATTCAAGAGACACAACCGCAATGAGGATTGAGTTCTCATTGAACCACTTATCCAAACACCACAAAATGTGGATGGAGGGATATGATTAAGAAGATCCACAAGAACAAAGAAACCAACAATTTCTTATGATTATGATGTGTACCTAGAAGAGTTTGGCTATGACATTGGAATTGAGGAAGACCCAATCTCGTTTTCACAAGCCATGAGTGATAGGAACTCCAATTTGTGGTAGATGCTATAACAGATAAGATGAATTCTATGGCTAAGAATCATGTTTGGGATTTAGTTGAGTTGCCCAAAGGAGCCAAAGCCATTGGCTACAAGTTGGTATATAAAACTAAAAGAAATCCAATTGGCAATATCGAACAATATAAAGCCAGACTCGTAGCCAAAGGATTCACTAAAAAAGAAGGCATTGACTACCACGAGACATTCTCTCCAATTTCTAAAAAGAACTCATTTCGAATAATCATGGCATCAGTAGCTCATTTTGATTTAGAGTTACATCAAATGGATGTGAAAACAGCCTTCCTTAATGGGAAACTTGAGGAAGAAGTGTACATGAATTAGCCTGAAGGATTTTCTTTACCTAAAAATGGTCACATGGTTTGCCGTCAGTGGTATTTCAGATTTCATAGTGTCATTTCTTCATTTGGTTTTATGGAGAACATCGTTGATCGATGCATATACTTTAATGTTAGTGGGAGCATATTCATTTTCTATGTCTTATATGTGGATGATATTCTTTTCGCTAGAAGTGACTTGGGCTTGTTACATGAGGTTAAGTAGTTTCTTACATAGTACTTTGATATGAAGGATATGGGTGAAGCCTCTTATGTCATTGACATAAAGATTCATAGAGATAGATCCCTTGGGATATTAGGATTGTCTCAAAAGGCTTATGTCAACAAAGCTCTAAAAAATTTTTGGATGAAAGACTGTTCACCTAGTGTAGCACCTACTGTTAAGGGTAATAAGTTCTATCAAGATCAATGACCGAGAAATGATGTAGAATTGGAACATCTGAAAAACATTCCTCATGCATCTGTTGTTGGAAGTTTGATGTATGCTCAGATCTACATAAGACCAGACATTGGATTTGTAGTTGGAATTTTAGCTAGATATCAAAGTAATCCAGGCATGGATCATTGGAAGGCTTCAACGAAAGTAATGCGATATCTATAAGCACCAAAGATTACATGCTTACATACAAATGAACAGATCATCTAGAAGTGGTCGGGTATTCAGTTTCAGAATTTACAAGATACCTCGACTCTAGAAAATCTACATTATGATATATATTTATTCTTGTAGAAGGTGCTATTTCGTGGAGAAGTGTGAAACCAATATTGACCGCTTCTTCTACTATGGAAGCAGAGTTTGTGGCATGCTGTGAAGCTACTTCACAGGCTCTATAGTTGAGGAATTTTATCACATGGCTTAGATTGTGGACTCTATTTCTAAGTCATTAAGAGTTTATTGTGATAATTCTACTGTAGTTTTCTTCTCTAAAAACAACAAGAGTGGGAGCGCAAACAAACACATTAACATCAAGTATCTTGTTGGAAGAGAACGTGTTCGGGAACATCAGATGACTGTTGAGAAGATAGGCACTGAGTTAATGATTGCAGATCCTATGACAAAAGGGCTATCGCCCAATTTGTACAAAGAACATGTGAAGCATATGAGACTCGTTAACTTATGTACGTTTAAGACACCATTTAGTTTGGTAATTGTAATTATATTTTGATATTTCCTTGTATGTCTGTCATCTTATAATTTGTATACATAAAGGCCAAATGAATGACATATTGTCCTTTTGGACAATAAAGTAGGACCCAGCATTGACTTTGATGGCTCATTCATAAAGAGTAATGTCTCATCAAATGTTCATTTAGAAGGACTCAATGATATTATAGTACTTGGAAGGTGTTATTCGATTTATACTGGGCTTGTTACAAATCATGATTTGTACTTTGAAACTCTTTTTTTGAACATGTAGTTTCTCGATAATATTGGAAGGGGACAAAATTGACTTTAATGTTTGTGTCAATTTGGGTCAAGTAGGAGAATGTAAGACATGTCTCATTTGGAGACATATGGGCCCAGTTTATGTGGCCCAATATTGCCACTAGCCCATTAAGCCTATTTTCAATTATGAAATCTCCCTAATCTATCTGCAGTTATCAAGTTAAAATATATTTGGGAATAAGTACCCATTCTCTCTCTGTTACAATAATACTCTCTCTGATGGGAAGAGTGTGTGAGAAGTCTTCTTGAGAGGGGCCCTAATCTAGCAAGGAAGAAAGCTTGTGATTCTATCAAGATCATGCATAAGGAAGTCTTGTATAGATTAGAAGGTTGGGTTTTTCCCTTCAACAAGATTCAAACTTTCAGTGATCTTCAAAGGTTAGAAAAGAAATCAATGTAATCACCATGACAGAAGATAAGTTCCTTGTCTTCCACATTAAAATATTGATATTCTGCTAATAATTCAGTCCTGTAGTCAAGCATGCATCTATTCGACAAGTTCTTTCTCTTGCCATGGCTTGGAATTGGCCCATTCGATACTTGGATGCGCAGAATGCCTTTTTGCATGGGATCCTAACTAAGGATGTTCATATGGAGAAACCCCAAGGCTATATTGATCTAGATCATCCGACACATATTTGTAAGCTCCACAAGTCAATTTAGGCTCAAACAGCCCCTATAGCAGGTTCCAACATCTTTCCTCATTTATTGAGGATCTTGGATTCATTGGCTCTATTGCTGATCCCTCACTTTTTAGCCTTCATGATAAGAGAGTGAGCCTTATAATGCTTATGTATGTTGATGACGTCATCAAAACTTGTAACAAAATAGATCACTTACTTTATTTGATTCGAAAATTGGGCACGTGTTTTGCAATGAAGGATCTTGGGCCCCTTTGTTATTTTTCGGGTCTTGAGGCGCACTTTACCAATGAAGGCCTATATCTCACCCAAACTAAATACACTATGGATTTGTTGATCAACTTTGAAATGGATGGCGCCAAGCCGTATGCATCACCTCTGGTTGCCGGAAGTAAATTATCAATTCATGGTGGTCATCCATTAGAAAACCCCACTAAGTATCGTAGTATTGTTGGTGCCCTACAGTATCTCTTATTGACCAGACCAAATATTGCAATTTTTGTCAATCAAGTGTGTCAATTTGTGCACTACTCGACCATTACTCATTGGGCTATAGTAAAATGCATTCTTTGATATCTTAAAGGGACGGCTGATCATGAGTTATTCTTTCAATCAAGCATATATACTTAAAGTTCAAGTCTATTCTGATGCTAACTGGGCAGGTGATCCTGACAATCGACGGTCAACAAATGATTTATGTGTCAATCCCGATCCCAATCTCATCTCGTGGAGTGCCAAGAAACAGTCTATTGTATCTTGTTCAAGCAAAAAATCCGAATATCATGGTGGTCTCCCTGCTTTTCTCCCTTACACACTGTGATAACATAAGCGCCGTATCTCTTGCCTGTAATCCTATTTTTCATGTTAGGACAAAGCATATTGAAGCTAATTATCATTACATTCATGACCAAGTGGTCTGCAAAGAAATTAATGTCCGCTATGGTTCCACCAAGAAACGGGTTGCCAACATATTTACCAGAGGTCTCACATTAGCTCGCTGTCACAAACGTTAATGGATATTTACCAGAGGTCTCACGTCAGCTCGCTTTCACAAACGTTCCGCAAGCGGCCCATCAACTTTGCGGGGTGTATTAACTATCTTAGCAATGCAGAGTCATCGCAATCATCATCACAATCCATCACGCGGTGAAACCGTATCCATCATCACATGATCAAGGACCGCATGTATCATCTCCTAGTCAAGCTACCGCATCCGTTATCCAACCCACATTAGCTGGTGTCTTTTGTCCTTCTCCATATATAGTGCATTGTAAATCTCAGACATATGTAACAGATCCTATAATCAAGGGTCCATATGGTTGTAAGCCATTTGTATTCTTTATTTATACTGTGTAAACAAGACAAGAATTGAGTTACTGATTTACATCA
Organism: Camphora micrantha; assembly: GCA_003546025.1. Lineage (NCBI taxonomy): Eukaryota > Viridiplantae > Streptophyta > Magnoliopsida > Laurales > Lauraceae > Camphora > Camphora micrantha. Next base: position 50,175,476 of record QPKB01000004.1, on the reverse strand, counting down.
TATCAAGGTGTTGAAAAAAAATTCAAGAAGAAAAATATGTAGTTATTAAATCGTAATGGTGGAAGATTTGTTCGAATGGATGTTTTGAAGGGACCATAATCAATTGGTAAGCCAGTCAAAGTCTATATTATAAGATCTTCATCATCGATTCGGCAGCCGACAAGAAGAAGATTGTCTGCAAGTGATTTGATCTTCTAAATATACTCTGTAATGTTTTGTGACGTCCCCTTCTCGACTGATTCCAACTGTTCCTTCAATTGTACAATGTGAAAACGAGACAGATAAAAAATGTATAATGTGATTGCAACTGCGATCTAGAACAAGCCATACTTCTTGAATAGATTTCAAACCAACCACAAGTCCATTTTATATCCTTCACTCCTCTCCCCTTTCATATTCCTTTGTTAGAGCCCACTTGACAATGAATTCCAATGTATTAAATTCCATACAAACAAATTGGCCCGTGGATTTCAAAGGTGGGGCCCAATAATGGATTTGTAGTGATAGGCATTCTAAGCCCTTTTCTAAATAATTGGCCATTCTTTTTAATTTTAATAGGGTATGTTTTCTATAGTGTCCCATATAATTTTCTGCTAATAATATCCCCAGTAAGAACGGATGCATATAGTGCTCACAATCATTCTTCATTGTGATTTATGGTCCGGGCCCTTATAGCTTTGCAGTGGGAAATCATGTGATCTTCCTCAAAATAGAATGTGTGATAGTCTGAGGACCCCAACTTTATCAATTCAAATGGCTATTTGAGGATTAGCCACTAAATAGACAGGAAAGAAGTGGGTCTTCTTCTCACCCTCAAGATGTGTTGGGCTTTCTTACATTTCAAGTTGCTAACCAATACACCCAAAATGCTTAACTACTAAAGGTGCGGCAAACTAATGACTTAATAGGTCTTATATGGTCTCGTCCTTTCTAATGCCACGGGAATAAAATAGCTGACGTGCCTCATTTGTTTTTGGGAAACCTCAAAATGGTATTAAACTTCTTTGCTCATTTTTTTAAAAAAAGTACATGAAGATCTAAATATTTCAAAAAAAGTATAAAGATTTTCCACAATTCTTTCAATCTAAGTCTTCTCCATAAAACTTTTTTTGAGAAATGACAAACATACTCTTCCTTATATCATTTTTTCATATTTTTTTTCTTTAATAAATCATTTAAAAGAAATTATCAAGTCCAACTCACATGAGTTTGGGGTGGGGATTAGGGTGGGTGTAGAAAGAAATTGGGGATGGAGAGATGTCCATTTGTGCAATTTAACACAGATATATTGGTTATAAAAAAAAAGTGTTGTTTGAAGAGCAAAAATTAGTGTGCCTTCAGCAGCTCTCTTGAAAGAATTATGGAAAACACTTTTTTTGAAATATTCAAATCTTCTTGTACGTTTTTTAAAATGAGCTAAAGTTTCATACTTACTTGAAATTTCCCCTTTGTGTTTTTATCATGTGAGCGACAAGCCAATGAGTCTCACGAGATCTGGAAGTACCATTTAAAAATGGGTTAATTAGCGATAGGTCCCTAAAGTGGAATGTTTAGAGGCTTTGGTCCTTGCAATTTCTGTTTAAGGGCTCTGGTCCACGCAGCTAGACATTCTTTTGCAGCCAGTTGCAACGAGAGGTCCCTATGTTCATATGCAGCTGGAAGGCATTTCATCAGATTTAAGCATAAAATTTTGAAATGAAATTTAAAATTTCAAATCTTGTATTCTCCCTCTTCTTCTTCAACCCGGACATGTTGAATTGGTGCTTAGGGCATAAAAGAAACAGAGGAGGTTGATGAGGATGGTGGAGATGGTCCAAGGAAGCGGAGGAGGAGAACGAAGCCGATGACACCGTGTCTTCCAACTACGACGAGTGTGGCCGAGAACGTGGTTCCGATCTGGGCGATTGGAGGGGGGGGGGGGGTGGGAAATGTAATAAGCAATATGAACATGAATACACAGACTTTCTTCTTTTTTTTCTACACTACCATCGGCATTAAGTGCAATCATTACACTAACCTTCATCCCAGCTTAGGATTATCAATGCAATGCAACTTTATTACAATCTGATTTAAGGCAATGAACATGCAATCATTTACCATACAAGAGGAGACCACTATTTTGTGTAGTCACGTTAGGCCCTTGATAAAATGAACTGCATTAAATTCTCATGAATTATAAATCGAACAAACAAATAGGGGTTACATAAAAGAAAAAATTGTCTCTTGTAATGCCATTGGAATTTTGTAGCGCTATTATTTTCCAGGTGGATAGCCCATCCTAGAGGAAGGATATTGGAGTTAATATGAATGAGGCTAAACATGAGTAATATCTATTGATCAAATTGTGGAATAAGTTAATATCTACTTCTCTTGATCTAAATTGTTCACATCACACTCCCCTGATGAACAAGTACTAATACCCTCAATTTCACTCCAATTAGAGTAATATCTATTGTTAGGCAAATCAATAAGTGAAAACAAACATTAACTACTGCTCCTAAGTCTTCACTTTTACACATTGATGTAATGGAGGATCATGTAAAATGTAGAGCCCACTTGAATGAAACTCCTCTGCCCAAAAACATCCATGCGAACAACTGTACATGATCCTTTCCCATTTTTGTGGTTTTTATTGAGATAATATTTGGAAATTTATCAGTGGAAATAAAATGGTTATTAAATGTTTAAGAATACCAATAAAATCAAGAAACTAAGAAATCCAAGCTTTTATTTTGAAAATATCTCATGTTGACCCAACATGAGCTACAATAGCTAAAACCTTGATTACATGCAACCTACATTTCAATCTTGATTCATCGAAAACATCATACAAACATATAATTCCAATTGATCATACAATAAAATTAACAGAAAGAATTTGAAAAGAACAAGACGAATGTACAGTGGAACTATTCGTGATACCTCAGTCTGCAGCATTTGCTAGTTTTTACTTTTTCCCACAAGGAAACCCCAAATTTATACAGACTAAGGCTGCATTTGGCTACTTCCATGACTTTGGCATTGCAAGAAATAGAGAACAGCCCAAAAACCAGGTGAATATTCTATCCCAGAAGGACTAGGATCTAAATGCAACCTTATAAGGAGACTAGAGCTCAGATCAAAATAAAGGGAATGAGACACAGACCAGCATGCTTCGCTTCATTTGCTAATAGAGCTTTATTTTGGTGTCAATCTCGCTCCTGCATATGGGGCACAAACTAAGGTCGACCCCACACTCACAGCACGTCTGCAAAACCAATTTCAAGCTTTCTAATGAATGAGATTCAAGGTATTTCGGTCCCAATGTAGAGTTCTACCAAGACAAAAGCTTCCAGTGATAAGACTTTGTAGTCCCAGAAGAATAAGGGGGGAAAAACGAAAACAAGTGAGAAAGAAAGAAAGCCTTGGGAGATTCACCTGATGCCCACAACCAAAGGCCATGTCTTTGCGGTTGGCAAGGCAAATTGGACAAACCTGCACAAATCCATTGAGAAAGGGATAATTAGCTTTTACAGATCTCTGAGGGACCTAATTTTATGTTCACCCATATAAAATGAACCATAAAAGGATCTGGAAACATGAGAAGCACATTCAAAGGTATTTTGCAGCTTTCCTTACCTATTTTAATTATATGCTAGCAAGTCATGATAAAAACCATATTCCAGAGGAACAATCCCGCAAGTCCATGTCAGACAGGTTGATACAAACAAGATCATTCATCACTGATCACCACCACCACAATCGCTATCAAAGCCTGTCCCACCTACCAGGGCGGCTTTGGAAGTAACATTACACTTAAACATAGGGCTGTTCGTTGGCTAAGATGTGCATCAGATCTGGCTCGATAGTTACATAGGTCAGTCTGGACCTAAGTATGCTTAAGGCTCAACTATAAGCCCAACCAAGCCCAACATACTTAATGCAAGAGGGAACACATAAATTGTAGAAAAGCTAGGTCCAGGCATAACTTTCAGGGACATGGGATGCGTTTGGACCAATGGACCTGAATATTAAGCTTGATAACAAGCTGGACATGTCCAAGCTTCACTGCAATCCACCACCCAAGCATGAACAGCCCTTATGCATCCCCATTTAGGGCTATGTTCTTTGTCATTCCACAATCTAGTTCTAATTAGTAATTGCTACATCCCCAGTTTCCTTCTAAACACTACAACATAAATCCTTGTTGGCTTCCCCTTCTCCAACAGATTGTTTTTTATTTATTGTATTCTAAGCGCACACCAAGACCACCTCAATCAAGATTCCTTCATTTTCTTCTCTATTGGAACCGCCTATAGCTTTCTCTACGTTCTCATTTCATAATTCTATCCTTCCCTAACACTCCATTTACCCATCTTAGCATACACATTTTAACCTCTTGTACCATCCAGTTCTTCATTTCACTTAATATATTCCAAACCCCATATAGCACCTGACCATCTTCTCTTCACTTTGCCCACCCTGTATTAGTCCTAAGTCCAATATACATCTTTTTTCTTGTTAAACAGAAAAAAAAAAAAAAAAAAAAAAAAAAGAGGATGAAAAAACTCATCAATTGGCTTGGAGGAAAAAAATAGCAATTTGTTATTGTTCTATATCAATATCATTTATATCCAATTTATACAGATCTGATGTTCAAAATTACTTCACTAATTTTTATAATATGCTCTCTCCGATGGATGGGATTTTCCAGCAGGAAAAATTTTGAAAATGTATGTATGTATATGTTCAAATTCAGTGGTCAAATAAGATCAGGTCAAATTTTAAAATCCTTAGGGTTGTTGGTTTTTTTTTTTTTTTTTTATGCATGGAATACGAAAATCAAATTTACATATGTAAGTTTTGCATATATAAAATTTACATATGATGAAGTTTGTTTGCAAAGATTATTTTCACATCATTTTCATGTAGTGACTCATTTTACCATGTTTGATTTAACTAGATGCGTAAATAAGAGAGGATCTACCTCAGTTTTTGTACAATTTAGTAGGCTCCAAGTCCCAAAACTTTTCTATAAAGGAAAGAGGGTCCCAAACACAGTGAACGGTTCGGATGATGAATTGGGAGCCCACAAAAATGCAGAAAATACGAAAGTGAGATTAAGTTTATGCTTTTTATGCATCTTTCAAGGAGGTTTTTTTTTTCTTTTTACAAAAAGGCCTTAACATTTTTATGTAACCTCAAAAAAAGCCCCTACATTTTGTGTTACTAAAAGCTCCATTAACTGACAGTGAAGGATTGAAAAACTTTTATCCTTCCCTCTCTCCTACCATCACTATTTTACAGATTTACCCTTTACCTCTTGAAAAGTGTAAAAAACACAGTTGCCCTTTACCCTCCTCCACTTTGTTATTTTAGAAAATTTTGGTTGATTTATATTAATTGGTATTTGTGAATTTCAATTAAAATTAGTATGGAGTTTAAGATTTTATGAGGGCTTCTCCTATTTTCAAGGCCGATTTTGGGAACTTTAGATTTATTTTATTGAGTTAAATTAATTGGCATTTGTGAATTAATTGATTTAACATTGGGATGGTTAGTAATACAGTTTTGATTTGATGAGAGACTTCTGCTTGCAAGACAGCTGTGGGACTATCTTGGACACATGCTAATTAGAAGGGTTAGAATGAATGCGAAGCCATCTTCACAAAGCCTTCAAAAATGTGGGTCCCACTTATATGCCAATTCATCATCTTACTAGTCCACTACATATGCACCTAGACAGTTCTGGCACTGTACCGTAACTACATAAAGTGGAAAAAATCTTCCTATAAATTTATCAGTTTTTTTTCCTCTTGTATGAACAGTGTTTTGGAATCTTCAATTTAATTGTGTTTGGTAGCTGTCTTAAGAGTCAAAAATCAAAATCTTCCAAAGAGGAGAATCAGAATTTCTAAATTAGTATAAATCCATAATTGGTTGCATGCATTTAAACTTTGAACCACTCAAGAATCATTGATCCACTATGACTTATCAAAGGAAAATCTCACTCCTATCAAATCATGCCAACTGATGATGGGGTATAAAACACAAGTGGAGGGGGCTTAAGGGTAAAATTTAATTGAATTCCGTTAGTAGAGAGGGAAAACTCAAAAAATCCAAACTAATTTCTAAATCAAAATTCACAAATATCAATTAATTTTAATCAATCAAAAATTCTAAAATTCCCAAGTAGATGAGGGTAAAGAGGAAAGGGTAAATTCGTCTTTTTCATCTTTTCACTAAAGATAAAGGGTAAATCTATCAAATAGAGAAAGTTGGAGAGAAGGAAAGATAAAAGTAACTTTTTCAAACCTTCACCATCAGTCAAGGGATGTTTTAATAAAAACACAGAATGTAGTGGCTGTTTGGAGGTTTCATAAGAATACAGGGGCCATTTTTGTGAAAAAAAATCTTCTTAAAATCCATAAGGATATAAGATACAAAACTTCATGCATTGGAGTCATCATTTTTGTGAGAATATTGAACAAAGGATCATGAACTTCCACAAGCATGCAGAAAAATCAAAAAGTAGAATCAAGTTGTTTTTGTGTTTTTCACATGTTTCTAAAAAACCATGAAGATTATCCTTCTATGAGAATGTAGAATTGGATCATGAATTGGGGACACAGGTGAGTGCAAAAATAAATAAATAAAAAATCAGAAAAAATAGGATTAAATATTGAGGTTTTCACCTATGAAACATCGCACCTTGGGGTTTATTAGTTATATGAAAAAGGTTTAATGGGAACTCCATTCTTCTTTCTTTTGTTTTTATTGGTTAGATTTCATCTCAATAAGCATAACTGCCAAATTGTTTCAATCAAGAGAAAAAAAAAAAACTATGAATAGCTTTCAAGTGATTTTCATTTGAAATCTTTCACACCCACAATTGTATGCACACACACGTAAGATTGGGAGCACAACGATATCAGGTTCTCTTTTAAGTCCATATATCTAACACTTCATGTCCGTATCCAGACCAGCCTACTTAATGTCCTAGTACATAGCTAGCACGCAACAAACTTGTTAATCAAATTCAAGTTGAAAAAAAAAAAATCCAAATCCAACCTGGGTATCACATGCAGCACTGGAAGGTGGAGCTGTGCCCACAGATGGTGGGCGCTGATGATGAGTAGGGGAACTAGCCTTGAAGCTGCTGGACCGAGGTGGCTTTGACATAAATGAAGGCACACCATAATTCCCCATAGGTGGAGGGAGAGGAAACCTGTCAGGAGACTTCCCTCTTCGACGACTGTTCAAGCAAAGGAAAGAGCGAAAAAATGTCAGTCATCAGTTAAGGCTCAAAATAGGTATTGAAGTGAAAAGAAAAGGGTCAAAAGAGGCATTGTCACCCTAAGAGTTTAAGCTCTAATGTCGCTTTATATTGAGAAGGTATTTCCATCAGTGCAGCAAGTGCAAATTCAGTCTCCTTTCTGGACAGAGGCATATTCTTCGCCATGATCTCTGTGAAATTCACAAACTAAACACACCAAGCAATCCTTCCAAATTAATTTTCTGATGGCAATATGAATGTTGACAAGATAAATGGCCAAATAAGAACATTCAGCATTAAGGTTTTAAATTTTGGATGGAAGAAAAACTGGGAGGGGGTTTGGCTTTATCAACCTCAAGTCAAATAATTAAGTTAGAGCCCCAAAAAGCTTACAAAATTGTGAGAAGTGATTAAAAAAAAACAAGAAGATAGAAAGTGATGTTCTACAATCTAGAGTTTTCAAGTCATCTGTGTTTTAATGATTTAGAATGATAAATAGTAAAAAGTGGTTTGAGTCTGATTTCACTCCATAAGATGAATAGCACTTTTTGAATGCTTAGATCTTTTACAAAATATAGTTTCAATCTTTCAAATCAGCACAAAAGAATCCAATATCTTCTCACAAGAAGAAAATGAGGAAAACAAATTAATTTTGGCCCTTTCCCCAAAGGAGTCGATCAGAAGAGGAAGGTTGGGTAGTTTGTTTCAGCAAGCAATTTTACCTGGAAATTATCAAAGGCCCGAGCAGGAATGTTGTCATCAAATTCCTTCATCATGTCCCATGGTCCATCCCCAACTCCAACTAAAATAATTGACAAGGGATACTCACTACAAAAGGAGAAGCATGTAAGGAAAAGAGAACTAACCACCGTGACAAATGCTGAAATACATAATATTGTATTGAAACATTACGTTATCGAAACAATCACGATATTTCAAAATATCGACAGATTTAATATATGTTGTGATAATATTACAAAATATTTTAAGAAAGATGATAAAAACGGACTGATTGCGGATATTTAAAAATAGAAATAAGCTTTTGTCATGCGGAGACCATTCTATTACCCTAGTTATTAGGCAAATAAGCCATTCCAGCCTCACTAAGTTTCGTTGTTTTTTTAATTGATACTATAATAAGCAACCACCTATCTATCCTTGACAGTAGTTAAGAGTAATTACTATCTCTTACATCTTAAATTAACTTTTATGGTATTCTAAATGTATCATTTTACTGTCACTAAACGGGGATGTCTCAACCATTCAAAATAACTTAAAAATTGTTAGTGATTGTTATCATTTATATTTACGCATTTCATATATATATATATATGTGTGTGTGTGTGTGTGTGTATGAGAGATGCTCCTATGAGAGATAAGGGTGGGGGCCCTCACATTTAAGTTATTGGCATTGGATATGGATGTAAGGGCCCCCACCTTATCTCTCATATAAGGTGAGAGATATCTCTCATAGGAGCATCTCCCTATATATATAATGTGAGTTCACATGTTTCTTTGCTTCCAACAATGTATATTATAATTTATCTTTTATCCTTTAGAGTTACAAATTAAATTTTCAAAGAATTTTCCTGATAATGTCCCGAGGAAAATCCAAAATTAGAAAATGTCCCCGAATTTTTCTGAAAAGATAAAATCGTAGAGAATGATATTTGTGAGTTGTGACATTGATACTCGCTGAACGATATTTGTGCAATTGTGCACACAGAGGAACAATAAAGTGAAACCAAGTTGCAGTCCCCATAATGCAGCCCAACTTACAGGGTCTAGTTGACCAAACCTACAACATGCATGGGAGATGGATGAATGAGAAGAGCCCACTCAGGATTGCCTGTGAACCAAACTTCGGGTTGTTGTAATGATTAAAATTCATAGCCATTGAATCAAAGACCTGCAACATAATAGTCCTACCATTATTGCAGGAGGCACCACCTAAACGTCTATAATCACTAAGGATGAGATTTCCACCACACAAGAATAAGCCTATGCAGAATGTATCAGACCATTGGCTGATTGTACTGAGTACCAGTAAAAATAAATAAATAGGGTCCGAGACCATTTAGGTTTGATAACTATTGCCTACCTCATAACAGTTTCATGGACATGGTTAGGGAAATGTTAGTTTGGTTTTCAGAAGCAGAGAAAAGCAGGTTTAAGAGTTATACAGAAAACTCCAGCAGCTAAAAGCTAAATTGAGGTAGTGGAAAAGCAGAGTATTTGGTTAGGAACATTTAATGAATAGGTTGAACTCTTGGAACCTTAGATCAGAAGAAATTTAAAAGGACAAGACAAATTAAGAAGGATGTCAGGGAACTCAACAAAATGGATGGAGTATCACGAAGGTGTAAATTCAGAGTTCTTCAGCTAAAGGAATAGGATTGGAAGTTTGGAACGCAAAGTTCTATCATAGAATGGCCAATGCAAGAAGGAAAACTGGTCACCATGGAAAATTCATGAACAATAGCATCAAGGTATCGGAGGCTTGAGAAGCTAAGGATGCTGTAGCATCACATTTAGAATCTCTTGATTCAGTTGGAAGAGGGTCAAGGCCGAATTTTGATCACTTTCTCTTTTCAAACATTAGTCATGAAACGGCCTCTGTTAGAAAGAGCTTTTGCAATCGAGCAGGTGGAACACACATTATCAAAGTGCAATGGAGACAAAGCTCTAGATCCAGATGGGCATGACTTCTATTAAAGTGGGTGAGAGTTTCTCAAAGGAGATTTGGAGATGTTTGATTAGTTCCACTAGCAAGAAAGAATTGTTCAGGGGTTAAATGCGATGTTTATTTCATTAATTCCTAAAATCCCTTACACAGCAGAGATATTCCATTTTATATTGATCAGTCAGTGGTTTGAATCTAAAAATCTCTCCAAGGTTCTAATGGATCATTTGAAGGTGGTCATGCCTCTCATTATTAATTTAAATCAGAATGCATTTGTGGAAGGGAGACAGATTCCTGATGATGTGTTGCTTGCAATGAGCTTATTCGCTATAGGAAGGAGGTGAAAAGAGGTCTTGTATTTAAAATTGGTTTTAAAAAAGCCTTACGATCACGTGCATTGGTCATTTGTTGACTATATGCTCCAGAGGATGGGCTTTGGTTCCACATAATGGGTTGGACAATGGAAGGCACCTCGACCGCTTCGTTTTCAAGTGTTGGGGAATGACTTTCCCACAAAGTCAACTACAGCTTCATAAGGCCTTACGCAAGCGTTTATCTCTGTTTCTTTCCATGATTGTGTTTGGATGCATTGTCCTTAAGGCTGGAAGTTGGAGAGTGTAGCAGTTAGACATCTTTAGCTAGCAGATGAGTTGTTATACTTTGCTCTAACAATGTCCAAGAGGGTGGGGCTGCTAATGCTATCCTTAGATGCCCTGAAGCAGCTTCATGACTAAAAAGTGTACCTCAGCAAACAAATGTGCTAGCAGACTTGGGCATGGACGTGAATGAGCTGTTAGTCTTTTGCTACTTGAATAAGCCGCAATGTTGCCTTGTTTCATATGACTGATCCAGCCCTTCTGCTGAGGGCTAATCCCAAATCCAAGATGCTTTGGGATAAAGTGGTTACCAAGTTAGAGAAGCAGCTCTCCACTTGGGTGAGAGTGTGAGACAACACTTATTCTGGAGAGGTCACATCACTCTCATTTAGGCATGTCTGGCAAATCTGCCAGTTTATCACATGTCGATGTTCTAGATGTCAGTTTCAGTAGCAAGGATGTTCAAGCAGATCCAACATTCTAACGGATGAAAGCAGGAGAAAAGAAGAAAGTAGAATTGCTGAAATGAGAAGAGGTTGCTAAAGACAAGGTTGAAGGCACTCAAGGAATTACTAGTGTGGGAAATGGATAGTGCCCTGTTAGGTTAAGGGTGGACGCGTGGGAAGGAGCATGATGCTTCCCCTTGGAGATTGATCATCGTCTCTATGGGTGAAGGTTTTAAATCCAGTTGCTGGTCTTCATGCCGCTCAAGACTGTGACGAGTTAATCTTGCCCCTGCCGGTCCGGCACACATGTGACACTCATTAAAAAGATTTAAAAAATTCAAGAAGAATGAATAAATAATAGAAAAGTTCTAAAAATACATAATTTGAAAATATAATAGTATCCTGAATCATGGCGATATTTAGTTCTTCTTAAGGCTAACACAATATTCATCACTCCTTGTAGCTAATGGAAGGATCATTTAAAACATACAGAGAACCAAGTTGCCATTATTATTAACTATTTATAACTTTACTCGCAATATAATTAAATAACAAACCACAAATTGTAATATTAAATAAATATGGGGCTTAGGGCCATGAGGGAACCAATTCTTCTATGCCACAATGAGTTTCAACCAAGCTCGATCTATCTTATCATCCAGAGCATATTCTCCACTCCTTGATAATAATGAAAACCTTACAGAATATGGATGCAATGCAAACAAAGTATCAAACAACTCCAGCTCCATTGTCACAGGGATAACCCCAATGTAGCATTGATTATCAATCTTGTAATGTTCACCACCATACTATAATACTCCCTACAGGGCCTGTTATCCATATTGACTAGTATAAGACTATTTTTTGGGTACCTTACTGATACACATCCCTTTCACTTCTAAGTTCAAACTCAAGAGAAACATAATGAAAAACTTAGTTCGATATTATGTTTTTAGTTGAGTTATTGTGCGACTATCACCATACAAGTCTGTGTTGTCCGCACCGGTATTGTGCTGACCATGCTAACCTCATGCAGATCCGACTCAACCGAGTTGGTGTAAACTGTGTCAATTCAAGACATTTTTTGGGTTCTGGTCAGAGACTCGTACCAATACTGATCGGCACGAAGTCAACCAGATGTCAGATATTTCAAATGGTGGCATGGGGGGTGAGAGAAGATGGTAGTGGGGGAAGATGTCCCGGGTCAATGCTTCTAACATGGTTTTAATTTACAGCTATGATGGAGATTAGTGGATTTGGCAACCTTGTCTCTCTTAAGGTTCCACTAAGTTTTTCAAGAGGTCTTATCTCCTCTGACTGAAGCCCTCTTGTAGTGCAGAATGACATGGGCTGAGCCCTCACAAGGTGGAAGGTTCTATTGGCAAGAAGCAAGTGGGAAGATTGCCTCAGTGGATAATGTTATATGAAGTTGCATATCCTCCTCATCTAACATCTTAGATGTGTGATTTTGTGTAAGAGTGCGAAATTGTGAATCACCTTATCTTTCATAATCTGTAGTCTCAGAAGATTTGGCATTTCATCTTATCAAAGTTTGGAGTTAATAGGTGTGTCTCGAATTAGTTGGGGAAACCTTGATTTCATGGATGGATCACCCCATGTTCTTCTCCCAGCCAAATTCTTTTAAGGCATTCCTTTCTAGTTGCAATGTTTTCCTTAATAAAGAAGAGGAATGATACCATTTCCAACACTAAAGACAGTAAAGAGAGGGGTTGAAGCTTTGTGTGATGTGCTATTGGTTAGGATAGAGAGACTCATAAAAATGGAGTTTGGCAGGCTTCATTTGGAAAATTTCTTCCCAAATTGGAAGGCTTCTTTGAGGGGTGGTGAACATAAGGATGAAATGGCAGTCAAGTGGTCCCTTTCCCCCGCTGGCTCTTTTAAGATCAATGTGGATTGTGGATGGGGCAGCTAGAGGCAAGCTGGGTTCAATCAGCAATGGGGAGTTCTGACAATGATAAGGGGGAGTGTCTAGAGGTTTTCTCTAGTCCAATACACATCAAGGAGTTGAATGAAGAAGAACTATGGGCAATAAGAAATCTTTGCTCATTTTTATGAGGCTCATAAGGCAGGCTTATTATGGAGAGTGATTCTCTCAATCACATCACATAGCTTTCTTGGTCTACTCAGAAACCTTTGCTCATTTTTATGAGGCTCATAAGGCAGGCTTATTATGGAGAGTGATTCTCTCAATCACATCACATAGCTCTCTTGGTCTACTCCTTGTCCTTTAGAGTTTACATTCCTTGTTCAAAGAGACTAAAGCCTTATGTGCTAGCATGGATGTATCATTTTGTTCTACTTCGTGGGAGGAGAATGTTGAAGCGGATTTTTTGGTTAAGTCTAGTTGATAGACCTTGTTTGCATTGATGGCCTCCCATGTAGCTTTTGTTTTCTTGTTCTGTAATTGTGGCTTGTCAGTATATGTCTTCAGTACCTCTAGCCTGTTTCTTTGGTTTTCTTAAATAATATTACTGTTGCTGTTCAGAAAAAAAAAAAAAATGTGGGCCTCAATCTAGATCTAGCTGTATAACAATGCAACCAGGTTACACTAGATTATCCCTCACCTGCAATAACACAAATACTTCTGCATACAAGATTTACCTTGCTCTTACAATGGCATCCACTGTGTTCTGCTCTTGTGAACTTAAGTGGCCGTGCTCAGTATCTACACTTCTGGTCACCTGTCAACCATGGCCTTGGTGAGAGATTAGCTTCAAATTGTGTAAATTAACGAAAAGGACAGATAGGCAATTTACGCAGATAAAGGCATACAGTACTTGGAAGGAAAACTAGTTTTAATTACTATCAGATAAAACTGCATGTGACTTTCATTTCCATTTTGGGCTGCTAAAAATTTTCTTGACTTGATAACTTTCATAATTCAAACAAAAACAGGATCAAGAAAAAAATGAGAAAGAAAGTTCCTGCTTCCTAAAACAGCAACGAACCAAATCCAGTCTTAAAAACATCAAGGCATTATGTTAATATCATAAGTCATCAACTTTACATTTCTTTTTATTGCACCGTTTAAAAAACATTCCTTTTTATTGCCCCAAAAAAACAATTCTTTTCTTTTTTATTTTTGTGAGCATATTTCTATTTAATTTTTTATTTTTAATATTATGGTCATGGTCCATAGCATGCTTCAATTTATTTTTAATCAACAAAAGTAATTGTAGCCTTTCCTCTGATTTTTCCCTCTTCTTCCTAATCCAGCACCATTCATGTGTTTTTCATCACATTTTTCTCTCCGTCCTACATTTCTTTTATTATTATTATTATTATTTCTTTATGGTTTCCAATATGGCCTTCAAGTACCAAGAACTGCAAATTCTCCCTAGATAAAAAGCTCCATCTTTTCCCCATTCATTTTGGAAGGCAAAATCTATTTTCCCATAATTAAGAGAATATTACCCCCCATCCTCTGTACCTTTTTATAGAAGGAATAAAATCTGGGCAAATACATTACCTGACCATCAGCAATTATCACCAGAACATGGTATTGACCACCACTTTGCTCCACAATCGTCATGGCCATTTCAACAATAGGGGCGAATGATGTGGGTCCTGTCACAGGAAGGTAAGAAATAAAAAAACAAGTTATATTCTTACTTCAGAAGTGCTTGATGCTGCATAAGGAGATCCTCCTGTTAAGGAGTAGAGGAAATGAGATTTCTTGGAGAGTAGGATCCTCAAAAATCATGGAAGAAAATGTCTGCTCCTTAAACACCATCGATCCTAATACAGCTTAAAACCTTGCAGATAGAGGGAAAAGAAAAAGGGAAAAAAGGAACAAAAAGTATAGCAACCAGCCAGGCGCAGATGTGGAACAATTTCTCTGTACCGCATGAGTGCCTCCTCAAAACCATTACAGAGTCTCTCATCTGGGTAGAAAGTGAAGACATCTTGATCATGTGTCGATGCTGCAAGGACAAAATAGAGGAAACTCATTATCCATAACCAAATAGCATCTTCTAATCTAGTTTACTCTGCCTAGAAACAACAATGGTGCACATTATTTGGAAATAGCAATAAAAATATATGACTTCCAACATGATGGCAGCACCTTGAGAGCAAACCTGACACCCAACACTTTTTGAAAATAATGAGGACAAATCTCAAGAAATGCCTTTTGACATCAGTTTTGAGAAATTGTTTCTTTTAAAGTGAGGCTCACTTCTAGCCTTAATAGGTGGAATCATGGTATATGACATTTTAACATGATACCGACATTGTCCTCATCAGAATTTGTTTTTAACATTTTCTTATTCATGCTCTTTTGCCGTTTCCAAGCAAAGATATACTTGTTATAGCTCTTCACAAGAAAGTACCATCTCCAAACCCAAAACAGGGGATCAAGTTATCCTCATCAAAAGCAGATAATGTTTTCCCAATAATAGAGATTGCTTGTTCATAGGGATTTTGAGAATCTCCAATGTGATGCAAGCTCCGGCGGTTGAATGATCTTGCACCTGATTTTCAGAATGTGAAACATACGTGTTGTAACACTCACAAATAAAGCTTTCAGCAAATATTGATGAGAAAGATGAAGGAAAAATTAAAAAAGTGGAGAATAAGGTTGAAACAAACCAGTCCACTCATTGCTCTTTGTGAAATCAATACCAACAATGAGATTGGAAGACTCAAGGCCAGCATGTGAAAGAGCCCCAGTCACCTGAGGATGTAAAAAACCGACCATCAATATAAGCGAACTAAATTTCAGTGGCAGATCAGTAAAACCCTTCTCTCTAAATTTTCTAACAAGTATAAGACAAGACTGACAAGTATAATAACAATATCTACATAACGAAGCAGAAGAAATAATGGAATAAAAAAAAAAAACACTCACTCATGGCTGGATGTTTCCACTGAACTCACCCAACAAGAAAATTTAATATCTTATCTCTTAGAGCTGAGATTGCTTTCAAAGAGATGAACTATCTCATTACATGCTCTTTGTTCTTTTATACATTCCTTGTAATGAACTCTCAACCGACAACTAACTATACTAACACTCTCAACAGCCATACTTCTCCAACTAGCTCAACAAAACAATATTAAAAACACCAACAATTAGGAATTCTTAGACATCATCATCATCAAAGCCTTGTCCCAACTACATTGGGTTGGCTACATAAATTATGTTTCTCCATTTAGTTATATCCTGAGCCAAACCCTTGTTTGTTTTTTTTTTTTGGATAACCCAATGTATCTCCCGCCCAGCCCAGCCCAGAGCCCGAGGGACACTCAATTCTGGACAGCCAAGAACTAATCCGTAGGGGCACATGCAAACCCTCCAATCCACATGCACCGGGTAAAACTATAAGAAGTGGCCAACGAAGAATCCTTGGTTAGGTTGCATCAATCATTTTCTACTCAATTGACAGCTACGCCATTACATCAAATTGTTGGAATAAAACTTACAAAAACTACTCTAAAATTTTGAATTAGAAACAATTGAATCAAATAGATATCAGTTGAATGCCTGGAGGAACTACAAAAGTACAAAACTATGATTTTGTTTAAAAAAATAAATAGATAACTTAATGATACATCTGATAGATCTCAATATATAGGAGCAACTACAGAAAAAAAAAAAAAAAAGAAGGATTTGAATAGAATATCGCAAATAGGACTAACATAGAGTGGTTGAAGCGGAGACAAGCTAGTGGAGTGTGGTGCAATTTTGAGTCCACTTGATCAAAGGGGTATTTCATAAGACAGCAGTTAGACCAGCTCTATTTTAAGGACATAAGTGTTGGTAAAGAAAGAAATGCTAAGTAGATAAAGGGTATGTGTACGAGATGCTTATGCCCAGATGAATGTGTTGAATTGCAAAAGAAAAACGAATTAGAATGAGTAAATATAAGAGAAAATCTATGGGTTGCCAAAGTATCAAAGAATATCAAGGAATGTCATTAGAGATGGTTTGGGCAAGTACCAATAAAAACTTTGAATGAACTAGTGAGGAACGAATGTGTGACATTATTAAAGAGAACAATGAAATAATAAGGTTGTGCAGAAAAGTATAAAACACAAAGCTAAACCAGATAGATGGGATAAGCTCAAATGTTGTTTATGATGATGAAAAACAAAATCAACTAAAACTTTCTAATTCTATAGATATTAATATATCAAAATAAGATAGTAGAAAGAAATCTAAGAGCCTTTTTGATTATTGGTATGAATTCCTAGGATTTCTAAGCAATATCCTTTCGCACCAAAGAAGATAAACAACAAGTATTTAATGTGAAGATGCACATGGAGCTGCCAAATAGTATTCCATTCAATAGAAAGGATCACCCACACACCATCATCCTAACAAAATAAATCATAGGAAATTGATAGTCCCTTGTCGATCTCTATTCAAACCACCACCTTTAATACTCCAATAAAAACCAAAACCTCCTTAATATGAATTCCTAGGAATTCAGTACAAAGTAGGCGGAAGGACCCTAATGGCCGTTTATTTTTGTCATGTAATTGAATCCCTAAGTATTATAAGACTTGTATTTCTTTTAAGTGATAAAAGTTAAAGAAACAAAGGTGAATATCCAAAAAAGACTAGCAAATAATCTCCACTTTAATGAAAATTGAATCGAAGGGAGATGGGAAATGGATACCCAACCATCTCAATAATTCAAAAGGCACATCTACATCTCCACCTTCTATCCTTCACTCTTCACCTCTTTAATAATCCTTGTTGGAGCTCATTTGACTATGAATTCTTGTGCATTTAGTTCCGCGCGACTTCCTCAAATTTCTAAACAAATGCATTTCTATGAAAGGGAGACCTACTTCTAGCCCGCCTTAACGAGACGTTCTTCTTTCAAAGCATTTTGCCAAGAGAGCGAGGGCACTCTTATGCGGTGGAGACGTTTCCTTTCAAATGACTACTGCCTCTTCCTACTGTGGGGGCGTTGCACGAAACCAAACAGCCCCCCAACGATCAAGTACCAGTTGCTTCGCTGGTAGGCCCACTTACGTTAGGTTAGGGGGGCATTGTCCCTTGAAAGATTTATCAGTCGAGAGCTAACATCAACGGGCAATGGAAGTAGGGAATCATGTCCTTCTTCATTGGCGGAGAATGAGTGCCAACCACCAAACTCTGATTCCTCCTTTCCACCCCTACCTCGCTACGACTTTCTAAATGCTGCATACCCAAAAAGATCGAAGGGAAAATCATACCAAACAACTACTAGACCAACAATGACCTATGGTGGAGAATGTTGGTCAACCAAAATGCAACACATGCACAAAATAAGGACTCGTTTGAGATGACAGCAAGGTCACGTTTGGCAACCAAATCTTTAGAAAACAGATTTTCGGTTTCCCTAAAGTTGTTGTAAATCCATATTTGGCAATTGTAAATTCGTGGGGATTTGGACGAATGGAAATCTTCATTTATTAGGACTTTTAGATCCGATCATCCCCCATAAGACTTGAAAATCCTCATTTAAGTGGATTTGCACACCGAACCCTATTTTTCTCAGCTATATGCATCGATACACATCAATATCAATGTGAAATCCTCAACTCTACAAATTCTGAAATCCTTATTCCAATGGTAGTAGTGAAGAATCATCAGATCAATAGATTCGTCACTTGCTACCAAACATGCTCCAAGGGAAAGAGGTAGTCCACAGCGGACCTGGATGGCAGTGGTAACAAATGATATAAAGCAGTACGACCTATCCTAGACTAGGGATAGATTGGAATGAAGAGACGGAATTCACCCCAACATAGTTGGTACAAGGTTTTGATGACGACGATGCTATCTTCTTATGAAAGAGGCCAAAACTAAAGGGAAAGATTCAAGGTGAATACCCACAACCACAAAGGGCCATCAAATAATCTTCTCTAAATGACTACCCAAACGTCGCCCTACTAAATTAAATCCTAAAAAAGTCACACTCCCATCTCCATCTCCATCTACATGCACCCATAGACCGTTTAACTCCTCACCTCTTTAGCACCCCCATAAATTAAACCCCCATTACCATGAATTCCTAGCAATTCAATACCAACTTCTCAATCAGACCAAAGAAAACACATCATCTTAAAAAAAGCAAAGACACGCTATATACCTCTTCCAAGGACCTGTAGTTATCAGCTATCCTCGAGTACTTCTGCTGTAACCTGTCATCTGACCCTCCAGTCGCAGGTACATATCTTTTCGATGGTGCTCCATAATTATAGTTCTGAGTGGGAGGAGCATTGTAACTATAATCATGACATTCAGATGGACCGCCATAAGATGGACCGCCATAAGATGGAGCACCATAACTCTGACCCGGTTCCCTCGAGTATGTGCTGCCCCGCGACGCAGATCCGGATCTCGGCTCGTAATTAAAAGACGAAGAACGCCGCGCCCGTTTCGAACTCCCTTGCCCCATCACCAACTCTCCACCAAATCTACTGATCTTCTCCAATACTCAACAGATCTATAGCATCTCCATTACCAAACACATCAAAATCTCTTCCTACAAAAGAGAAACAAAAACCCAAAAACACCTTTCAACTTCAAAACCCAATAAGAGAGAGATCTGGAAAAAGGGTGTCGATTCTTGTGGAAGAAGCTGCTGCATTTTGTCCTAGTAAGTTTCCTTGAATACCTGAAGAGAAATCGCATTTGGACGCCATTAATTCCGCTTCCATCAGAAGCAAGTGGAGATTTCTTGTGGACTGATTATTCTGCACAGAGAGAGAGAGAGAGAGGATGTGCGTTTAATTTAGTGGCAGAATAGCAGCAAAAGAGAGATTGATTGCACTTGTTTTTTCTGGGTGATGAAGAAAGAAAGGTAGGGAGGGAAGGAGCGGGGAAGGTTCCAACCGCAGAAAAAACAGTGGGCGGAGTGACGGTGCTAAACCTTTTCAGTGGTTCGGATAGCGATCGGCCATCATCGACCGTCCGTTATGTCTTTGCCTAATCAAAGTGTAAAGGTGGCCCACCTTTAAAAAAAAAAAAAAAAAAGGTGAACTGATTAGATGGCATGCTTGGTAAAACACGTGTGCAGTGATGGTAGATCTGGACTCGGTTTTTTGCGTGTAGAGTGCAGACTCGAAGAGAGAGGTACGGTGTGTCTCTGGTTACTCATCGGTGGAAGGAAGCTAGGGAGGAAGCTACGGAGTAGATGCACTCTTTTTGTCGATTTGTGCTTTTTAACAATATATTTAGCGTCCAGTTGTGCCTTTTAAAGGTTTTTTCTTTTCTCTTTTTGTAATTTTGTGCAACTAAAAATTAATTTTTTTTTGTTATTGTGCTCTTACAACCAACTCCTTCTAATATCTTTTTTCTTAATTTGAAACTCTGTTTTATTTCATTTTACTCTAAATCTTAAATGTCAATTTGATCCTTCAAATAAGTAGACCGTGTTTAATGATTTAATTAGAAAGTGCAAGTTTGTTGTACTATAAAAGTTATGGACAAAGTTACCGTACAATAAGAATAAGGGTTTGCCTGGATAAAAGATATCCAAGATATCTTGTCTATGGGATATTTTAGAATTTCAAATGTTGTCTCTTCAACTAGATTTACAAATGCTCAAGGATGACCCATAATCATTTTAAAATCTAAATTTTCTTGAAATTTGAAGAAACTACAAGCCAAAAACGCATGTCGGTCCTTCAAAATTTGAAGAATTCTATAGACAAATACAGGTATTTAAGTGTCAGGGGACAACTAATCGACATGATGTAAAAAATGCTTCAAAGCAGACAAACAAGCCCCAATACAATCTAATTGATCATAAAATAAACGTAGAATAGGAGAAGTTGTTATATTATAAAAATGATATAGGCAAACTTTCCTAAAAAAAAAAAAAAGAACGATTGATTTAAACATTCAATGTCTGTTTTAAATTATTACATTATGCTTACTTTTTGAAGAAAGTAAATAAGGTATTAAATCTTATTAAATACATTCGAAATAGCTTTGCCAAACGGTATAAAGCAGTCGAACATTTATGTAAACAAGTTTTAAGTCAAATATGCACAAAAAAAAAATGGAGTTGCCAAACGATGACTAAATCTCTCTCTGCTGGCTGAAGAGAGTGTGCCAATTCTATGATGAGGCCTTAAAGCATTTATAAGACCATGCCGACACCTTTTTTTCCATTAAGCTGCCGAAATGGACCAATTCAACTTGGGCCCAATTTAATAAATACCAACAATACTTTGAAATACCACAATAATATCTTGATATGTATGTATGATATTGTATATTTGCCATAATAATGTGATGTTTTCAAATTTTCAAGAGAAAAATATGAAGATTGGAACTAAGACATGGAAACATAGGAAAAATATATAAAAACAAACTTAACAATAGTTTATATCTATTTTCCATTTATTAATTATTCTCTTCAATGCTTCAAATCAATTGTTTTTCATAAAGTTTTCCAAATAATATGATGAAAAACTTTTCTCCGAGATGATAATTTCCCAAGGGAGATATCTGCAACAATGCTAAGCCCTTAAAAAAGAGCTTAGATTTGGCCAAATGAAGTACCAAACTCAGACCAAGCTCAACTTGGCATTATTCAAGAGTAGCTCCAACCATTTACCCAGATATCTAAAATAAAAGAGATTGTAATCCACATTTTAAGAAAAGTAGTAAAACTTTATTAAAATCTTAAGGCCTTGGTCCTAAAACGAAAGAACTATACGACATAGGTAAGCTACATTTCAAAATGAAAAAGATCACATCTTCAATGCAAGGGTAGTGAAAGAACTAGAACAGGTAGAACCGAGGGGGACTGAGGTGGCCATGGCCTGCCAAACTTTTTTAAAATTCTCTTGAGCTCTTCAAATATGATGTCTTTAGAAATTTCTGTTTTACATAGTGGCCTACTTAAAAGAAAATCTTCTGGGTCCACCATTGCCTCTACAACTAGCAACATCTTATAAAAATTACAATCACATCTGTGGAAAATCAGCTATGCAAACATTTTCCACTTCAAGGGAAGAAATTATAAACCCCATAGGAAAAGCCTTTCCATGAAATTGGAGAAAACTTAGTTTATTTATCGCTTTTTCCTTGTAGAAAAGTGGCCGCATCAAACAAATATTTTACTGTAGCATAGAATAGCGCTTATATCTGCGGCAAACCAGTTGCACATCCCTGCATTTGGTAAACAAGTAATCCACATGCACCCTTAATTTGATAGGACTAAAGAAACTTGGACAGTCTTTATAAAGTGATCATTGTGTAATTTTTTTTTTCTACTCACACGACTATTGTTGTGATAGAATCCGGTGAGAAGCAGTTGGTAAACCATTAATCCTACCGAAGGATTATTAATAATAAAAAGCTAGCACACCCTGCGTTATCACGTTGGGTGCAATCCACTTTCATTTCTTAAATGAAATTATCCATCTTCATCCAATGATCTATGTGAATTTCAACATCAATTACAAGTGCAAGAAAACCTTAAGTCAGGACCAAACCCAAGTCGCCCTGTCCATGAATCTCAAAAGTCGACCCTGTCCATGAATCTCAAAAATATCAACTTCATTGTGTTGACCCTGTCTATGAATTTCAGAAGATATCATTTTCATTGTCTATTTCCTTGTAACATCAGAGAAGACCAGTGCCTGAAACATGATTCAGTCAGTCAAATAGGATTTTCTACATAGTTGGTATGTAGTATATTTTTTTGGAAAAAATATAGTTGGTATGTTGCTGGTGATACATAATGTCACCTCAGCAAATTTTGAAACGAGAGAACCTTACGACCTGAATCCGGCTCTGATCTGAGTTCATATATGTGGGTTTAGGCATACATTTAAGTTTGATGGGCCAAATCTATTCCATTTTTTAGGTCCAAAAGTCCTTAACGAGTTGGATCGGAGACTAGGTTTTAAGCTCAATGGACTATTTTTTAAGCACAAATCTATTTTAGAGAAACTTTCACCTGTGGACGACCCTCGCCCCCCCCCCCCCCCCCCCCCCCCCAACCACTTATATTCACAGGTTGCGATTGACTTTCGTGCAGGGATTGACTTCGGAACATCCATAGGTAAGAAAATTGTTTCTATCTTATATGTATAATATAATGGTATTTGACAGATATTCCGGATGTCCCTAACCGGAGAAAAGTCCAGAGCCCTTGTTGTGCCTCTCAAGTGAGTGGGATGTGTTACTCTATCATGGCCTTAAATAATGATAATCTAAACAGCTCAAGAGGAATATGACCCCCCTCTGGTGACATAAGATTGAGCACATGATTAATTACGGGATTAAAGTATATTAGCAATCATGTCTTCAATCTTACGGTGGGACCAACTCCTATTGAAGTGAAATTTGATGATATGTCAATGGGGGGGATTGCATTCATCTTGAACGGTCCGGATTACCATTTTATGGGCCCCATGGTAGAGTTGTAGACATCCCGCTTATGGCAAGCATGTGGGAGGTAGGACTCGAGAACGCTATGATTAAACCCCCCCCCCAATTTGATTAGCAGCCACTAAAAGGCAATTTGAGTGATTTGGCAATTTAACTAATCATGCAAATTTGGCACTTGTTTACTTTGACAACTATTTGTGATTTGGGAAATTCGACTTTGGCAACTATTTGTAACTTGGGAATTCTAAGGCACTTCATTAAGAACTCGAGTCCGGATCCTATGAGGATTTCCCCCACGGAGACCGTGAGTGGTGTCGCGACCCCGGAGCGGGTCATCAGGCCTAATTCGGGATCGAGACTAATAATTACTGTGTGATTGTGCATGATGTATAAATTAATTTAAATCCAAAACGTATACGAGTCTACCACAGGGTACCACTCGTACACGCGATTTCCCACAGGTGTCCGCAGTGAGGATATCACATCGACATGAATATTTCTTTTATGTGCGGAAGCGTGTAGCAATCTATTTCATACATTCATGTCTAAGATAACAAGATTAGCACATATGTCATACTAGTATCAAAATGAGCAATGATCATTAAAGTTATAATCCAAAAATAAAGTTAAGGTTTACAACAAAGTAGTTTAATTACATTGTTCCCAAAAATAGAGGCCAACAAAGGCCAATGAATAAAGTAACAAGTTTCCCAAAAGAATGGTTAGTTCTATTCCTCAAAATGTTTCGCAACTCAAGCACCCGAATGTCTAGACGACATCATCGGCGTGCCACTCTACTAGACGTTGCGGTTCTCCGACCGCCTCCTCAAGCTCTTCCTCGGGGAGACCAACAACGGGACCTGAGTACCAAAGCAAAGGGTCAAACACGACGGTTTGGCAAACGGGTGAAAAGACATGACAATAAAGAAAATACCTTGTAAAACATTTAAACCTGTCAAAGCAATAGTTTAATAAAACAAGAGAAACATTTATTCAAATACATATGCAGGATAAAACATGTAAGGTATTCAAGGAACGGGAAACAGACAAGATGGCAACCACACATAGCTAAGTCCTCTATCACCGAAGTGACATGAGCATATCGGGATGTTGTCTCAGTCACCAAAGTGAGAAGATGCAACATAAATAACATATACATATACATAATATAATACGGGACGGGACCACGGTAGTGAACCGGGTATCGGGACAAGACCACGGTAATAACCGGGTAGCGGGATCCAAACTGCAGCTGGCGGGACGGGAAAGGGTCTCCAAGTCGGTGGATCAAACCGGCAAGGAAAGCCAGGCTTAGTGGTGCCGACATGTAGGTCAAATCATGTAAAACAAAACATGTACAAATCGTGTGTAATGCACTTAAATAAACGGGCGGGACGGGGTGCTCAAAAGCACTAATTTCATTTTCAAACGGGAAGTGCATATCGGGGTTAGCAAAAGCTCTAGATGCAAATTCAATGTTTTCGGGAATGATAAATCACATTTCTTGAAATTCGGGACAAGTATCGGGGTTCGATGTAAAACGAGTGAATAAGGACCTCGTATGTCGATTGTAATGATCACTTGGTACTCCTGAAGTTTGGAGACATTCCGGGCTCTTTATGCACCTTAGTGATTCTCAAACTTTTAAATGAAAGTTTGTGGTTTGGTTTCTTTCTCCAATAGGTTTCGTATGTTGCCTCATAAACCTCTTAAATACCAAGGGATTCCATTAAAAACCTTTCCGGAGCCCCAAGGGTGGACCATATGCAGGAGGGGGTGCGCTCGAGTGGCCAAAGGTGCGCTCGAGCGGACCTGGGCGCGCCGGAAGACAGGCAGACAGAGCGTCTGCGCGCTCGAGCGGCCAATCGTGCGCTCGAGCGGGTAGGCACTCTGTTGCCCGAACTGCAGTCAGTATGACTGCGCGCTCGAGCGGCCTTATGTCCGCTCGAGCGGGCAGTCATTTTCTACCCGAGCTGCAGCCAGAATGACTGCGCGCTCGAGCGGCCTGACGTCCGCTCGAGCGGGCAGTCATTTTTGCTGCCCGAAAATGGCCATTCTGGCCTTCTTCTCTTCTTTCCCCTAAACATTTTTCCTGCAACAAAAAGGGCCTCCTTGCCTCCCAATAACAATCATTAATCTTCTCTCAAATACCACCACCTTATTCTTTACTCCTCATTACATCCAAATCAAACTCCTCCATTCATTCATAATTGTTCACCAAAGAAAGAGAAACCAACACCATAAGATTCATCTACACTTTAATAACATAGAGGATACATTTATCACAGTGCATAATAGAAAAATCAACTCATAATCATGCATTTCAAAAGTGATAGAAATCAAGGCAAGGAAGACTATGAAAACCCATGTAAAAATCATTAGGAATAATTAGTGCAAAAACAAGAGATTTCCATAAAACATGTAATTGTTCAAAACTTATCCATTCATCCACTTGCCTCAAATCCAAAGCTAAGCAAAGATCCTCTAACACCCTCTCATGCACAAAATCCACAATCTCTACAAAACCCCAAAACAAACCCTAAAATGGGTTAAACAAGGAAATAGGAAGAGAGAGCTTCCAATAATGGAAATGGAGCTCCTCTAAGATCATAAGAACACAAATCTAAGAGATTAGTGAGAGAGCTTACTTGGAAGGTCCTCTAATGGCAAGTCTTAGCTCAAAACAAGTCTTGGAATGGGAGGTTTTCTTCAACAATGATGTCAATAGAGAGCCTTGAAGGAGAGGAAGAAGATGGTCATCTCCATTATGATGTGGGTGCAAGCTTGGTGAGGGATTGAGATAAAGAGAGCAAGAAGAAGAAGAATAATGAGGAAGAAGAAGCCCTAGACAAGAAGTTGTTGGAAAAGAGAAAAAGGAGGGAGATGAGTGCTTATAAAGCCTTTGCAAGTGGGCTCCACTTCTTAGAAACTAGGAAGGCTGAAATAGTAGTTTTCGGGATCTCGGATGAAGTCGACGAAGAAGGAAGAAATGATCGTCGAAATTTTTAGTTTCCAAAATGTATATGTTTCGCGGGTTTCGAGAAATCAAGTTTTGGGTACAGATTTAGTGTAAAAAGAATGTTTTGCCCTTAAGCAAAGGAAATCGGGTTTCGGGATTCGGGACGGGGACGGGATCAACATGAAAGTTGTAGAAATCGATGAGACTAATAAAACGGGATAAAATATAAATCCAAATAATCTCAAATAATCCCCCAAGTACACGCAAAGTCATAAACAAGGAACCCCCAAAGGGCCCCACTAATACCAAAGGCACTCAAAATCCCCAAAGCTATTTCAAAACTATTCTAAACTAAACCAAACCAAAATCCACTAAACCAAATCAAGACTAACACGCAACTTAATCAACACTAATCGAGATCACTCGGGTCGGGGTCCTACATCCTCCACCCCTTAGGATATTTGGTCCTCCAAATAAAATTCAAAACTTACCTCAGGTAGGAGATGTGGGTACTTCTTCTGCACTTGGTCTCGCAATTCCCAGGTTGCCTCTTCCGGTCCATGATTCTCCCAAAGTACCTTTACCCACTGAATAGTCCGTGTCCTCAATGCTTGTTCTTTGGTATCGATGATCCGAATAGGCTTCTCAACGTAGGTAGCATCTTCTCTGATCTCTAACGGCTCATGCTGGAGTACATGTGAAGGATCGGGGACGTACTTCTTCAACATAGATACATGGAAGACGTTGTGTACACCAGATAACTCGGGTGGTAAGGCTAACATATAAGCCACTTCACCAATCTTGCTCACAATGTCATAAGGTCCAATATATCTCCTTGACAACTTGCCTTTCTGCTCAAATCTCAAAGTTCCCCTAGTAGGTGATACCTTCAAGAAAACCTTGTCTCCTCCTATGAACTGTAAGTCCCTTATGTGAGAATCTGCATAACTCTTCTGTCTACTCCGGGCTACTTCCAGACGTGCCTGAATCTGCTTGACCTTGTCACTGGTCTCACTCACCATAGTTGGTCCATGGAAACTGCGGGTACCAACCTCTTCCCAACACACAGGTGTCCTACACCTTCTGCCATACAATGCCTCGAAAGGCGCCATTCCAATGCTTGAGTGGTAGCTGTTGTTGTACGCAAACTCACACAAAGGTAGAGTCTCGTCCCATTGAGTTTTGAAGTCTAACACACAAGCACGGAGCATATCCTCAAGAGAGTGAATTGTCCTCTCTGACTGGCCATCTGTCTGAGGGTGATAAGATGTACTGAACTGTAATCTAGTACCCATAGACTCATGCAGTGTTTTCCAAAATCTTGAGACGAATCTGCTGTCTCTATCAGATGTGATGAAAACTGGCTGACCAATGTTTGCTGACAATCTCACTAACAAACAACTCTGCCAATGGTAGCATGTGCATCTTCTTCCCAGTCTTCATCGGAATGAAATGAGCTGACTTGGTAAGACGGTCCACAATGACCCAGATAGCGTCATTTCCTCTGCTAGTCCTCGGTAATCCCGAAATGAAATCCATGGTTATATGTTCCCATTTCCATTCCGGAATTTCCAATGGTTGCAACAACCCTAGAGGCTTCTGGTGCTCTGCCTTGATCAACTGACATACCATACACCGAGAAACAAACGCTGCTATCTCTCTCTTCATGTTGTTCCACCAAAATTTGCCCTTCAAATTCTGATACATCTTTGTACTGCCAGGATGCACTTAATACCTCGTACTGTGAGCTTCGGTCATGATATCATTCCTCAAATCTTCAATGTTTGGCACACACAGACGGTCACGGAAGTACAAAACTCCATCTACAAAGCGAAAGTCAGGACGATCTGCTATCTGCTCTGAAATCTTGGCCAACTCTGGATCTTGCAACTGACTGTCTTTAATCTTCTGAATGAAAGAAGGTTCTGACACTGACATGTTGGCTAACAAAACACCCTTCTCAAGCGGCTGCAAGTCTATCCTCAACTCTTCAAATTGCTCAAAGATACAAGTGCCACTGAGATTTGCCATGCCTACTGATTTCCTACTCAAAACATCAGCAACTACATTTGCCTTCCCTGGATGGTATTTGATTGGAAAATCATAATCCTTGATATACTCCATCCATCTCCTCTGCCTCATGTTCAATTCCTTCTGTGAGAACAGGTACTGTAAGCTGCGGTGATCAGAGTGAACCTCAAATTTCTCTCCATAGAGATAATGTCTCCACATCTTCAATGCGAAAACAACCGCTACTAGCTCAAGATCATGTGTTGCATAGTTCTTCTCATGATCTTTCAACTGACGAGATCCATAAGCTATAACTTTCCCTTCCTGCATCAACACACAACCAAGTCCAATGTTCGAAGCATCGGTAAAGATGGTAAAACCGCCGCTTCCGGATGGCAAAGTAAGGACTGGTGCTGTGGTTAATCTCTTCTTAAGCTCTTGGAAGCTAACTTCACACTTGTCTGACCACACATATGGCACACTCTTCCTCGTCAATTTTGTCAAAGGTGACGCAATCGACGAAAATCCCTGAACAAACCTCCGATAGTAGCTTGCCAATCCCAGAAAACTTCTAATTTCTGACACATTCTTCGGTCTTTCCCATTGTACCACTGCCTCAATCTTGGATGGATCTACTGACAAGCCTTCTCTGGATGTGCCCCAAAAATGCTACTTGTTCTAACCAAAACTCACACTTATTGAGTTTGGCATACAGCTGGTTCTCTCTTAGAAGCTGTAAGGCTATCCTCAAGTGCTCTTCATGCTCTTCTTTGGTCTTGGAGTACACCAAAATGTCATCAATGAACACCACTACAAACTGATCTAGGTACTCTGCGAATATCTTGTTCATCAATGCCATGAACACTAGTGGTGCATTTGTCAAACCAAATGGCATGACCAAAAACTCATAGTGCCCATATTTAGTCCGAAAAGCTGTCTTCAAGACATCAGACTCTCTAACTCTAAGCTGGTGATAATCAGATCTCAAATCAATCTTCGAAAAGTAGGAAGCAC
Source organism: Camphora micrantha (assembly GCA_003546025.1). NCBI lineage: Eukaryota > Viridiplantae > Streptophyta > Magnoliopsida > Laurales > Lauraceae > Camphora > Camphora micrantha. The sequence continues at coordinate 50,146,143 of QPKB01000004.1, read as the reverse complement.
CCTGTAACTGATCAAACAGTTCATCTATCCTTGGCAAAGGATACTTGTTCTTGATGGTCACTTGGTTCAATCTCCGGTAATCTATGCACATTCTCATGGAACCATCCTTTTTCTTGACGAACAAAACTGGAGCTCCCCATGGCGAAACACTAGGTCTTACAAAACCTTTGTTCAACAATTCTTGCAATTGTGTTTTCAATTCTCCCAATTCCGCCAGAGCCATTCTATAAGGTGCAATGGATATAGGAGCAGTCCTTGGTAATAGCTCGATAGTGAAATCAATCTCTCTAATGGGTGGTAAACCTGGGATCTCCTCCGGAAAAACATCCAGGAATACCCAAACAATTGGGATATCCTCCACCCCTTGGGACCGTTTATCCTCCGTGATAAACGCCAAATAGGCCTCACATCCACCCTTCAGAAGTCTATCAGCCTTCAACGCTGAAATAAACCCTGTGCTAGGATTACTCCTGTCTCCTCGAAACAGTACTCCTGCTGGTGACTCTTCTAACTTGAAGGTGAGGGTCTTATGGAAACAATCCATTGTAGCATGGTACCCTGCTAACCAATCCATCCCTAGGATGACATCAAAATCAAACATCTCCAAAGAAATGAGATTCGCGGGTAACTCTAACCCTCCTATCATGACTGGACAGCTAGGGTAAAAAGTCCTACATATAACTTCTTTACCTATGGGAATAGATACAGTCAATAGGAAATCCATATCTCTAGCATGCATATCAATCAACTTTGCAAATCTGGGGGAGATAAAAGAGTGGGTAGAGCCAGGGTCAAACAAAACTCTAGCTTGGAATCCACAAACAAGGAGTGTACCTTCCACAACATCTCCTGTTGCCTCTGCATCAGCTCTGTTGATAGCATAAATCTGTCCTCTCTGCTGTGGCCTATTCTGAACTTGCTGTGGCCTGCCTGCATTCCTATTCTGTTGTGGAGGACGCTGATTCTGATTCTGTCCTTGCTGACGGGCTGGCTGCTGCTGCTGTTGTGGCCTATACTGCTGCTGTGGGGCTTGCTGCTGAAGAGGTCTAGCCTGGTTCTGCACAACTATGGCATTCTGAGGTTGTGCTGGACGCTGTGCCCCTTGCTGCTGCTGATTCTGCCGATTCTGCCTCGGGCAGTCCCTCATTTGATGAGCCATAGAGCCACATCTGAAGCATGCCCCAGTGATGGTACGACACTGGGCACTCTCGTGGTTCTTCCCACAATGTGTACACACCAAAGGATTCTGCACATTCTGATCTTGCCTCTGTCTCTTGTGGTGATGATTCCTCTGCTGACTGCTCTGCTGCTGCTGCTGCTGCCCCTTGCCCTGGAGTCTGAGGATCTTGTGGTGGAAGTTCTCAAATTTGTAAGCCCTCTTGACTGCCTCTTCGAAGGTTGTAGGTGGTACAATCCCGGTAGCATCCCTCTCAATGATGGGATTTAGGCCTTCAAGGAACTTGGCTATCTTCTTTTCCACCGTGTCCACTAGCTCGGGAGCATACCTTGACAATCTCTCGAATTTAGTGAGGTATTCGAGGACTGACATGTTGCCCTGAACAAGCTGCTGAAATTATGCTGCCTTCTGCCTCCTGATATGGGTGGGCACATACTTGTCCCCAAACTGCCTCTTGAAACTGGCCCATGCCACTGCATCTGGCATGTGCCTGTACTCTTCCCTCACTGTCTTCCACCAGATATCTGCTGAACCAGTGAAGAGAGATGTTGCAAGCTGGACTCTTTCTCTTCCTGTGCACTGGAAGATCTCAAAGATGTTCTCTGTGTGCTCCAGCCAATCGTCTGCAGCCAATGGGTCCTCTGTCCCGAAGAATTCTTTCGGGCCCCTCTTCCTGAACTTCTCAAATAAGGCATTCGGGTCATGCTCCCTTTGATTGATCACAATAGCTGGTTGGGCTTGCACAGGCTCAGGCCTCCTCTGTAACACCTCAAGAAGTTGCCTCTGCATCTCTTGCAATTCCCTAGCATGATCCTGATCTTCTTAAGCATTTGCTCTTGCAGTTTGGCCTGATTCTCATTAGCCTGTCTTTGTTGATCCAACATAGCTTGCATCATCTGTTGGAACTGATTCTGCATGGTGTTCTCTGGAATATCCTCTTGGACTGGCCCTGTTTGTTCACTATTACTTGCAGTGGGATTGCCGTTTACTGGCCTTTTGTGAGGTGGCATGATGCTGCAAAACAATTTGTTAGCACAAGATAATATAATAGGGGTCACACAATGCTCACACGATACTAACTAACGAAAACTCTAACGAATCCTCGCCACGTCCTTAGGATTTCTAGTTTCTTTTAATTGCTTGAAACACGTCTCGCTCTGATACCAGTCTGTCGCGACCCCGGACCGGGTCATCGGGCCTAATCCGGGATCGGGACTAATAATTACTGTGTGATTGTGCATGATGTATAAATTAATTTAAATCCAAAACGTATACGAGTCTACCACAGGGTACCACTCGTACACGCGATTTCTCACAGGTGTCCGCAGTGAGGATATCACATCGACATGAATATTTCTTTTATGTGCGGAAGCGTGTAGCAATCTATTTCATACATTCATGTCTAAGATAACAAGATTAGCACATATGTCATACTAGTATCAAAATGAGCAATGATCATTAAAGCTATAACCCCAAAATAAAGTTAAGGTTTACAATAAAGTAGTTTAATTACATTGTTCCCAAAAATAGAGGCCAACAAAGGCCAATGAATAAAGTAACAAGTTTCCCAAAAGAATGGTTAGTTCTATTCCCCAAAATGTTTCGCAACTCAAGCACCCGAATGTCTAGACGACATCATCGGCGTGCCACTCTACTAGACGTTGCGGTTCTCCGACCGCCTCCTCAAGCTCCTCCTCGGGGAGACCAACAACGGGACCTGAGTACCAAAGCAAAGGGTCAAACACGACGGTTTGGCAAACGGGTGAAAAGACATGACAATAAAGAAAATACCTTGTAAAACATTTAAACCTGTCAAAGCAATAGTTTAATAAAACAAGAGAAACATTTATTCAAATACATATGCAGGATAAAACATGTAAGGTATTCAAGGAACGGGAAACAGACAAGATGGCAACCACACATAGCTAAGTCCTCTATCACCGAAGTGACATGAGCATATCGAGATGTTGTCTCAGTCACCAAAGTGAGGAGATGCAACATAAGTAACATATACATATACATAATATAATACGGGACGGGACCACGGTAGCGAATCGGGTATCGGGACAAGACCACGGTAATAACCGGGTAGCGGGATCCAAGCTGCAGCTGGCGGGACGGGAAAGGGTCTCCAAGTCGGTGGATCAAACCGGCAAGGAAAGCCAAGCTTAGTGGCGCCGACATGTAGGTCAAATCATGTAAAACAAAACATGTACAAATCGTGTGTAATACACTTAAATAAACGGGCGGGACGGGGTGCTCAAAAGCACTAATTTCATTTTCAAACGGGAAGTGCATATCGGGGTTAGCAAAAGCTCTAGATGCAAATTCAATGTTTTCGGGAATGATAAATCACATTTCTTGAAATTCGGGACAAGTATCGGGGTTCGATGTAAAACGAGTGAATAAGGACCTCGTATGTCGATTGTAATGATCACTTGGTACTCCTGAAGTTTGGAGACATTCCGGGCTCTTTATGCACCTTAGTGATTCTCAAACTTTTAAATGAAAGTTTGTGGTTTGGTTTCTTTCTCCAATAGGTTTCGTATGTTGCCTCATAAACCTCTTAAATACCAAGGGATTCCATTAAAAACCTTTCCGGAGCCCCAAGGGTGGACCATATGCAGGAGGGGGTGAGCTCGAGTGGCCAAAGGTGCGCTCGAGCGGACCTGGGCGCGCCGGAAGACAGGCAGACAGAGCGTCTGTGCGCTCGAGCGGCCAATCGTGCGCTCGAGCGGGTAGGCACTCTGTTGCCCGAACTGCAGTCAGTATGACTGCGCGCTCGAGCGGGCTTATGTCCGCTCGAGCGGGCAGTCATTTTCTGCCCGAGCTGCAGCCAGAATGACTGCGCGCTCGAGCGGCCTGACGTCCGCTCGAGCGGGCAGTCATTTTTGCTGCCCGAAAATGGCCATTCTGGCCTTCTTCTCTTCTTTCCCCTAAACATTTTTCCTGCAACAAAAAGGGCCTCCTTGCCTCCCAATAACAATCATTAATCTTCTTTCAAATACCACCACCTTATTCTTTACTCCTCATTACATCCAAATCAAACTCTTCCATTCATTCATAATTGTTCACCAAAGAAAGAGAAACCAACACCATAAGATTCATCTACACTTTAATAACATAGAGGATACATTTATCACAGTGCATAATAGAAAAATCAACTCATAATCATGCATTTCAAAAGTGATAGAAATCAAGGCAAGGAAGACTATGAAAACCCATGTAAAATTCATTAGGAATAATTAGTGCAAAAACAAGAGATTTCCATAAAACATGTAATTGTTCAAAACTTATCCATTCATCCACTTGCCTCAAATTCAAAGCTAAGCAAAGATCCTCTAACACCCTCTCATGCACAAAATCCACAATCTCTACAAAACCCCAAAACAAACCCTAAAATGGGTTAAACAAGGAAATAGGAAGAGAGAGCTTCCAATAATGGAAATGGAGCTCCTCTAAGATCATAAGGACACAAATCTAAGAGATTAGTGAGAGAGCTTACTTGGAAGGTCCTCTAATGGCAAGTCTTAGCTCAAAACAAGTCTTGGAATGGGAGGTTTTCTTCAACAATGATGTCAATAGAGAGCCTTGAAGGAGAGGAAGAAGATGGTGATCTCCATTATGATGTGGGTGCAAGCTTGGTGAGGGACTGAGATGAAGAGAGCAAGAAGAAGAAGAATAATGAGGAAGAAGAAGCCCTAGACAAGAAGTTGTTGGAAAAGAGAAAAAGGAGGGAGATGAGTGCTTATAAAGCCTTTGCAAGTGGGCTCCACTTCTTAGAAACTAGGAAGGCTGAAATAGTAGTTTTCGGGATCTCGGATGAAGTCGACGAAGAAGGAAGAAATGATCGTCGAAATTTCTAGTTTCCAAAAAGTATATGTTTCGCGGGTTTCGAGAAATCAAGTTTTGGGTACAGATTTAGTGTAAAAAGACTGTTTTGCCCTTAAGCAAAGGAAATCGGGTTTCGGGATTCGGGACGGGGACGGGATCAACATGAAAGTTGTAGAAATCGATGAGACTAATAAAACGGGATAAAATATAAATCCAAATAATCTCAAATAATCCCCCAAGTACACGCAAAGTCATAAACAAGGAACCCCCAAAGGGCCCCACTAATACCAAAGGCACTCAAAATCCCCAAAGTTATTTCAAAGCTATTCTAAACTAAACCAAACCAAAATCCACTAAACCAAATCAAGACTAACACGCAACTTAATCAACACTAATCGAGATCACTCGGGTCGGGGTCTTACAAGTGGACCAATCAAGGCCTGTCACATCACCGCAGGCAGCCTACCATGCATGCGGGCAGCTTGGCATACATTCGGGCAGGGGCTGCCCACGATGACGTAATTGGCCTACTCACGGTCACCGTAGGGGAAATCTTTAGATGATCCAGATTCTAAGAACTCACATAAACCAATAATTGTCATTTTTATGTCATTAAAAAGCTTTCCAACAACCCTCGACACCACAGCCAACAACTGGCATGCATTTGGATGGGCCCCACAAGCCAGTCATTTCAATTTCCATGTTTGGGGATTGTGTGGCCATTGGTTATGATTCATTTGTATGTACACAACATAGAAGGTGCATACAAGAAATTGTTCAAGAGAAAATCCATTAATTTTCTTTTATTAAAAGGGAACTTTTAATGAAACCTATCCAGGATGAATTGAAATCTTTACATGCACTTAACTTGAAATAAGCCCCTTTTAATGTTGTCTGTTACAACTGTTAACGAAAACTATGCAACACATACATGGAACTCTATTGTGGGGCCTAGATAGAGGTGATCTTGATTGTTCCATATGAATGTCATCCCCTATAATGACATCCTCAAATTTTTAATGGGTCCCACTATACACTGATCACATGACAAAAATATGATTAGCATGAAAGTCCGAGATTCAAAATCGAGAGGCTGGAGGGAGTGAATAGGTTGAGTCTAAATCTAAACCAATTATGACCAATTTTAAATTCTTCTCACAATTTAGGCACAAGTGATATTTATAGAGATATAAATATGGAAGCTTAAACAATAAACATTCACCATAATAAGAAAGCAATCACCACAATACAAAACATGTCTAGAACACACAAATAGAAATAAAATTAAGTACAAGAAGATGCATCTAAAATAGGTGAATATTTGAAGTGATACTCCGGCCTAATACACACACCATGTGAAGATATAAATGTTATGATGCAAGGTGTGTGTTACCATCAATCAATGAAGGTGATAGTATGTAAAAATATGACAAATAGATTGAAAATAAACTAGAGTTTGATTTAGCATTCAAAAAAGATATGAAATCAAGATATGATTTGATTGAAACAATATGTCACACACATGGTATGCATAAATGTCAACTTAATAGAAGAATGAAGATCAAAGAACTATAAGTGTATCAAAGTTTCAAAAGCATGATATGAGATGAATGAGCATTGTTGAATTCAAAACGTACAATAAATTGAAAGTGGTTTTCAAGTTAAAGAAAGAAGAATAAAAATATTCAACCAAGCAAAGAGACATGCTATGAAAGAAATAAAAAATTATGTCTAAACATTCTTGAAACCAAAAAATAAAGAGATTTGGAAGTGATTCTCATCCTATGAAAACAAAAATGAGATGATTTAACCAAGTAGAAACATGCTAAGAATGAGGATAAATGAATTTATCTAGCATCTAGCATGCAGGAAATGAAGATGGAGGTTTTTACTAACTTGGCTTGAATCATGAAGAGAATCCTTCCTTTTCTCTTTATGACTTCCTTTTTAGCATCTCCCACATTGCACCTCTTGGTTGACCCCGGATAATTTTGTTTTTAGCATCTCCCACATTTATCTATTAATGAGGCAACTGTCATTGAATGGTGATAATCCAAGGGGGAGTATTATGAGATATGGATCATAGGTGGATGCCCACATAGATGAGTTGGGCTCGTTTGGTAATTTTACTTTTAAAATAAAGTGTAGTGAAGTGAAATAAAGAGAGGGAATAAAATATAAGTGGGTTATGATGGTATTTTATTTTTAGTTGTTTGGGATAGAATATTTTTTACTTTTAATATGGGGAAATGGAGATTTTTTTTGGCTTTTGGTGAATAAAGGTAGTTGCTTTTTGACTTTTTTGGAAAAAGATGGAGGGTTTTTGAAATAAAGTGCTTCTGATTTAATGCTTAACTTTACTTGACTTGACAAGTAAAATTACCAAACAGTTAGGGTTAGAATCTTATTGTATTTAGGGTTCCTCAATTAGGAAGTTTCTTTGCCTATAAATAACCCTCCTCCCATTGTATTTGTATATACTTGAGATTATAGAAAAGCTCTCTAAATCTTCTCTCAAAACTTCTTCTTTTTTCTAACACGTTATCAACACGATGCTGTAAAGTTAAAAAAAAAAAAAAAAAATCATCGTGGTGCATAGAAGAAAACATCCCATCTTAATTATCTCTCACTCAGCATCGGGAATGTGCAACAAAGAAACCCATGCCCACCCAGAGGATCCCATCTTACTTTTCTCTTACTCCACCTCAAAAAGCATGCAACTCTCATTTCCAGCCACCAGGAGTCACATCTTGCTGCTATTTCTGCTACACGTGTTGTCCAGTATCGGGACACGCGCTAGAAGAGTTCATCTTGTTTTCTGGTCAAACCATAACTTCTTCATCCCACCTCCGATCAGTGAACGGCTTGGTTCTGTGGATTCGTGGGGACGAGCATTACCTACTAGACGCAACATATCAGAATTTCAACTGTCAGAAATTTTTTCCGAACTACAATCACGATAAGTGCTATCTAAACCGTAGTTAAATTCAATCGATTAGAATGAATGAAATTAATTTATGATATACTTATTTACAGTAATCATAGTGTTTGGTTACCGCTCATCCTCCTACATGATTTATTATTTTTTATTGAAATTTACCAATATTATGAATCGATCACAAAATAGAACCAGAAGTTCTAAATCAGAACCCGAAGTTCACCGATGAATCAATAGTCATACAAGTTGGAATACTGATATGAACCTGTAGACTCATATCCATAAATAAAAACATGGAGTTTCTATTTCAAATCCAAATAAATTATAAGGCCATAAAATTAAACCTGAATATTTGACAGAACTAAAAGTTTTACTTCAAATCTGAAGATTTGACAGAACCTTCAGTTCTAATTTCATGTATTATGAACTTGAAGTTCTAAACCAAGCCTAAAGTCTTGAAAGAACCAGCAGTTCTGATTATCAAAGTTGAAAACCTGTTGTTCTGACTTTTCATTGGCCAACTTATTTGTCATGATTAATTCATTCCTTAATTTACGTCTGATGTTAAAGTTTCATTTTTTTCCCCTTTTTACTTTATTGGTTATCTGCATATGGTTAACTTCATCTATATATCTTATTACAGTTCTTACATGATGTCAAATATTGCTAAACTTGACTTTAAAGCACTAAATATAAATGGGGACAATTACTTATCCTGGCAACTGGATACTAAAACCTACTTGCAATCCAAGAAACTTGGAGAGACTATAAAGGAAGGTAACAAGATGTTCCCGGAGGAAAATGCGTTAACCCTCATCTTCCTGCGCCATCACATATATGACAACCTAAAAAATGAATATCTAAATAAGGAAGACCCAGTAAGCCTCTGAAAATCCCTGAAGGATAGGTATAATCACCAGAAGATGGTCATACTACCAGCTACTTAGAATGAATGGCTAAACTTGAGGTTATAAGATTATAAAACAGTAACTGAATATAACTCTACTCTCTTCAGTATTGTTTCCCGTTTAAGATTATGCGGTGAAAAGGTTACGGAAGAGCAGATGTTGAAGAAAATATTATCCACTTTTCACGCCTCGAATGTGCTCTTGTAGCAGTAGTATCAAGAGCGACATTTCTCCAAATATTCAGACCTTATCTTTTGTCTCCTAGTCACTGAACATAATTGCATAGTGTTGATGCAAAACCATAACTCTAGACCAACTAGATCTTCTGCAGTTTTTAAAGCAAATGCCAATTTTAGCTCAAACAGAGGCATATGAAGGGGGAGTGGAAGATATAAATCCTCCAATAGAGGTGGAAGAAATAACTCCTCCAAACGAGGTGGTTTTAGAGGGCCCCCTCAAAAAAAAAAAAAAAATCACCAGAAATGGTCTGCTTCTCAATAAAAGAACAATCAGAATCAGAATCCACCGGCTAACTCTACCCACTGTCCTGATTACAAGTGCCACAAATGTGGAAAAAGTGGGTATTAGTCTCGCACTTGCCGTGCACCAAAGGAAGTGGTAGAACAATACAAAGCATACAAGGCCTCTGCTCATTTAGCAGAAACAAATGATCTGGAAGGCTGAAATTGGAATACAATGACACTAGAGGGGCCTCCAATTGACATTATAAACTTGGAGACTTGAGACTTCTTTGAAGATGAGGACAACCAACCTCTGAGTAATGAGGCATATAATACTCAATTGGGAGCACCCCCTGGCATGGTCTAGAAGACCAATAATTCTTTGGACTTCACAACATTATTTTTTTTTTCTTAGCTCCTTTGAGATTCATGTTTCTTAGACTTTTCCTTTATGATGGAGGGATCTTAATTTTCATTAATGTCCTAATTTATGGTGAATTATTTAATTATTTCAGTTTTATCATGTGATTGCATAGTTATATTGGTTTCTTATTTTGTTTAAGGTATGGATCATGGAACTGAGGATAATCTCTGTTTGGTAGATATTACCACAACACACACCATTCTGAAGAATCATAAATTTTTCTCAAAATTGATGTTCATTCCAAGAAAGGTATCCACCATAGCTAGACCTGTGCAAATTATTGAAGACTCCGGAAGAGCCCATATGATATTACCTAATGGTACCCATCTATTTATTAAAGATGCATTGTTCTCAAGAAGTTCTCGAAGAAACTTAATTAGTTTCAAGGATATCAGAATAAATAGGTACCACATTGAGACTGTAAGTGAAGGTAACAAGAAATACTTATGCATCGTTACTAGTATTGGAAGTCAGAAGCAAATACTAGAAAAACTAAGTGCACTCTTCTCAGGGCTATATGACATGACAATCTCCAATGTCGAATCACATTCGGCTATGAGTAAAACAACAAAGTCAAGCCCAAAGCTCAGTGATCATAAAACTTTAAAGCTTTGGCATGATAGGTTAGGTCACCCTACGGCTACTATGTTGAGAAGAATCATAGAAAACTCACTTGGACATTCCTTAGAGAACCATCAATTGACCATACCTAGTAAGTGCTTATGTATCCTGTGTTTACAAGGAAAATAAATTACCCGACCTTCTTTTACTAAGGTTGCATATGAATCCCCATCCTTTCTACAAAGGATACAAGGTGACATTTGTGGACCCATAAATCCCCTACTGGACCTTTTTAGGTATTTTATGGTTCTGATTGATGCCTCCACCCGTTGGTCGGATGTTTGCCTACTTTCAACTAGGAACGTAGCCTTTGCCAGCCTATTAACTCAAATAATAAAACTTAGGACTCACTTCCCTGATTATCCCATTAAGTCTATAAGACTTGATAATGCAGGCGAATTTACATCACTGATTTTTTATTATTTTTGTTTATCTCTAGGAATTGTAATCGAACACACCAGAATGGCTTAGCTGAATCCATGATTAAGCGCATCCAATCCATTTCTAGAACTCTGCTAATGCAGTCCAAATCACCAGTTAGTGCATGAGGACATGTTGTGTTGCATGTATCAATGTTAATTAGACTTCGACCCACATCCTTTCATCAGTATTCTTCAGCACAACTTATATTAGGACACCAACCCAATATTTCTCACTTACGTAAGTTTGGTTGTGCAGTTCAAGTCTCAATACCACCTCTTAAGCGTACTAAGATGGGACTACAACGTAGATTGAAAATCTATGTAGGTTACGACTCTCCCTCGATTATTTGATATCTAAAACCAATGACAGGAGATGTCTTCACTGCTTGTTTTTCCAATTGTCAATTTGATGAGACAATATTTCCGCCGTTAAGGGGAGATAAGATAGTTCCTAAAGAACGTATTGTTCTTGAAGAATGGTGAGAATTAACATGGAATACTTCCACTCTGTCTCATCTGGATCTACGAATTTTACAATGTGAAAATGAAGTACAGAGAATTGTGCACTTATAAGAAATTACAAACAGATTACCCGATGTATTTAACGATGCAGCAAAGGTGACAAAATCAAATGTGCGAACTATGAATGCACTTACCAAGATTAATGTCTCTGTAGGACAACGTCAAAATACAGTAGCAAAAGAATCTACAATACGCCAGAAGCGTGGCAGACCTATAGGTTCAAAGTACTCAGCTCCACAGAAAAGGAGAAATGAGCAATCATTATCATGACCTCTCGAAGAGGCACATAACGCTCTTGAAGAGGTTCATCCCAAAGAGGTACATAACACTCCTGAAGAGGTTATGGTAAAATCCGTTATCTCTAGAATAATGGAAGTTCCTGATGAGACTTTGGAAGCCCCTGAAGAGGCACCGGTAGCGGATAATGAAGAGATCTCTATACTTTATAATTATTCAAGAGAGATATGGAATAGAAATAAAATTGTCATCGATGACGCATTTGCATATGCGGTAGCTATATAAATATCAAAAGAAAATGATGATGATGATTGGGACACAAAATCGCGTACTATAAATGAATGTTGACAAAGAAAGGATTGGCCAAAATGGGGAAGTGCCATCAAAGCAAAGTTAGAGTCTCTCAATAAACGTGGTGTGTTCAGACTTATAGTACAAACTATAAAAGATGTTAACCATGTAGGTTACAAGTGGGTGTTTGTAAGAAAAAAGGAATGAAATGAATGAAACTATCAGATATAAGGCATGATTAATGGCATAAGGTTTCCTGCAGAAACCTGGAATTAATTATGAAGAGACATACTCCCTTGTTATGAATAAAACAACATTCAGATATCTAATAAGTTTAGCAGTTTGTCAAAATCTAGAAATGAGACTCGTGGATGTTGTAACTGCTTACTTGTATGGGACTTGGACACAGAAATTTACAAGAAAATCCCGAAAAAATTTCCTTTGCCTGAAGCAAAACCGAGTACATACTCAATCCAATTAAGGCGATCATTGTATTGTCTGAAACAATAAAGAAGAATGTGGTACAATCATCTTAGTGAATACTTGTATAAAAGGGGGTATGAAAACATTCTTATTTGCTCATGTCTATTTATAAAGAAATTCTTGAAAGGATTTGCAATAATAGCAGTTTATGTAGATAATGTATATTTGATAGGGACTCCAGAAGACCTCAAAGAAACTGCTAATTATTTAAAGAAAGAATTTGAAATGAAAGACCTTGTAAAAACGAGATTCTGTTTCGGCTTACAAATCGAGAGAAATTCTAGTGGGATGTTGGTCCATCAATCTAATTATATAGAAAAGGTTTTATAAATATTTGGTATGAACAAGGCACATCCGTTAAGCACTCCCGTGGTCATCCGATCTCTAGATATAAAGAAAGATCCATACCGTCCCATCGAGGAAAATGAAGAAGTATTGGTCCTGCAGTACCATACGTAAGTGATGTTGGAGCCCTGATGTACTTGGCACAATGCACTAGACTGGATATTTCATTTTCTGTGAATCTACTTGCCAGATATAGTTTCGCACCAATTCAAAGGTATTGGACTGGTATTAAACACATCTTACAATATTTGTATGAAACAACTGATTTGAGAATATTTTATTCTTTTGAGATTGTAGAGATTCCAGTTTCGTAGGATATGCTGATTTGGGTTATCTCTCTGATCCTCATAAAGGTCGATCACAGACAGGTTATATGTCTCTTAGTGGTAATGCGCCATCTCTTGGCGTTCTACTAAACAGACTTTGGTAGTTACTTCCTCCAACTATGCTGAGATTTTGGCTCTTATGATGCCAGTAGGGAATGTGTATGGCTTAAATCCTTGATTCAGCATGTTCGTAGTTCTTGTCAATCACCTTCTACTGCAGGTATCCCGAACATTATCTATGAAGATAATGAAGCATGCGTAAAACATATTTGAGAATGTTTCATTAAAGGAGACAAGACTAAGCATATAGCATTGAAGTTCTTCTTCACTCGTGAACATCAGAAGAACAAGGAAATTAAAGTCAAGCAAGTTTGCTTGAGTAACAACTTAGCTGATCTGTTTACCAAATCTTTGCCTAAATCAGTATTTCAGAAGTTTATATGTGAGATTGGCATGCGTAGAGTTCATCATCAAACTATGTGAATGGTTACTATCATCAAGGGGAGTAGTTAGTCGGGGGGGCATCTTGGAGTATGTTACCTAGGACATCTGTGTGCTGTACTCTTTTTCCTTTTCTAGGTTTTATCCCACTGGGTTTTCCTAGTTAAAGTTTTAATGAGGCAGCATTATGCACATCCAACACTAGTTCGATGATCTTGAAGAATGTTGTACTCTTTTTCCCTTCGCTTTGGTTTTTTCCTATTAGGTTTTTCCTTAAAATGGTTTTTAATGAGGCAACTGTCATAAAATGGCGGTCATCTAAGAGGGAGTGTTATGGGATATGGATTATGGTGGATGCCAACATAAGATGAGTTAGGGTTAGAATCTTATTATAATTAGGGTTCCTCAATCAGGAGGTTACTTTGCTTATAAATAGGCCTCCTCCTTTGTATTTGTATACACTTGATGAGATAATAGAAAAGCTTTCTAAATCTTCTTTCAGAATGTTTCCCTTTTTCTAACACATTCACCATAACAAGAAAGCAATCACCACAATACAAAACATGTCTAGAACACACAAATACAAATAAAATTAAGTACAAGAAGATGCATTTAAAATAGGTGAATATTTGAAGTGATACTCCGGCCTAATACACACACCATGTGAAGATAAAAATGTTATAATGCAATGTGTGTGTTACCATCAATAAATGAAAGTGATAGTATGTAAAAATATGACAAATAGATTGAAAATAAACTAGAGCTTGATTTAGCATTAAAAAAAGATATGAAATCAAGATATGATTTGATTGAGGCAATATGTCAAACACATGGTATGCATAATTGTCAACTTAATAGAAGAGTGAAGATCAAAGCACTATAAGTGTATCAAAGTTTCAAAAGAATGATATCAGATGAATGAGCATTGTTGAATTCAAGACAATTTTTTTTTTAAGAGTAAGTAAGTTCTTCATTTTCTCAAATAATTAATTTACAGAAGAGAAGGTCTAAAACCCAATATGGTTATTAGAACCTCCCAGAGGGGCATACCCCACAGAAACAAGATAATAAATTTCCAAAACTACTAATTGAATCTACCTAAAACTTTATAAATTTAAAGGCAGGAAAAATCCTTGGCGTCCAGATGCCAAGATGGTAGACGTAGGACGCCTGCAGCCAGAAGCTACAGCAACCAAGAAGATTTCCTGGGCGTCCAAACGCCAAGATTAGCGTAAGGACACCCGCAACCAGAACATGATATAATAGCTTGAAATCAATCAAAGTGCTCCCTGACATCAAGAAGAATCCTTTCTCGATCTGATGGAACAAGGCCATATAAATGATCAATAATGCCTTAAAACCGCCATTTCTGCGCTTGTAACCTGACATAGAGCCACTCTAGATAGGCTCATCCTTCTACTAAATTGAATTGTTTTTGGGTGAGGATCTTCAAAGCTTATTCGGAGTCTCTAAATGAATGCTTTTAATCTCCGAACTTGAAATCTCAGAGTCCAGGGGGATTTATGAGGATAGATTAGTATTCTTGACAAAGTTAGCTCAACCTCTATCATGAGAGAAGTAAGGTGGGCCTGAATCAGATGCATCAGCTGTAATTTAACTGGATAATAGTCCACACTTGACCAAATTGCTCCTTCAACTGGATGGTCCATGTCCCTCCAAAGAATGCCAACAAGAACTTGACGAATAAAGACAATGGACGATCTTCACCCAGGCTTGATAGCAGGAATGAGCTTATGACGAAAGCTAGTAATTGGAGAAATGTCACAATGACTTGAGATAGTATCTAGGAGCAAAACACCAAGGAACACCATCATACTTTGGATAACCTGAATAATCCTGTGCAACACACTAAGAGCTGGTGTGGCCTTAGCTCTAAAGATACACTCATTTCTTTCATCCCATATATGCCATATAAAAGCATAGCAAATTAACTTTCAAACTATTTGAATACCCTTATGACGCTGATCAATTCAGAGAAGAATTGATTCCAATAACTCTATAGGCGAGTTACAAATAAGAGAACTCAACTTGAGCTTCGCCAAAAGGAGTGACCACACTGTTTGAGAATAAGAGCATTGCAGCATGAGATGTGATCTAGATTCCCATGTACAGTCACATAACACACAACATGAATCACAATACACATTTCGCTGAAGGAGGAAATCCTTTGTCTTCAATTTTCCTTGAAGAAACATCCATACACAAATAGAATGCTTTCTAATACACCCCTTAAACCAAATTAAAGGAGTCTACCGCAAGCTTTGATCACAAATCCCAGTCACTATATGATAAGAAGATTTTAAAGTGAAATGACCATCTTCTTCAAGAATCCATACAATTTCATCATCAAATTCACACTGATATATTGAAAGTAGTTTTCATGTGACAAAAAGAAGAATAAAAATATTCAACCAAGCAAAGAAACATGCTATAAAAGAAATAAAAAAATTATGTCTAAACAATCTTGAAACCAAAAAACAAAGAGATTTGAAAGTGATTCTCCTGCTATGGAAACAAAAATGAGACAATTTAACCAAGTAGAAACATGCTAAGAATGAGGGTAAACGAATTTATCAGGGGTTAACCAAGAGGTGCAATGTGGGAGGTGCTAAAAAGGAAGAAATAAAGAGAAAAGGAATGATTCTCTTCATGATTCAAGCCAAGTTAGTAAATCTTCTCATTTTTGTTTCCATAGTATGAGAATCACTTTGAATGAAAATGAAGGTTTTTACTAACTTGGTTTGAATCATGAAGAGAATCCTTCCTTTTCTCTTTATTTCTTCCTTTTTAGCATCTCCCACATTGCACCTCTTGGTGTAGGATGCTTTTGGAGGTATAGGGATATTTGAGGATGCTTTTAGGTATCCGTAATTACATCGAGACTTGATTTCACGACATCAAGACTTGATTTTGCGACATCAAGACTTTATTTGGTAGGACATATTGAAGTATTTCGAGGCTAGTTCAACTCCTTTCTTGCAACATCGAGACTTAATTTCGCGATATCATGACTTGATTTGGCACCTTGCAATATTTCTAGAATAATTTTTTTTTTTCAATTCTCGAACTCCTTAGTTGATTTTTCCCTTTTCTCATTAGCCCTTAGATCTCCCTATCTTCGAATTACAGACTTCTGAAGAGCAGATCAAAGGCAAGGCAAAAATCAACTAGCTAGTTCGATAATTGAAAAAAAAAAAAAAAAAACCAGCCTAGAAATACTTCAATGAGCCAAATCTAGTCTTGATGTCGTGAGAAAGGGGTTGAACTAGCTTCGAAATACTTCAATGTGCCAAATCAAGCCTTAATGTCGCGAGAAAGGGGTTGAACTAATCTCGAAATACTTTAATGTGCCTTGCCAATGTCGCGAGAAAGGAGTTGAACTATCCTCGAAATACTTTAATGTACCCTGCCAAATCAAGTCTTAATGTCATGAAATCAAGTCTCAAAGTCACAAGAAAGGGGTTGAACCAAATCAAGTCTCAATGTCGCGAGAAAGGGGTTGGAGGGGAAATTTGGTTCAACAAAAAAATAAAATAGAGTACGCTGTATAAGATGTTATTGGGCATTACATTTATTTAATGATGCTTTTGGAGGTATAGTGATATTTGAGGATGATGATCAACACTAAGATGTGCAACACTTAACCGTAAGACTTCGGTGTCGTCAAGTAGTAAAGGACTACAAAGTCCGGATTATCGATCCCATGGAAAGAGGATGGAACAAGCAATCAATCCAATTAAAGTAGAATTGAGCTAAGATATATATAGACAATTGAAATGAGCAATTAAAATTACTAAACTATGCAATGTAAACAATTAATTGGAACTAACAAGTAGGATTAACATGTGATTAAGATAGACTAACAAACTAGTGGGCTAATTAGTGTGCAAACTACATGGAAATGATGTGAAAAATGTAATTAAACTAAATGAAATGTAGAATAAAACTAAAATAGCGACTAAACTACTCTAATTAACAATCTAAAATCTAAAATTAATAAGATCTAAGCTAATCTAACAAACTATAGTAAACCAGTAGATGAATGATTGTGGAAATGTAAAATTTAAGGTGAAAATGTGATGTGAAATGTGTAGGATTTTAAAACAAGTGATATGTGAAATGTAGATCTAGCAATCTAGAAGTGAAAACAACAGATCAAACAAGGATTCAAATTAATAACAATCAAAAGAAGAGATTAGGCAATCCAAAATCCACTAAGTATGTAATTAATCCAATCAATGCATGTTCTAATTCATCTCCCAAGTCTATAATCCAATTAGCAATCTCTTGCCTAATTGGATTGGATGATATAGCAATGAAGATCAAAGTAAAGAAAATCAAAAGCCAAGATCCTAAATCATCATCTAGCTACCCTAATAATCAATTATCAAAATCAAGTTATAAAATATCAAAGATAAGGGCTCTAGAGTATGCTATGTGGGATAACTTAATCCAACTACAAAGCATCAAATGAGATTATCTAAGCATCAAGTGTAGAGACAGAGCATGAGAAATGAGAGAGATTAGCGCAACTAGATCTAAAATCTACTAATTAATCAATGAATAATTAGAGAATTTAAACTAAAACATGCATGAAATTGAACTAATCACATTACTTAACTTCAAAATGAGAGCTTAATCCTAGAACTTTAGCCACTAAACATAAAGAAAGAGCTCTAGTTCTTCATTAAGGACCTTCAATTACACACACTCTCTATATTAGTTATAATTGAACTCCTAATTACAATATAAAAGTGTATAGAAAGTTAAAAAAAATTGCCAAAAGATACCTCTCTCTACAAATACATTGAAATTTATAGAAACATTAAGGATATTTGATTAGCTCATTTCGTTTCACATGGATTGCTTCAATTTGATTGGTTGCGACTTGGAGGCTTTTGATTGGCTCATTTCCTTTCACATGGACTAGCAAGAAAGCACCGGGCCAATCCCGGGTAAAAAATTAAAGAAAATCTAAAGTTGGGGTTTTGTTTATAATATATTACAAAGAAAACTAATTTAAAATAATATATATTATTTCTTTTTTTGGTATTATCTATACTCATAAGGTATATTATGATCTATTATAATCTAAAGTGACAATTGAACCGTGAGAAATAACCTAACTTTTAATACAACTTTTGAAATGTTGGCAAGAACTTCCATTACTTATAATTCAACGAACTTACTAATATATCAACCATATTGCATTATAGATAAAAAGAATCCAATGATGAGAAAAGTTAAGACACTAAATATAATAAGATCTAAAAAAGATCAAGCTAAAAAGAAAAATGTGGTTGTAATTATAAAAGACAAAGGGTAATATAGTAAGTTAAAAAAATCACATTTTAGAAAGAATTATACTTCAAAAATAAAAAAAGCCTTTATTCATGAATAAAAAAATCTTCACTAAAAATAATAATTTTTGATTATTTTATTTTTTAATTATCTTTATCAAAGACATTTGATTTAATATGCATGATAATCAAAGAAGAATTTGTTAGAAATCTCAAATGATATAAATTGTCCCATGTAAGACCCTGCTAAATAAGACAGGCATCATTCTTTTCGAATTCAGTTTTTGGTTAAATAGACTTTCAAAATAGAAAACTTTTATGTTTCACTAAAATTTATAATTTCTTTTCTTATTTTTAACTTTCTAAAGAAAATAATTTGTTCGAAATCTCAAATGATAAGAATAATCCCTTGTGGCTCCCTGCTAATTAAGACATGCATTATTCTTCTTAAATTCAATTTTATGGTAAATAGACTTTAAAAATAAAAAACATTCATGTTTCACTGAAAATTAGATTTCTAGAGTATTTTTTTCTTATATTTAACTTTCTTTGTCAAAGAGATTTTATTTCATAAGGAATGTTAATAAAAAGAATTATTGGAAATCTCAGATGATAAGAATGTCCCAATCTAAGTCCCTACCAAATGATAAGAATTGTTCTATGTAGGCCCCTGCCCATTGATTAAGGAGATATATTGTAGGATTTATTAAGGAGAGTTGTGATAAGTGAGAGGAGAAACTTACCTTCTCATTTAATTTCATTTAAAAAGCTTCATCAAAACATGTAACTCAAAGGCCAAGGCAGTTTTGAGGCTGATTTCAATTGAAATTAATGTGGTTAACATTGGATCAAATGGTCAAAATCAAGTGATGCCGATTTCAATTGAAATCAGTCTCTTTCATATATAATAATAAATTAAATTTTGTAAAAAACAAAGAAATATTGTGGGTATTACAAAAACAAAAAAGAAAACTTATTGCTATAAGCCTTGAAACACAATCCAATGAAATATACTTAGGGAAATTTTCAAATATGGCATTAATTTTTTGCCTTATTTCAAAACAGGACACAAGTTTTGAAACTTTTCAAATTAGTCCCTGAGCTTTCTATTAAATTTTCAATTAAGGACATCCAGCCATTTAAAGGTAGTTTATGGTGACTTTTTTCCTCAATATTTTGAAAATACCCAATTAACCTTCATTTAAAGCCATGATATGGTTTTGGCAGCCACTACATGTAGCCAATCGTTGTGGGAATATTGG
This sequence comes from Camphora micrantha, assembly GCA_003546025.1. Classification (NCBI taxonomy): domain Eukaryota; kingdom Viridiplantae; phylum Streptophyta; class Magnoliopsida; order Laurales; family Lauraceae; genus Camphora; species Camphora micrantha. The sequence continues at coordinate 50,126,130 of QPKB01000004.1, read as the reverse complement.
GTGTCCTTGATTACCGTGAGGACATCCGACGAGGGAAATGAGGAGAATATAGAGGAAGTGAAGGAGAGGTTTATTACAATAAAGGGTAATTAAGAAAAAAGGCAAAAAGTTACGAAAAACTAACTTTAAATAGATGAATGTCCTTAATTGAAAACTTCCAGAAAAACTTAGGGACTAATTTGACAAGTTTTGAAACTTGTGTTCCTTTTTTGAAATAAGGCCGAAACTTAAGGACTTTTTTAAAATTCTCCCATATACTTATTACATTTCCACTCTATTCCCAAACTGCTGATATGAAAATACCCATCAAACGCCTAACTCACAAAACCAAAGCTACAACCCTAACAAATTTAAAGCACAACAAATCTACCAAACTACTTTACCCACAAAAAAAAAAAAAAAAAAAGAAAACACACCGTCAAAGTGATGCAAAAACTTAAAACTAATGTAGCAAAAGTAGAAATCCATTCCATGAAATGACAAGCAAAAAAGTAAAATAACCCCAAAAAAGCTAAGAGGAAAAATACACGCAACGACTCAAAATCAAATCCAATACCTTAGCAAAATAGAATTCAAGTAAGTATTAGGTTAATTAGTACCCAAATGCTTAAAATTGTCTAATATTTATTGATAGCCTGGTCATAACATTTCAAGTAAAAATCATAGAAGAAAATCTAAGTAGTTTGCTACTTTTCTGTTCTTAAATGACTAATATGCAAGTACTGTTAATACTCCTAACTGATACTGTGAGGTGATGGTCATCCCCAACGGCTACATTAGCCGTATGTGGAGAGATGAGCTTTTAATGATACTTATCGAGATAGAGACATTGATGATTTTCTCAATGGAGTGGAATCTATATGTTATTGGGGAGTCACTAATGCTGAGTGGATATGTTAGTTTTACCTAAGTATTAGATAAAACACCACACTTTATAGAGGAAAAAGAAAAAGAAAAAAACCAAAGTTGTGTATATTAGTAGGGCCAAGTTAGATGTAATAACGCCCTTAATATGCATAGTTGTAATCCTTTTTATGCACAATTTTTGAGAAAACCAAATGGATTGCAGAGGAAATAGTTAACAGACTCCTTGGTCACCTATTTTATTTTCCATAAAACCTCCAAATGAAGGGTTAGAATTGTCCATTTAGTAGGACTTGTGTTTGTAGCCCATCCATGGTAATTGTAGGGGCTCCGGATTTGAGCCAGGTCAGGGTCAAACCCAAACTGACTTGCGAGACCAGTCCCACCTATTTGACTGGTCCAGGCTTGAATCAAAGCCGGCCCAACTTGCGAAATTGATCCAGGAGGTCAAACTGATCCAAGCCCGACTTGCGGAATAGACCTAGGTAAACCCAAACCACCCAATGCTGGAAATGGGGAAACAGGGGTGGCAGCTGGCAAAACCAGAGAAGGAAGATATAGAGTGAGAATGCGCTCCTCCCACAATGGGAAGACATGAACTGTAACATGAACATCCCAATCGCCATGATCAACAGTTGATCGGAAAACTAGGAGAGATCCACGAATCCAAGTAAAGAAGGAAATAAAAGGGGAAAAGAGATGAAGGAGAATATATGCCAATATCATACAAAAAACTGACCATAACATGAATTTCCAATCTCGGTGGCTAACTTAAGCATCGGAGTAAGTTTGATCGGGCCAACCGATCGAGTTTCACTATGTATCTTTCTTTTTAATCAGGTATTTCATTCAAGGAGGGAGATCCCGCAAGGAGAAAAAGAGAAAGCACCAAACCGAGAAGTAAGGTTGTTCCATCTTATTTCTCTCTTCGAAAATTAACCTTACAATTGGCGTCATTTGTGGGGAGCAGGAAAATCCACTCACGCTCCGCTTAGCTGAGGACAAATGTCAGACAAGGAACGAAGTCCGGGACCACAGTACGGGGCTAAACGGCCTCCGCCCCAGGCAGATGAAACACGACCCAGAGGGCAGCGTGAAGAGTTGGACAGGGACCCCCTGACCAATCACTTCGATGGGGTAGACTTCGAGTATGTCCCATGCATGGAGAGTGGTCGTACCATTCCTTCCGGAGAAGGGAAAGAGCGGGTTCGATCGGAAGTTCATCGCGTGGGCCCAAGCCTAGCAGTAGTCTCACCCTCTATAGAAAAATTGCAGGAAGAAATGCATCAAAGACAGAGTGTTGGACCGCCAAGGTGAAACCCACCGTAAACTACAAATGACCGCTCGAACAGACCTGCAGAGACTCTGTTCGGGATATGGCTAAAGGAGTCAAGCGACAACAAGAGAAAATTAACTGTCTGTTGCAGGAGCTGGAGAAAGCAAAAAAGAGAAAGAAGACGTTTCCCTAGTTTGGAAGATGTTCTTGAAGCACAGGAGAGGGGGCACCGAGGATGAACGTCGGTACGACAGCTGATGAATCAAAGCTCTGGGTCGAGGCAACATACCCATGCGAGAACTAGGACAGGCGATGAAGGGAGCAGAACCTCGAGCTCCCAATCTCGGAGAAAGGAATTGCTAAGGCCCAAACATGAAGAACAAGGAGCGACGCAGCCCCAAGGAAGAGAGCCCCTCAGCGAGGTCTTACCAAGAAAGATGTCCAAGCTCTAATAGAGAGGGCACTGACTGATTGAAAGCTCCCACTAGAAAATCCGACCAGAAAAAGGTGCTTGAGGAACGTACAGAAATTTGAATCCGCATTTTCGGAGGAGATAGAAAAGGCGGACCCACCTCGGCGGTTTACGGTTCCGAAACTGAGGGTCTATGACGGAACCTCGGACCCCGCCGACCATATCCAACACTTCCAGCATTCCATGGCACTGTGGATAGGGAATGAACTGCAGATGTGTAAGGCGTTCCCATCGAGCCTGAGGTACCTCGTCTTAAAGTGGTTCTCTTACTTGGAGCCAAGATCGATCTACAGCTTTTGAGAGCTTGCCGGGTCATTCGTCACACGATTTGTGACGAATTCTAAGCAGCCGAAGGATGTTAAGGAGCTATTATCTCTCAAGAAGCAAAGCTCAGAAAGCCTAAAGGAGTTTAGCGCTCGTTACTGACTACTCTATAATGAAGTAGAGGGGAACAATGAGCAAGTGGTAGTGGCGACTTTCAAGCTCGGGTTGCCAAAAGAGAGCCAGCTTCGCCAATCACTGACAAAGCGCTCCCCTACTACCCAAGGAGAGCTAATGGAGCGATTCAAGGAGTTTATAAAGTTGTAAGAAGATATGGGCACAAAAGAACTAAGATGGGCTCGCCCAACAGAGGAAGGAAGTACGAGAAAGAGAATGAGAGAGTTTGGGGAGGGGTTGGAGCGAAGAGCGGCCCAAGCTAAACCACTAAGATCGGCTTATGAAGGAGTATTCACCATTTTCAGGATCCGATCTACAAGATCCTAACACAAGTCAAGGATAAACCGTACTTCAGGAGACCTTCAAAGATGGTCAGTGACCGAGAAAGGTGGAAGAAGAAAACAATTGCCTGAGTGGAGGGGCAGACCAAAACTAGCAATTACAGTTAGGTCGGTAGGACAACTAAGATCTACAGTCCGACCAGACCGGTATGGCGGTGGAGGAATTGAAAAAAAACTGTAGTTCTAGAGGGAGGTGTGCTATCTCTCGAGCGATACTGGATGATTGGAAAATCAATGACTGAGGAAGAGCAGGATAGCTTAACTCGACTCCTCAACCAAAACACTGATGTTTTCGCTTGGGCCCCATATGAGATGCTGAGAGTCGACCCCGAGGTCATTAGCCATAAATTAGGTGTGGAACTGAGAGCCAAACCGGTAGTACAGAAGCAGAGGAAGCTTGCCCTAGATCGCCAAGTAGTAGTAAACGAAGAAGTCAACAAGCTGCTAGAAACGGATGCCATTCGGGAGGTACATTACCCCGAATGGTTGTCCAATACCATTGTTGTACCAAAGAAGGACAAGAAGTGGAGGGTGTGTGTGGACTTCACAAACCTGAACAAAACATGTCCTAAGGATAGCTTCTCACTCCCAAAAATTGATCAACTGGTGGACTCCACGACGGAACATGAACGGATGAGCTTCTTGGACGCATACCGGGGGTATCACCAGATTGCAATGGAGGAAGCTTATCAAGAGAAAACGACATTCATAAGCCAAAGGAGACCTTCTGATACAAAAGAATGCCCTTTGGACTTAAGAATGCGGGGGCAACATTCCAAAGGTTGGTTACAAAAATATTTCAGGATCTAATTGGAAGGACGGTGGAAGCTTATGTTGATGATATGGTTGTAAAAAGCAAGGAAAAGGCCACTTATGAAGAGGACTTGGAGATGGTGTTCGACATCCTACGGAGATACAAGTTGAAGCTGAACGTTTCGAAGTGTTCATTCAGGGTTAGCTCGGGAAAATTCATGGGGTATATTGTAACTCAGAGAGGGATAGAGGCCAACCCCGACCAAGTGGCAGTTGTGCAAAGGGTGAAGCGACCCAGTTTAAGGAAGGACGTACAAAAGTTGATGAGTATGCTTGCCGCCTTGAATCGTTTTATAGCAAAAAGTTCAGACAGGTGTGACCAATGTTTCTTGCCTTAAAGAAAAGGGCGGAGAAAGTGTGGGATGAAAAATGCGATGAAGCACTTGCGCAGCTCAAGCAATATTTGAGCTCCCCTCCTGTTCTTTCAATTCTAAATCCCGAGGAAGAGCTGGTGTTGTACTTGGTGGTGTCTCAGCATGCAGTCAATGTAGCCCTGATGAGGGAGCAGGGGAAGCAGCATCGGCCAATTTATTTTGTCAGCAAAACCCTGTTGGATGTCGAAACCAGATATTTGTCGCTTGAGAAGCTTGCTTTGGCCTTAGTGTGTGTAGCTCGGAAGTTGAGGCACTACTTTCAGGCCCATATGATTAAAGTCTTCACTGAACACCTACTTCGATTGATTCTTTAAAGGGCCGACCTTTCCGGGAGACTAATGAAGTGGGCAATAGAGCTCAGCGAACATTACATCAAAATAGCCCCCAAAAGCGCGATAAAGGGCCAAGTGGTGGCCGACTTCATAGCTGAGTTCACTCACAGGGAAACACCCGAGCAAAATAAGTCAGATTGGTAGACGGACAGAACAAGAACCGGCTAGCAATGGCAACTGTATGTGGACGAAGCATCCAACTCCCGAGAATCAGGAGCCGGCGTGGTACTCGTAATGCCGGAATGAAATAATTGAATGAGTTGTCACAATGGGGTTTGACGCGTCGAACAACGAAGCAGAATATGAGGCATTATTATCAGTACTAAGGATAGCTCAAGAACTTGGAGTTGGGAAATTGGTGGTCCATTGCGACTCATAGTTGGTCGCCAACCAATTAATTGCAGAATACGCGGCTTAAGATGATCGAATGGCTGCATATGTCTTCGAAGCAAAGCGCTTGATTCGGGAAATAGGGGATGTTGAGGTGAAGCGGATTGGTCGAGAGCATAATTCTCATGCCGATAGCCTGGCTAGTTTGGCTACTGCAGTAAAGTCCGAGCTAAGGAGGGAGATCATCGTTGACTATCAGGCAGAGCCAAGCATTGTCAGGCAACAAGTCATGTGTGCCGAACTGGAGGATGAAGCTCCGAGCTAGATAACGTCGATAATTGCATACTTGAATGATGGTGCTCTTCCGGAGGACCTTAATGAAAGCTTGAAAATCAGAAGAAAGGCTGTAAGGTTTTGGTTGTCACCAACTAACAGGCTGTATCGGCGGTCATATTTAGGACCGTACCTCCAGTGCGTCAACCTAGTCAATGTCCTGAACTTGTTATGGGAAATCCACAAGGGGTGTTGTGGGTGTCATATTGGAGGTCGGAGCTTGGCCCATCGAGCCATGTCACAGGGTTTTTGGTGGCCGTACATGCAGAAAGATGCCCTACAGTTTGTCCAAAAGTATGAAAGATGTCAACGCTTCGGAAAGGATATCCATCAACCCGCCGAGCAGCTGCATTCGATTGCGAGTCCTTGGCCATTTGATAAATGGGGGATCGACATTGTTGGGCCTATGCCAAGAGTAGCAGGTAACTACAGATTTCTCATAGTAGCCACTGATTACTTTACTAAATGGATAGAAGCAGAGCCTATGGTCCACATTAGGGAAAGTGATGCCGAGGGATTCGTCTGGAAAAACATCATAATCAGATTTGGGATACCTTGAAAGGCATTGCACATATTAAGCCTGAGATCTGGGTGATCTCTTGGCGATGTGGGATCTGACAATCCCCACCACTCAGAGGAGAGCCGCCCTCGGCTCTGATACCATTTTTTTGTAACTATCCGACCCCGGTAAGATATTGTTTGCTTTGGGCCCCCGTAGGGTCACCCTCACGAATTTGCTTCTGGGCCCGCGGTGGTACCCAAAACGTGTCTTACCCACTTGGAAGGCATCGCACATATTAATCCCGAGATCTGGACGGTCTCTTGGCGATGTGGGATCTGACAACTACCGACCACGGGGATAGAGGCTTACAGCCATGAGCGCAATAAGGAAAAGATTGCCAAGTAGTTCGACATGATCGAGGAGAGAAGGGAACATACACTAATCAAATTAGCAGCTTACCAGTAGCAATTGGCACAAAGCTTTTAGAAGAAAGTCCGAGCAAGAGCTTTTCAGGTCGGGGACTTGGTCCTGAGAAGGGTGCTCCCTGGCACTAAGGACCTTAACCATGGCAAACTGGGACCAAATTGGGAAGGACCTTACAGGGTCACCTCTGTAGGGGGAACAGGAGCATACCACTTGGAAGCGCTCGAAGGAAAAGCATTACCAAGACCTTGGAATGTGGCAAATTTGAAAAAAATTCTTTTTTTAACTTGGTATCCAAGAAACTATTATCTTTGTATCTTGCTTTTTATGAAAGGTACTTTATGATCTTGTGCCAAGGAATAAATTACTAATGACTTGTATAAGGGCGAGGACCCGCAGTAGGAACCATGTCCTACCGGGATAACCACGTCATGATAAGGCTAAGGCCTGAAAATTGAGGGTCGTAACAGACCCATTACTTCGTGTCGAAGGAAAACAAATCCTAACTGGGAGAGTCCCAAACTAGGTATACTGCACTTATCTTCCTTTTACCAATGTTTTGGCATGACGATGCAAACATTGATCTAAAGGGAGTTTAGATGAAGGCCGACAGTGGTAGTAGGCATAGATAATGTGGATTTAACAAAAAAATGATACAAAAAGTTGAGCATTTCATTCAAAAGCACAAAAGAAAGAACATCAAAGAGATATTATTTGGCCCAAAGGTCGGGCAACTTGTCAAAACCAAAATGCACCAAAAGAAAAAGGGAGAGAATTCTTCAATTCTTTAAATAACTTCGGGGACATCAGAAGCGAAAACTGTAGGGTCGGCATCAGGAGCGGAAGCGACAGGGTCTGCAGCTGGAGGAACATCATCACCACCAGCCACGAGTGAGCTGGACCCTCCTACAAGGTCTTGAGTAGAAGTTCCAGCGGGCTCTGGCTGAGCTGGAATGGCGACTGGCTGGATTGTGTGCTTGGCCCAGAGGGGAGAGTCTCCCGGGACATCAGCATCACTTAAGCCCACATCATACCCCCATTTGAACACGAGGGTCTTCATCTGCTCAACCTAATCAAGATAAATTGCCTTGACCTCCTCGAATACAGCTTCCTTCAATTGCTCCATAGCAACCTGTATCTCGGCAACCTTGCAATGGAGGGCTTCGAGTTCCATTTCACTGGCAGCCAAGCGACTCGTGGCTGCAACGGCCTTGGCCTCCGTGACTTTTGCGAACTTGGAAGAATTGGAGGTAGCAGTCTCCGCTATGCGTCGAGCAGCCTTAGAAGCAACAAGCTCCATTTCGAGGCTTTCCACCCGCTTCTGACTTTTTTCCATGCAGCTTGATGCAACAAACCACTTTTGAAGTCCCTGAAGAAGAGAAAAGGAAGATGTTAAAATATGAAACGATCCAATCAAAGATGATAAATAGGTTATGCCAACTAACCAGGAGACAGTGTTGAACACTGGAAGACACCAGATCATGGTTGGACAAGATTCCTTGCAAACCCATATTAGAGGGAAGAAGAACTGACTTTCCCAGCTGCAGCGCCACCGACAGAGAGTCAATTACTCCCTCGCCCAAAGAAGGCTGGGGCCCAAGAAAGGATCTCGGCAAGCTTCTACGACCCAAAAAGTGGCTCGGTTTAGGACGGAGAGGAGGCAAAGTGTCTTCCAACCAAGATGATAGTGGGTCAGAATTGTCGGCCAACTTGGCCGATGACTTACCCTTTGTCTTCCTTGGACCAAGGTCATGGGAAGGATCGACCGCAGATCTTTTGCCAAGAACAGAAGGGAGATCTTGGAGGGAGACCTTGCTCGCCTCAAAAGAAGGGAGATCGCCCAGGTTGCTAAGTAAGTCCTTCACCTTATGCTTGGACATGGTGGAAAGCGGTCTATTTGGATCCAAAGAAGAGGAGGAACTATCCGATATATCTAAGACGGGAGCTTGCTTTGAGTAGGAAAAGGAGGAAGTGCTTGACCGAGACGACCTCTTAAGACTTTGCCTTCGACCAAGGGTAGTTTGTTCGACAGTAGGAGATGGACTAGGAGATCGCTGGGAAGCCGAAGAGTGGGCATTGGTCGTCCCACCTTGGCTTGAAGATCTTGGTGTCTTTATGTCGGGGATTTTCCTCCGGAGGGGAATGTGAATGGGCTCCCCTGGATTGTCTCCGAGATTATGTCAAGACGGAATCACTAAGAAACTGTCGTAGGATCGCTCATACTCAAGCAGAATGTGAACAGCCCGACCCCAACTACGTAATTCGGGAGGACCGCGGTAGTTAAGAACTGTCTTTAGGTCATGAGCCCGGAGAAGAGATTGGGCGACCTGGTTGATTGTTGGGTCTACAGTAAAGACAAAGTAAGAATCTGAGTAAAAGAGAAAAAGTGGTACATAGGAAGAGAAAAACATGATGCAGGAAGGGCCGGACCTGGGAAACTTGGGAGTTGAGGGACTTCTCGGCTGACCCCGCCCTAGGAGGTTGGTGCCTCCCAGTTGCCGCTAACAATGGTAAAATCTCCCTTGCTCGGCTTATTCGAGTCCGGTAGGTAATGAACGAGAAGCCTATTTTGGTCGCGAGACTTCGGATAGAAAATTATTTTTTGATTGTTGAGGGGAATGAGGGAATAGTAGGAAAGAATATCAAATACCCCGAGATTAGTGCCGAGCAATTTGTTTAGCGTGGTTACCCCAATCACAATGCGAAATAGGTTGGGGGCACATTGAAGCAAAAAAAGATTTGTACAGGGAAGGAAGCAAACGAGAAGAGGATCCAAGGGGAAGTGAATGTCACCTTCCATGATTTCAATTGTAGGGAAGGGCATGGCATCGCGGGAACCACTGCTAAGGGATTTTTCGGGAAAAGGCGCGCAAATTTGAACATCCAGGGGGATATCATATTTGCGCCTAAATTCAATAAGCCCCTCCGGTTTTTTGAGAAGACCCTTCAGATTACCCATTAAAGAGGAGGAAAGATAAAGAAAACAAGACAGGAAGAGAGACTCATAGTCAAGAAAGCGGAAGGGGAAGAGAAGAACAAGTACTGGAGCTATCACGGAGGATCTTAAAGGAGGATATGAGATGGTTAGTATGAGGCAGATTGAGTGGGATGCATTTCCTTAGAAAAGTTGTGGGATTCCGGAAGAGGTGCAAAGGATAGAGACGAAGAGATGCCGGGCGGCTTGAGCAACAAGGAAACGACATTGGGAGTGCCATGTGGATACGGGAGTACTGCAAGCCTCCTTTCTTCTCGAAAACGAAGAGGAAAAAGGATGCTTGGGGGGCAATTGTAGGGGCTCCGGATTTGAGCTAGGTCTGGGTCAAAACCAAATTGACTTGCGAGACCAGCCTGACTTGCATGATTGGTCCAGGGTTGAATCAAGGCCGGCCCAACCTGCGGAATTGATCCAAGAGGTCAAACTGATCCCAGCCCGACCTACGGAACAGGCCTAGATAAACCCAAACCACCCGACGCTGGAAATGGGGAAACAGGGAGGTAGCAGTTGGCATAACCAGCGAAGGAAGATACAGAGTGGGGAATGCGCTCCTTCCACGATGGGAAGACACGAATGGTAACATGAACATCCCAATCGCCATGATCTACAGTTGATCGAAAAATTAGGAGAGATCCAGAAATCCAAGTAAAAAAGGAAATAAAAGGGGGAAAGAGATGAAGGAATTTCCAATCTTGGTGGCTAACTTAAGCATCGGAGTAAGTTCGATCGGGCCAACCAATCGAGTTTCACTGTGTATCTTTTTTCTTAATCAGGTATTTCATTCAAGGAGGGAGATCCCGCAAGGAGAAGAAGAGAAAGAACCAAACCGAGAAGTAAGGTTGTCCCATCTTATTTCTCTTCGAAAATTGACCTTACAGTAATCACCACCATATGACTAGTTCAGGTCATTGTTTACATGCACCATGAGTATGGTGTAGAATCTCCCTCACCTTATAATGCCATCTCCAAACATATACACCCAAATACAAGCCACAATTTAGAAACCTCTTTTTCCATTTTTCTTTCCATATTACAAGTTATGACCCGCTTCAATTATGGAAATTCAAGTGAAAAATAAAATAAAATTGAAAATTGACATGAAACCCTCATTGAATTTACTTGAATTATGTGCTGTCTAAGTTTAAAAAACGGTTATCTAAACTAAATCAGGTGTAAAGACTCGGAGAGGGAGAGGACTAACTCACCACGAGAACTTCTTCTTTACCCTTTTGACGGGAAGCATGTGTCTTCCAACCTCCAAAGATTGCTTTCTTCTTCTGTCATCACCTACAATTTCTTTCTGCTTTCATGGTCTTCTTATTGTGGGTGTATATGGCCATAGGTATTTCTTTGTCTTTCTTTTCTCTCATCCTATTAGTACGAGGGATGGACAAACTTGCAATCGAGTTTGGCCTCCAAAACCAAGACCTTAAGACCCTCTCAATGTGAATGAGGGAAGAAGGGGATTCAAAGATAATGGAATGCACCGAACTATAGAAGGAACATCATAACTGTTGCATGTTTAAAGAAGGGAAAATTTCAAACAAGTCCTTAACTTTTGGGTGATTTTCAAAAAACGGTTAAAAGAATTCAATATTTCAAAAACGTATAAAAATTCTCAAGATTTATTTCAATCAGGTCCTATCCATACCCACCGCCGGCAACTTTGTATAAACAAAAACGCAAAAGGACAAAAGTTCCCTTAGTAAGTAGTAAGTAGGTAAAAAGGAAATATTCAAAACTGTCCTAAACTTTTTAGATAGTTTTCAAAAAAGGGCCAAGGAATTGAATATTTCAAAAATGTATGAAAGTTTTCAAGACTTCTTTCAATTAGTTCATGTTGAGAGGTCTCCATCCACTGTTGGCATTTTTTTTTAAATCAAATTGAAAAAAATCCATTTGATTTCATTCTTTCTCCAAAATGTTGGACCAACTATAAGATCACTTTTGTTTGTTCCATGTCACTTATATATGTTCAATGCATTGATTGCACTGAAATCTACCTTAATAATTATAGTGCCCAAATATTGGATTGATTATAATGTGAAAACTGAAATTAATTATTGACTAGGTTAATAATTAGAGTGCTCACCTAAAAAGTTTAGGACTGTTTTAAAATTTTCTTTTTTACCTACTTACTACTCACTAAGGGCACTTTTGTCCTTTTGAGTTTTTGTTTATAAAAGAATATTGGCAGTGGGTATGGATTGCCGGACCTTTTTTTTAAATCACCCAAAAGTTAAGGACTTTTTTGATAACTTCCCTTTAAAGAAATACGGGGACTTACTGGAGGATTTATTTAAATGAAAAGTGGAGAGGAGTTACAAATTGTCAAAACAAATTCCATATGCTCAATGTGGAAGCTGGAAAGAACCCGTTGTTAATATATTTACTCAAAAGTCTTGGAAGGAGTTAAAATTTAGTTTCAAAATTGTCACGTCCCAAAAATTCAATTGGATCCTAACTGCATCATTAGGCATGAGAATTGGGGCCAATTAAAATATTTCCCTTAAATACATTTGTGACCCCAATTCCGGGTGGATCGAAGTCCATAGTGAGGTTATGAGTGATGACCAATCACCATAAACAAACATGGAAGCAAAGATTCACACAATCCGCACAGACGGTCACCAATACAATATACAATAACATTAGAGCTGATACAAGTAAAAGAAAGGCATTTACTTATATTTCAATTACAAAATGCATTAGAGTTTTAACGAATGTCTAAAACACCATAATGACTTGTGCAAGAGGCACCTATGCTTATAGCCGGAATGTAAAGTGAGGCTCTCAAGTACCAATCCAGCAACAACACACTGTTGCCACACACCACTAGGGGTAATCCCTTAACTAGTGAATCTCGTAAGACTGCCACAACCACCTACACAATGGACCCCACTACCTAAGCACCAAATGTAGCAGCATCAAATATACTGGCAAGTAAATAGATATGAATATCAGTGTAACATGTGCCAACCGAAACCAATGTCAGAAAGTACAAAAATAATGGATAAACAAAACATAACAAACCAACAAAATAAACATACCATCATACGCAATCAGAATAAAGGCACCCAGGCGAACCCGGTACCTAGACAGGCTGGTCAAACAAATGCAACATAGGCGAATCTGGTCAAACCCAAACAAGCTGGTATGGTGGCATATGTCCACCTCCCGATCTGCAAACAATAAGTACAAAACCATACGCGGGCGCGCACACACACAAACCCACATATACACACACATATTCAAACCCACACACATACAAGCCCAAACATACACATACACACAAACCCACATGTACACACGCATGTTCAAACCAGCACACACAAACCCAAATGTACACATACACACACAAACCCACATGTACACACACATATTCAAACCCACACACACACAAACCCAAACGTACACATACACACACAAACCCACATGTACACACACATGTTCAAACCCACACACACAAACTCAAATGTACACATACACACACAAACCCACATGTAAACACACATATTCAAACCCCCACACACACAAATCCAAACCTACACATGCAGACAGATCTAAACCTACGCACACACAAACCCGCACATACATACACAGACTCAAACCTACACATACATACACAAACCCACACACACAAACCCAAACTTACACGTGCAGATAGACTCAAACCCACGCACACACAAACCCACACATACACACACAAACCCACACACAAAAACCCAAATCTACAAGTGCAGACAGACTCAAACCTACGCACACAGAAACCCCCACACACACACGACCTAAACCTAAACATACACACACAACCGCACACACACAAACACACTCTCCTAAACAAGAGGTCTAATTAATCCTACATAGGGTGCTCCCATCACATTGTCAATAGAGCCACAAGGAAGCCCACCCCGCGAGCATATTAATAGAGGGTATTAGATCGAGTAACGGAATGGGTATTTACTCCTGTCTTGTAATATTCGAGAAGTCATAAGCCAACCATAGCATATACAAATCCTATAGTCAAGGGCCAAGGGGAGTGGGCAGTAACCAACTTAAGGCTAGGGCCATTCATCACATGTAGGGTCCATACCGTCTAATACGGTGGTTACGTGGGTCCCAAATGCCTCGCATAATCATTTGGTGCTTTTAAAATTGTTGGCACATCGTGGTTTCACTATGCCACCCACTTAGCCCAATATGGGTCCCACATATACTACTTCACAACCCACAAGGGAATGTTAGCCTACACACCTCCTAACTAGAGGTCCAATTCATATTTATTCATAGGTCAAGTGCGGCCAAGGTCAAAGTTTTAAGGGTAAATGGGTTCCAAATCCATTCAATTTAACACCATTTAATTGTCCCCAAATCCATTCAATTTAACACCATTTTAAGACCCACTAATAGCTCCACTCCTTAATGTATTTCAAGTCCATACCTACTCATCCAAACAACCCAACTTAACACCATTTAACACCTTTTAATAGCTCCACCATTAGTGTATTTTAAATCCATACGCACCAACTCAATTATCATAAATGCACATGTTAGAGATATCTAACACATTTAGACATATTTAACACATTTATAGCATTAGTAGATATATTCAACACATTTAAGGCATTAGTAGAGGTATTTAGCACATTTCAAGCATTAATAGAGATATTTAACATATATAAAGTAGTAGTAGAGATATTGAACACATTTAAATCATCTAGTAAAGATATTGAACATGTTTAAATCATCAAAACCAACAAATATAAAATGTACACACTATTGTTCATGTCTATGTACTTACCTTGGCTTGATTGCACAAAACCCCTCTTTCTTGGTGCCTAGGATTTCCAAATCTTGATCTCCACCACAACCCACTCTAATCTAATGCTTAAAAACACTTCCCTACATGCCAAATAAGAAGAAAAACACACCTAAGACATGGATGTAAGGTTCTACAATGAATAGAAACAAATACATGGAGATTGAAAATGGGTCTGTTTACCTAATGTTATGTAGATGAAAGAGAAATGAAATGAAATGTATATGAAAGAGAAGTGAAGGATTCTAGATTTGTAAAGATAGTTTGTGGGGTTTTACTAATAAAGGCCTAGCCCATTTGTTAAGTGGGTTTTAGGAGGTTAGAAGGGCTTAGGGTTATTTTCAGGTGAGTTTCTAAATGGGTTCTAGGTGGGTTTTGGGCCAATAGTATGATGGGTCTAACACATGAATGCCATGTATTATGAAAGCTACTCAATGCACCTAATTATGCTACAAAACTAGATTAACCAATACTAATCTTAATTAATAATGCTAACCCCCTAATTAAGGCAAGAGGCCTTACAAAAATTATATTAATATGGTCAAAGTCAAATTGAACTAAATTGGCTGATTTTTGCAATTAGAAACGGTCCCTTTCATATATAATAATTGCTTTAGTTTGATTGGTTGCAACTTGGAGGCTTTTATTCTTAAAGTCTTCTCCTCTTATTTTAAAACTCTTCAATTTTTCTAGGATATCTTTACCAGAAATTTTTCACGGAACTTCTTTTATTGGAATCTCTTCTTAATAAAGTGGGACGCTAGCTAGAGGATTGGGATAGTCGCGGAGTCCACCTACACAAGAGAAATTACATAAAAATGCAATATAAAAAATTATCGAATTTATGCATGAAAACTTTTCTGCCTCGTATCTCGCTCGTCTGAACTCGTATGAATGCAAATGAGTAGCCGATTTTGCTTAGAATTCCGCATCCAATGCAATGATGCAAAGAAACGTCGTCATTTTACAAATTAAAACGAAGTTATAAGAGATGATAATATGATAATCCGATAATTCGATAGAATGATAAAATCTCCGTGTACATCAAATGATATACACATGAGATGCTGATAAAACTCGGACTAATGAGAGGTAAAATATATAACATTTAACACACATTAGATGCTTTTGGCAAAACCCAAAAATAAAAAAAAATAATAAGAAAAACCTTAACAAAGAAAAGGCTTATTTGCCTTTTAACCTTGTGCTTCCTAGGTTCTCATGCAATGAGGGAATTCTTGGCTCTCTTTCTTCTTCAATTCTTAGTTCCGGAAACTCAAAATAAGGTTGAGAAGAAAAAGAACTCGATATCTGCTCGATCCGCACCTTGCTTACGAGACTTGAACTGTAAAAAACGCTGTGCACTCACTCTAATACCAATTTAGGAACGATGCAAGAGAAAGTGGCGGAGGCAGAGTGCCGATGTCAATGCCGAGAGAGGGATGGAGGCGGTGTGATGATGTTTGCCAATTTGAGGATTTTTGTGTGTGTGTGTTGGGGGGGGGGGGGGGGGTGGGTGGTTGGTTATGTGAGAGTGAGAGGTCCTTTGGAGTGTGTCTATTTGCTGTTTTAAGTGGGGGTTGAGCTAGATAGGCCTTAAAGCCCTTATAGGTGCTTTTTTATGTTTTTGTTTTGTTTTTTTTTGTTCCCCCTAGACCCTTACACGTGGACCCGACCCTCGATGCGATAAGACTTTCAATCTAATGTGTTTTAGGCATATTATAAGATTTATCAAGTATACTTTTGAATAAAATTATAAAAAAATATAAGTACATTTATTGTGATTAATTTGATGGAGGGCCTATCTCTAATCCATGTGAAATATTGCAAAGGCCCTTCTAACAGAAATGAGAGAAGGAGTGGAATCCGGATCTAATGAGGTTTTAATGTACAGAATCCTATAGTAGGGCCTATTTGTCAAAATATGAACTGTTCAAAATAAAGTCCCTTGAGGTACATGGGATACTCTCAAATTTTACGTCAACTTGAGTTTGTTTCACCGATTTGATAAAAAAATGTGATTACCACAATCTCATGAATTTCCATTATCACTTTTTTTTTTCATAAGATAATCAATCCAGCGGTAGAAATATACTCGGATTGGTGTAAAATCTGAGGATACAACATATAATGCAAGGACGTCTATTATGAAAAACCTGAATTTAGATAGATTGGCCCAATTGTGGAGCTCCACACCTCTAAGTCGAAATTTCTCTAGGCTAAAGCCTCAAATGATCTGGACTCCAGAGAGGTGAGGGTAGTGAGTGTGCGAGAATTTGATGGATAATGAGAGGTCATAGAATATAAAAGTAAGGTTTACACTTAAGTTAGCCACTAATCGATCACACCAATTCACTTCTCATACATTTAAATCTATCTATCTACATGTGTTACAAATAAAATGGATAACCAACCCCAGTTCTGATACCCAAAATATGCACCTGAACTTGAGCAAGCCCTCATAAAACTCACTTGAGGTCGAGTCAACACATTATCAACACATTATCAACCCAAGTTGCACCCTCAAATAGGGCGACAAAGTTGATGACAATGGGGATCCAGCTATCTGAACTTCCACCAAAGTCTCATATGTGAAAAATCAACTATAAAAGTTTAATCTTGTCCCTTGTTATAGCTTTGCTGGTGATGGAAAAGAAAAAATGAATTCAGATCATGAGCATCGGATACATAGTTTTTGAATGTGGAGATCATATAGCAATTTGAGTGCACTTTGCACTAAATATACTTCTTGTCCGAATCCTGATCATCGACTTCTCCTTACACGGGTTTAGACCCTAGTCTAAACATAGTCATTAATCAAAACAACAATCCACATATCCGTTTGTGTATACACCCTTTCTACTAAAAGGGAAAATTGCTACGTCAGCAAATTCTATAAAAATTGAAACATCAGAAAATGATTTCCGCAGAATTTAAAAATTCATGTTTGGTGCGAATTTTTTTTCCTCGCTGAATTAGTACTAATGTTGTTTGGTGCGGCTGTGGAGTCCTTATAAAAAATCAAATTTTCTTGTTTGATGAAACAATTTTTTGAAGAAAAATAACAAAACATGTATATTATTTATTCAACATCAAATGATAACTTATTTTAAAGAAATAAAAAATGAAAGAGTGTAGGATTTTGAGTTGAAATGGAAAAGAATGAGGAAAGGAGGGAGAAGTGTTTTGAGGAAATTCATTTTCCATATCCTCCATAGGAAACCAATTTCCAACATTAGAAATGAGAATGCTAACAAGGTAAACAAGCATTTACGATGAATTATTTTATACCAATGCATGAAAAATAGTTTTTTTTATAGAAAACGGTCTAC
The DNA here is from genome assembly GCA_003546025.1 of Camphora micrantha. Classification (NCBI taxonomy): domain Eukaryota; kingdom Viridiplantae; phylum Streptophyta; class Magnoliopsida; order Laurales; family Lauraceae; genus Camphora; species Camphora micrantha. The sequence continues at coordinate 50,108,486 of QPKB01000004.1, read as the reverse complement.
TTTTCTGCGGGAAATTGTTTACCTAAACCTGCCATAAATGGAGTTCGGAAATATAGATTGCAAACATGGCTTCCCAGCCCTTTACCAGATACAACGGAAAAGACAAGACCCCTTCGATCCATCCGACTTTTCAAATATGAAAAAAGAGGAATGAAAAATTTTATATGCACCCTCTCCCTGTGCTGAGCACACGCACTTTCCATTGTAAACAATGATTTTTTTTTTGGATGTGCACAACGTGTATAAGTGGTGCATATATAATTTCGATAGAGGAATTACGCGGGAGAGAACTGTTTGGTAGAAAAATACAAACTTCTCCAGTTCTCAGAAAACTCACTTTTCATATCAATTCTCCAAAAACAGTCCCAAAACGCAATTCACTCGAATTCCACTATATTAGGGTTTCCCATCCAAACACTCCCAATATATTCCCCTCAAATGACCATGAAATCGAGGGATTCTAATCGACGGGTCACGACAAAGAATTAATTCATCGGTCGAAATAGCTTTGGCCGGTGAAGACGAGGATGCGGTTCTCCGGGATGTTGAGGACGGAGATCCTGTTGTTCTGATTATCCTCAACACCCTGTCGCCGGATGGATTCTCAAGCAGAAGATTCCGGCAATTATTTGCCGATCCTGACAATGAGCGCAAGGCCCAGAAAGCTGTCACCCCCCCAAAAGTGAAACCGGGGTTATGCGTGAAATTAGGGCCAATTAAAAATTTCTTAACACCAATACACAAACACAACCTGGCCCCAATCATGTCCCATCCGGATCGAAGACCGCTATGAGGTGGAAACATTTCCTGAAATATAAATTACAAAAAGCGGAAGCTTCATAAATGCAAGTGGTATCTTAAAGATGTATAGTTTAAGAGCAATTATTGAATACATTAACTAAATTCAAGTTTAAGACTGTTAACAAAAGTATTAATTACAACATTAGGCCACACCAAAACTTGGGCCTAATCAAAATGATAATGAAACCAAAATAGAAGCTAATCCAGAAATGAAGGCTCTCGTGTACAGGGTCAATACGGCTATATAAGGTCGTCCGTACTATAGTCTAAGAGGTCATCAGACTGATCTGTCTGAATCGCCTCTGCCGTCTCCTCTTCCTCGAGGTAGTAGGGCTCGGTACCTATGCACCAAGAGTAGCATTATCAACACAACGGTCGGCAAGCAATATATATATATATATATATAAAGCATCAAGATATGCAGTACGAACAAGAGTAAACGATAACTAAGATTATACGAAATAAATAGCATCTGAGTCAATATCAAAATAACAAAGTAGACGGTCCAAACATAATATCAAGGTAATCAAAGTAGCTGGTCCGGACATTCCATCGATGTGGTCGAAAATGGTGTCCATTAGTAATCCGGTCTGCAGACGGCCTACTCGGCTCATAGGCGACTCTACCAGAGGATCTGGCCCAAGCGCATTCAATCTTGCCGCAAGGTTCTCTAATGGCTCATGGGCGACTCGACCAGAGGACCTGGCCTTAGCACATTCAATCTTGCCTCCAAGCAAATCCTCTAATGGCTCATGGGCGACTCGACCAGAGGATCTGGCCCAAGCGCATTCAATCTTGCCTCTAGCAAACGAAATATAAAAAGGGATCCTAAATCCATCATCTAAGTTTTCCAAGTGATCCACAATCAAAGAAAAGCAAATGAAGCTAATGAACATGTTCTTTACATGTAGATAGTACCAGAAGGTACGATTCAGAATCAAAAGCGATAGACAATCCAATCCTAAGTACAATGTTAATCCCGAAGCATCATATAACCATACTCAGTCAACGAAGGGAAATAGGGTTCGTGATACCCAAACAAAACAATCTTCATGCATAGATATAAGGGGGGGTATCTCGTTGTCCCGTACCGTTCAAGATTGAGATATGTTATAAACCGATACAACTAGATTAACCGTGAAAGATGTCGGTTCAAAACATCTTCACATAAGTCAAGTGAGTCCACAAAAGGGGTTAACCAAGTCCCACCTAAGTCCATCCAAGAATGGGGTAAAAATCCTCCCAAGAGGGAAATCACAGTTTGCTCGGTCGACTTGGCCCTTGGCCGTTCGACCCCCTACACAGCGAGCCCGGTCGACCTGAGAAAGTCAGGTCGACCTCCTCCCAGTGTACCCGGTCGACCCGGCCCAGGCTCGGTCGACCGGCAGTTGTAACTGAAAAAGGTGCAACAGTAATTTGGTCAGGTTCCAGAGAACCTGACCCTGTGTCGCCGGTAGACCGCGTGCTGTAGTCGGTCGACCGCGTGCACTGCGGAAACAGAACTGCAGGTTCTGTTTCTGCAGTGAATGGATCCAAATCCATTCCTCTCTTCTTTGAACCTGATATGCAACCAAACCATGCATATTACAAGTCCATTCTAGTCCAACCAATCCCCCTAATCAAGTCATCAATAAACAAATCCATTTCATTAGGCTAACAACCTAATTATCATGTTTTCAAACCCTAAAAGCATCCAATGAACCAATAACATCTAAAACATCATTTTTCCATACAAATTAAGGGAGACAAACATATCAAGCATGAATATAAACATATATACTTGCCTTAGATGAAGAACTCAAGAAATCCAAGAGAAATTTGGGGAAAAACCCTCTTGAGCTCAAAAAAGGGGAAATGGTTTCCAAACCAAAAACCTCTCTACAAATGAAATGCAAGGGGAGGGGTGAGCTTATCTAAACCATTTCTAAGCCAAAGGAAGAAGAATAGTTAGACCTAAAAGCTTGAGAAGCCTACCTTTGAATGGGTTGTGAATGAAAAGCTTGGAAAAGATAATGGTTGAGAACTTGGGAGCAAGAGGAAGAAGATTGGAAGCTTCGCCGTTGACGTCGGAGCTCCGGTGGTCGTCGGCAGTGAGGAGGCAGTGGAGTTGAGAGAGAACAGTGAGTGAGAGAAGAGAGAATGAAAGAGAGGGTGGGTTGGCTTATATTAGGTTAGGTAAAGATTTATTTTAAGTTTAGTCCTTGGGTTTGCTAAAGTGATTATTTGGGCCTCTTCGACGCGTCGAATCGAAACGCGACTGAAGACTAAAGTTCATGAAATGTCGAGACCTACCCGATGCACCCAAACTCACGAAAACTCATAATCTCATAAAAACCCCTGAAAACTCCCAAATTGCAAACCACCCCCTTACTCTACCCAAACGCACTCCGAATCACGCGAGACTTCTCACGCGAGGTCCAAGCGATAAACCCGACTCGCTAAGACTCTAAACACACTTACTGACTAATCAAGCAATTAATTATAATTAATAGGAGATTAGTATGTGGGATGTTACAAAAGCTGCTGAGAGAATGCCTTGAATCGCGATCAAATGGCGCGATGATGCAGGACGGTCTAATGGGAGGCTATCTGGGGAATTGGTTGAGATTTTGAGGGTGATGAAATATGATATCTTGAAGCAGAAGGATGAGATTTCCGTCCAATTGGAAGAACGGGTTAGGGCAAAGGAACCGCTGAGGTTGGATATTTAGTCTACTGCAATTGCTTATGGGGTTATCAGTAGGACAAATGGAATTGTTGAAGAGCTTCTTAAGCTGCTCGAGGCGGCAAAAAGGTATAGAAATGGTGCTTAAGAGCAGATTGAGAAGAGGAATTATGAGATTGCAATTGAAGTTTCTCAGCCCAAGGCTACAATTAGGGGAAAAGCTTGCGAAGAAGAGTTTGGAAGCTGAGAAATTGGAGAATGCAGTTGTAGATAAGGATATGAAGATCTCTGAGATGGATAGAGAGATTTTGGAACTGACTCAAATGGGGGAGGAGTATGCTTATAAGGTGAGAAGTTTGGGATTGAATATGGATTCATAGAAGCCTTTGATTATTGATCAGTTGAATTATATGTCAAAAACCCAAGAACAGCTTTATCAAATTATCATATGAAATTGTTGGATTCTGGGTTTCTATCCAATGAAATAGATGAGCATTTGCATTCTTCTTTGGATGGAATGATGTCTATCTATGAGCTTCTCAAGGTTTCTGAGCAGAAAGTAAGGGTTGGAATGGAAGCGAGAAACCACCAAGTGAAATGTCTGAATGATATGGTCACTCGTTTGGTAACGTAGAAACAACAAATCAGTTCTTTACTCAGAAGTGTTTTTCCAGAAAAGATGACATTTGACTCATCTTCCAAAAGAAGTGATCTATTTTACAAAACGCAGAGAATGGGTTAAGAAAGGCAGGTTTGGATTTCAGGGTCAGTATTATTCTTGAGAATGGTGAACTTGTAGCTTGCCATGACAATCAGGGTGCAGTGGAGGTTGAGCTCTTTTTCTCTTCATGCAAATGACCAAACAATGTTTTACATTAATTGTGTTTTTAGTTTTCTTGTATTTATTCTACTTAAAATTATGTGCAGATTGTGTGCATTTTGTGTAGGCTGGAGCTTTAGAGAAGATTGTCAAGACATCTCTGCTTGAAATCATTGAGCTGTAGCATTCTGAGGAAGTGCTCAGGTATCTTATGCATTGTTTGAAACATATGCATAGGCATGGAAACTTGCACGGACATACATTAAGCCTTAGTTGTCCCTAAGAACCACCAATTTTGCGAACCTTGCAATTTATGTAGTGTGAAGTGTGTAAGGTTTTGAGTGTTGGCAATCATTCTTGGGTTCGAACAAAACTTGGGTCATCCAATTGTATTATTTCTTTTCTAGAATGGACTGCAAATTCCTCTTCTCAAAGAAGATTCAAGTAGCAGGGTTCGTCTTCAGAATCAAGTTCAAGTCAAGTCTCTAACAGATCAAGAGTTCGAACTCTTGGAAGGAGAGTTCGAACGTGTGGAGATGAACCTTTCCAAGTCTTTTTCCAGAGAGTTCAAGAGTTCGAACTCTCACACTAAGAGTTCGAACGTTCATGGCAAAAACGTCTCCAAGTCATTTTCCAGAGAGTTCAAGAGTTCGAACTCTCACACTGAGAGTTCGAACGTTCGTGGCAAGTTGTCCCCAGGCCATTTTCCAGAGTGCTGAAGAGTTCGAACTCTCACACTGAGAGTTCGAACGTTGCTGCCCTGTTTCACTGTCCTGTTCTGAATAGTGAAGAGTTCGAACTCTTAAGTCAAGAGTTCGAACGTGAGCTCCAGAAAAGCAATCCATAGGCTTTGTCTATATAAAGGCATGTTATCTCAAACCCTAGGAGATCTCTCTGAAGCTCAAAAAGGCTGCTGTACTTTTGGAAGAGAGATCCAGATCTCAAGAGATTTCCACCTTTACATCCAAGGTTTCAAATCTCCAGAGATCACATCTGAAATCTACATCATGTTCTAAATCTCGGAGTTGCTTCGAGATTGAAGACGGAGAGTCAAGCATGGGTGAAGATGAACAGCGGGTAGCTGGCAGGAGGTTATTGCAGTCCTTAGGTTGTGAGTCAACTGGGAAAGGATTGTAAGTTCTCTTGTAATCTTTGTGGTAATAGTGTTTGATCTCTTCACTGGACTGAGGTCCAGGACCCGTGGTTTTTTCCCTTCTTAGGGTTTTTCCACGTATATCATTGTCTTACTTGTGATGATTGTTTCTTATGCTTTCCTATGGTTGAATATGTTGATTGGTTGTTACATTGATTGATCTGCCTTGGGACCTTGAAACCCTTCATTGGGGTTTTCAAATCTTCAATTGGTATCAGAGCGGGTCACACTAAGATATTGTGTGAATCGATCTTCCAGATCTGAAAGATGGACTACAGTAACAATGAAGGAACCTCCACAAATAAGCCCCCACTGTTGATTGGGTCAAACTATGCTTATTGGAAAGTTCGTATGATTGCCTTTTTGAAATCTATTAATGATGATGTTTGGGATTGTGTTGAAGATGGGTATTCCACTCCTGAGGTAGAAGTAGAAGGAATAATTGTTCCCAAACGCAAATCTGAGTGGAGTAAGGATGAAAAATATCTCTCCAATTGCAATAGCAAGGCAATCAATGCCATTTACAATGGTGTTACTCCCTCAGAGTTTCGCAGGATATCTTCGTCCACCACTGCTAAGGAAGCTTGGGACATCCTTCAAACTGTTCATGAAGGCACTGACAAAGTCAAACAATCCAAACTTCAAAGTCTCACTACAGCTTTTGAATCCCTGAGAATGAAAGATTCTGAGAACTTTGATGACTTTAATGTGAAACTTGGTGACATTGTCAACAAATGTTTCAGTCTGTGGGAACCAATTCCAGAAAGCAAAGTGGTTAGAAAGATCCTACGATCTCTTCCCCCAAAGTTTCATGCTAAAGTTGTTGCCATTGAGGAAACTCAAAACTTAGATATCTTACCAACTGAAGAGTTGGTAGGAAATCTACAAACATACGAGGCAAGTTATTTACCAACTCTTAAACCAAAAGGAATGGCCCTTAAGACCTCTAAGCATGGAGGAGGAGATTCAGATGATGCAACTGAGAGCAATTCTGAAAATGAAGAACTAGAAGCATTTTTTGTCAAAAAGTTCAAAAGATTTTTGAACAAAAACAAAGGTGACCTGAAAAGAAGTTTTGTGAAAGATAAGGGACAAAACATGTCAAGTTTTGTGCCCAAGTCTGACAAGCTCAATGGAAAAAGCACTTCTAAAAATTCTTCGAAAGGCATCCAATGCTTTGAGTGCCAAGGATATGGGCATATTGCATCCAAATGTGCCAATCGGGCTGATAGGCGCCCGGGTAAAGCTTTGAATGTCACTTGGGATGATGACTCTGATGAGGAAAACAGTGAATCAGATCCCAACACTGATGGTACTGAAAAATTTATTGCTTTTGTGTCTAGATCATCTAAAATCTCTCCTTTGCAGGACTCTACTGACAGAGATTCAAATTCAGAAGATGAAGTTAATCTCAATAAATCATCAGATGATGACCAGGAGGCTGATACTCAGTATGAGAAGCTTTTGAAAAACTCTTTGAAACTTACAAAAATAAATGAAAGGAGGTTCATCAAGCTAAAACAGTTGAAGCTTGAAAATTCTTCATTGTCAAATGAACTGAGTGAAGCAAAAACTAGGACAGATCAGTTGGAATTAGAATTCTCAAGACTGACTACATTGTTAAGTGATGCAGGTAAAAAGGCTGGGCAAGATGAGAAACAATTGATAAATACTCAAAGTGAAATATCTGCACTCAAAGAACAAAATCTTGATCTGGAAGGTAAATTGAAACTCATGCACACTGAGTTGTCCTCTGCAAAAATTTCTCTTGAAAGAATGAGAACTGGATCAAGAACTCTGGATGAGATCTGGAGCAAACAGAAGAGGGACAAACACGGGATTGGTTATGATGCTAGTTCTTCTTCGTCAACTCTTGCTGGTAACACAGTTTTTGTTAAAGGCCCCACTCAAACTGAAGACACTCTCATTCTTCTTGCTTCACAACATCACACATAATTGGAAAAAACCTCAGTTTTTTCTGCTACCGCTCATGTGAATCCTGGTTCTAGGGTGTCAAGAGAAAATGTTCGTCAAACCAAGACTGTGCCAGTATGTCATCAGTGTGGTGTAAAAGGACATATTCGATATTTCTGTCGAAAGTTGATGACAAAGTCAATCCCAACCTGTCATTACTGTGGGATAAAAGGACATGTTCAACCACAGTGTCGAAAACTAAAAAGGCACCTACATAAGCAACAAAGGAGGATTCAATATTCTCCCCAGCCAGTCAAGACTAAATCCTTATGGATACGTAAGTCAGACATGCATTGCTATGTAGTTTTATCTGCACTAAGAGCTCAAGACTCACATGAATGGTACTTGGACAGTGGATGTTCAAGACACATGACAGGAAACAGATCCCTATTCACTTCTCTTGGGAAGTGTGATGGTGGTGTGGTTCAATTTGGTGATGGAGGGAAGTCAAAAATCATTGGAAAAGGAACAATCAGTATTCCTGGAATTCCTATCCTGTCTGACGTATTTTTGGTTGATGGCTTGAAGGTTAATCTACTCAGTATTAGTCAATTGTGTGACACCTCATATGATGTACACTTTTCCTTAAAAGCATGCACCATTCTTGACAAACAGGGAAAGAGTGTTCTTTGTGGAAAAAGAACCTCAGATCATTGTTACACAGTGGTCACAGAAGGCATGATGCAATGTCACTCAGTGAAAGTGAGTGATGTAGACTTGTGGCATCAACGCTTAGGACACATGAATCACAAATATTTGGAAAAGTTGTCTAAGCACGAGTTAGTTCGAGGGCTGCCCAAACTTCAAAGGCCCTCAAGCAACATATGTGGCCCTTGTCAAAAAGGAAAACAAACAAAAGTATCACACAAAGGGATTGATCACTGTGTAACTGGCCGACCCTTGGAATTGTTACATATGGATCTTATGGGTCCAACTCAAACGGAGAGCATTGGCCGGAAGAAATATATATTTCTTATAGTTGATGATTTCTCGCGTCTCACTTGGGTTAGATACTTGAGAGAAAAATCTGAAACCTTTGAAATTTTTAATGATTTGTGGTCTTTGTTGATGACAGAAAAATCTCAGGAGTTCGGAAGTGTAATTCGCATCAGATTTGATCATGGCACAGAGTTTGATAATTCTGACTTTAACTCATTTTGTGCTATGCATGGTATTAAACATGAATTCTCTGCTCCAAAAACTCCTCAACAAAATGGAGTGGTAGAGAGGAAGAATCGGGTAGTTCAAGAAATGGCCCGTGTTATGCTACATAGCAAACACATTCCTCTACGTTTTTGGGCTGAGGCAGAGCAGTATATATATTAACCGAGTCTATCTCAGGCCAGGAACAAAGCAAACTCCATTTGAGATTTGGAATGGTAGGAAGCCCAGTGTGAAATACTTTCGAACTTTCGGAAGTAAATGCTACATCCTTAGGGATCGTGAGCATTTGGGAAAATTTGATTCTAGAAGTATTGAAGGATTTTTTCTAGGATATTCCCTTAATAGTAGAGCTTACCGTGTATACAACATTGAATCCTCTACTGTTATGGAATCTGTAAATGTTGTAGTGGATGACATTGGGGTAATTGAACACACTTCTTATGAAGATGAGGAACCCATTCTTACTCCTTCCATTTCACAGGTTGAGAGCTCCAATGATGGAAGCAATGATAAAGAGCTGCAGCCCATTGAAATAGTTGAAAGTCCGGAGCTTGATCTCTCTCCAAGCAGCAATTCAACATGCTCCGAATCGGAACAAGGAGGACCAAATGATCAAGTCTGTGTGCATCCCCGGTCTCAAAAAGGGCAAGTCATGAAAGATCATCCTCTTAACAAAGTAATTGGCGACATCTCTGCTCCAATGAAAACAAGAAGACAGGTAAGGGATGAGGTAAATTTTTATTGCTATGTGTCTTGTCTTGAACCAAAAAATGTTGCTGCTGCCTTAGAAGATGATTCTTGGATAGATGCAATGCATGAAGAATTGGAGCAGTTTGAAAGAAATTCAGTTTGGAAGATGGTTCCCAGACCCACTCACACAAATGTGATTGGTACAAAATGGATCTTTAAAAACAAAACAGATGAAGTGGGTGAGGTCATTCGGAACAAAGCGCGACTGGTGGCACAGGGATACACTCAGCTAGAAGGAATTGACTTTGATGAAACATTTGCTCCAGTTGCTAGACTTGAGTCAATTCGACTTCTTCTTGCCATTGCTTGCCATCTGAGGATGAAACTGTATCAAATGGATGTAAAAAGTGCGTTCTTGAATGGGCTCTTGAATGAGGAAGTTTATGTGGAACAGCCAAAAGGTTTTCAAGATCCTCAGTATCCTGATCATGTTTACAAATTGAAGAAAGCCTTGTATGGTTTGAAACAAGCTCCCCGTGCTTGGTATGAGAGACTAACTCAGTTTCTAGTCTCTAATGGTTTTACAAGGGGAAGTGTTGATAAACCTCTTTTCATCAACATGGAAAAAGGAGATATACTGATTGCTCAGGTGTATGTTGATGACATTGTGTTTGGTGGTACTTCTGAAACTTTGGTTCAAAAATTCTCATCTACCATGTCAAGTGAATTCGAAATGAGCCTGGTAGGAGAGTTGACCTTTTTTCTTGGTTTGCAGGTCAAACAAACTGACAATGGGATTTTTGTGTCCCAGACTAAATATGCTAGCAACGTGTTGAAAAAGTTTGGGTGGAACTCTCCTAAACATGCTAGAACACCTATGAGTACCACCACTAAAGTTAGTGTTGATTCAGCAGGAAAAGATGTGGACAACACCCTGTATCGAAGCATGATTGGCAGTCTTCTATATCTGACTACAAGTAGGCCAGACATAGCCTACAGTATAGGCGTGTGTGCCAGATATCAGTCCAGTCCCAAAGAGTCTCACATAAGGAGTGTGAAACGAATCTTCAAATATATCAGTGGAACAGTGGACTATGGTATCTGGATTACACGTGACACAAACACTGATATTGTAGGTTTCTCTGATGCAGATTGGGCTGGGTGTGTGGATGATCGAAAAAGCACTTCAGGGGGTTGCTTTCTTGTAGGAAATAATATGGTTGCTTGGCACAGTAAAAAACAAACATCCACTTCCCTATCCACAGCAGAAGCAGAGTATATTGCTGCAGGGAGTTGTTGTACACAATTATTATGGATGAAGCAAATGTTGTCTGATTATGGCATATCTCAAGGACTAATGCATGTTTTCTGTGACAATAAGAGTGCCATAGATATTTCCAAGAATCCTGTCCAACATTCGAGAACCAAACACATAGATATTCGACATCATTTTATCCGTGACTTAGTGGAAGAAAAAGTTTTGATTTTAGAACACATTCCTACCGATCACCAGTTAGCTGACATTCTCACCAAACCTCTTGACCCTAACCGATTTGAATCTCTTCGAAAATCTCTTGGTGTTTGTTTGCCTCCCTGACTTCTCCTTCCTTTTATTTTATTTCTTTTATTGTCTTTTTCTTTTATTCTTCTTGTTTGCAAAATCTGTTGTTTTTACACAAGCATCACGATCTATAAGAATTACAAAGATCTATTGGGTTTGCTCCCTAGTTCCTCTTCGTACTTCGGAATGTCTGTTCCTCTCTATGTCCCCTGTCGAAGTTAGGTTGTTGAAAAAAGGTTTACTGGGTCTGCTCCCTAGTTCGCCTAGTTTGACGAATTTACAATGTTGATGAAGATTCACTGGGTTTGCTCCCTAGTGTATCTTGTTTGATGAGATTAGCACGCTAATGAAGACTCACTTGGTTTGCTCCCCAGTTTGCCTTCATTGTTACTTGAGTGATTGCAGCATGGTTATCTTGTATTTAAAAAAAAAAAAAAAAAAAAAAAAAGGGTGCAGCAAAATGAAATACCCAAAAATGTTGAAAGAAAAAGTTGAGAAAATTTAATTTCGAAGTCTTATGTTATCAAGTCAGGAAACTTGTGGAGTTGAGGATTTTAGGAGGAGACATTTAGAAGGGATTTGATATTCAGGGGGAGTAATCTCTTCTTATTGTTTGTGTTTGCTTTCTGCACACACTTTTTTTTCTTCTCTCTCACGTTCGAACTTCTCCTCTTAGAGTTCGAACGCCCTTTGTCCTTTTTCCCTGGGCCAAACACCCGAGAGTTCGAACGTTCGAACGTTCAACTTGAACGTTCGAACGCTCGATTCGTCAGCTCCCGAGCCTCTTTTCCAGCGCGTTCGAACGTTCGAACTCTTAAGTTCAGAGTTCGAACGTTCGCCCCTTCTAGGATAAAACCCCTCTTTTTCATTTCGTTGCCCTCTCTGTTCGAACGCACCCCCAGCCTCCTTCTTCCTTCTTCCTTCTTCCTTGTTCCAGCCGCCCTAGTGTTTCTCTTCTCCTCTTCACAGGTAGCCCCTCTTTCTCTCTTCCTTTTAAGGATCTAATCTTTTTCTTTTTCTAAGTTTTGGATTTCTTGTGTATTTGGTTCTTTCTCATGGTTTTCTTGGATTTATCTTGTGTGATCTATCTGTCTTAAGTTTGTTTTTGCTCCTTTTGCCTCATATGCTAGATACATAGCTTGTGATCCCATTATTGTGTGATTGTGCATAGTTTTGGAAGTGGATGGCTGTTTTTGCGAAGATGGGTGCTTGTAAATTGTTTTTCTTCTTTTCCCTTTGTGATGGTTTGTTGCCACAACCTGTGGATGTGGAAGGGTCTTGTGTGGATTCTTTGGAATGTGGAATGCTTTGAATGTGGGTGTGCATTTGGGAGACCTTCTCTGCTTGTCTTGACCTTTGTCAACTGGTACTTGGACCAATTGTGAAGTTGTCATTGTGTCTATGGGGTGCTGTTTTTCCATCCTTATGCATTTTCTTCTGGTGGTGGTCTCTCCTCTGGGTGTTTTAAGCATTATCTCTGGCTCTTTTGTTGCACTAATTTCAGATTTTGTTTGGTGTGTCAACCATCATCTCAGGTTCAACTTTTTCTATGGCTCCTCGAAAGAAAATGTGCACCCGCGCGTCCTATGATCAGTCCCGGTTTGTCAGTGAACATACCCAGTCTCTGTTTCTAAGCAAATTTCAACATCGAGGAGTTGTTCCCGAAAGGATTGTCGCCTTCAATGATTTTCATGCCCATGACTTTGGGATATGGCTGAGGGAACGCAAATGGCTGTCTCTGTATGATATTGGCTGTCAGATTGTGCCTAATTGGGTCCGAGAATTTTATGCCAACATGCATGACGTCTCTGACGTCTCTTTCAAAACTTTTGTTCGGGGTGAGGATCTGGAGATCTCTCCTGACTCTCTAAGTGCAATCTTGGGGATCCCCCGCTCTGTGGGTGCAGCATTTCCTGTGGTTGATGGTCGCTCCATAGATTACAATGAAGTGGCACGTGTCTTGTCCAAAAAGCCGACAGATTGGATTGGGGGTTCTCTGAATCAGAACCAGCTCAAAGACCCTTACCGCCTCCTCAATATCTTCATTCGTCACAATGTCAATCCTAAAGGGAGCAAAGGGATTCCCAAGGAGGATGGCTATCTCCTCTACTGCATTGGTACACGGAAGTCAGTTGATCTGCCCCTTGCAGTCTTTCGTGGCATGGTCAAAATTCACTCCGCCTCTCTCAATGTCCTTCTTCCATTTCCCAGTCTCATTTCCAAAATTCTCATTGACTTGGGCCAGGAGGCAGAACACACTGAGGACATCATCATTCCCTCGCAAAAGATAAACCTGTACACCCTCCTTAAATCCAAATCTCACCTTAAATCAGTTGGTGGTGCTGCTGCTGATGATGATGATGACAATTTGGGGGGTGGTCAAGCTGGTTCTTCTGGTGCTGGTCCTTCTTCTACCGGCCCTTCCCATGGGCAGCCTCTTGGTGAGGGGGAGCTTCGGGCGGTTCATGACCGTCTAGAACGCTTGGAAATGCGTGTTGATGAAGGATTTCAAGAAATGCGTCAAGGCTTCAATGATCTCCTCGATGTTTTGCGCAAGTTCTAGAAGCCCCTTCAGTTCATCTGCTGCTCTTTTAACCATCTCTTGTTTTTCTCTTGTTGTTATTGGTTGTTGGTGTCTTGGAACTTCTTTTGTTATCTTTCTCTTCTTCTTTTCTACTCCTTTGCAATTGCATGTCCAAAAAGGGGGAGAAAGGTTCCTTTTGTTTCAATGCTTCAGACTTGTCTTGTACTTATGCTTAACTGATTATCTTCATGCTAATCTTGACTTGTATTAATGTTTTTATCTGCCACTAATATAATCTTTGCCAAGTGGTTTGTTCTTTGGCTCTGTGTTTTTGATTTGCAGGTCATTCAAGCTTCATGGATTCTTTTGGTACTTGGGTTTGCAAGGGTAGAATGTAATTTGTAGGAAGTTTTGTTCATGAATTGCCAAAGGGGGAGATTATAAGGTTTTGAGTGTTGGCAATCATTCTTGGGTTCGAACAAAACTTGGGTCATCCAATTGTATTTTTTATTTTCTAGAATGGACTGCAAATTCCTCTTCTCAAAGAAAATTCAAGTAGCAGGGTTCGTCTTCAGAATCAAGTTCAAGTCAAGTCTCTAACAGATCAAGAGTTCGAACTCTTGGAAGGAGAGTTCGAACGTGTGGAGATGAACCTTTCCAAGTCTTTTTCCAGAGAGTTCAAGAGTTCGAACTCTCACACTGAGAGTTCGAACGTTCATGGCAAAAACGTCTCCAAGTCATTTTCCAGAGAGTTCAAGAGTTCGAACTCTCACACTGAGAGTTCGAACGTTCGTGGCAAGTTGTCCCCAGGCCATTTTCCAGAGTGCTGAAGAGTTCGAACTCTCACACTGAGAGTTCGAACGTTGCTGCCCTGTTTCACTGTCCTGTTCTGAATAGTGAAGAGTTCGAACTCTTAAGTCAAGAGTTCGAACGTGAGCTCCAGAAAAGCAATCCATAGGCTTTGTCTATATAAAGGCATGTTATCTCAAACCCTAGGAGATCTCTCTGAAGCTCAAAAAGGCTGCTGTACTTTTGGAAGAGAGATCCAGATCTCAAGAGATTTCCACCTTTACATCCAAGGTTTCAAATCTCCAGAGATCACATCTGAAATCTACATCATGTTCTAAATCTCGGAGTTGCTTCGAGATTGAAGACGGAGAGTCAAGCATGCGTGAAGATGAACAGCGGGTAGCTGGCAGGAGGTTATTGCAGTCCTTAGGTTGTGAGTCAACTGGGAAAGGGTTGTAAGTTCTCTTGTAATCTTTGTGGTAATAGTGTTTGATCTCTTCACTGGACTGAGGTCCAGGACCCGTGGTTTTTTCCCTTCTTAGGGTTTTTCCACGTATATCATTGTCTTACTTGTGATGATTGTTTCTTATGCTTTCCTATGGTTGAATATGTTGATTGGTTGTTACATTGATTGATCTGCCTTGGGACCTTAAAACCCTTCATTGGGGTTTTCAAATCTTCAAAGTGTATGAAAATCCACAACTACTTTCATTTTCTTTTGGGGATTATATATTTTCTTGATTGCGAACTAGATCATTTTTCAAACATTTGAAAGTTGTCAAGCATTAAGTCACTAATCTTGCTCATTGGGCTTGTGCAAAAAAAGAATTTTCAAATGTCAACATAGATAATATCTTGTATAATTGGGGGGCATGCTTGTTGATGGGAGAAGCAAAGAAGAGTAAGAAAGTGTCTTGGAGTCCTCCGTCCGGTTGTTTAAAGTTTAATGTGGATGGAGCAACTCATGGTAAACTAGGGCCGGCTAGTATTGGCGGTGTTCTTAGAAATCACAAAGGAGAGGTGTTGTACATGTTTTAAAAAAATGTGGGGGTTAAAGACTCGAATGAAGCAGAAGTCTCGGCCATTTTGGAAGCTCTTCACATCTACTGTCGCTCATTCAAAGTTAGCCTCATCATACAAAGTGATTCTTTCAATTCTGTATCTTGGGCATAAGCTTTCAAAGGCCCGTGGAAAATGCATTGGAGTCTTGTGTTTCTTTTCAACATGTCAGTAGGTCTGTTAATGGCACAACAGACACTTTAGCTAAGCAAGGGATTGATCGTGTTTGTAATTTAAGTGTTGCTATTGGTTATTAGGTGTCAAAGGTGGTGCCTTGTACATATCTCTTATGCCAGCATTAATTTGTCTCTATGTTTTAGTGCTCTTTGTTGTACTAATTTCTCCTTTTAATATATATCTTTGTTACTTCTTCAAAAAAAAAAAAAAAAAAAAAGTTATGTCCCCGGCTGAATTTGTAGTTAGTTAGGGACACGTTCATGATGTGAATGAAAAAGTTCCGAGTCCACCATGCCCCCAGAAAGAAAAAAAGGAAAAAAGAAGGATGTCATTAACACATTGTATGTATTATTTAAAATTATCGTGGATTTGTGGACTTTAGAGCTCGATTGTCAATTTTAGTTCGTTTCAATCAGTAGTGGAAATGAACACCCTCCTAAATTTTTTTGATTGAGTCTTGTTTGGCAAAATTTCCTGAATCGGTTCTTAATTCACCAATTGGCTCAAGAGGCCATAATTCTGTATTTTGGACAACATTTGTCAAAAGCAAGGAATTTCATTTTTCTATTTTCTTCTTCTTCTTCTTCTTCTTCTTCTTCTTCCTGGGTGGAGTTATTTTCGACCAATATGCCCTCCGTTAGGCTGAGCATGCCTGATCTGTTTGCTTATTTCCATTCAAAAGTAAGAGTAAGCCAACTATGTAACTGTACCAATGGTGTTCTGCTTTGCATACTACTACACTGGGTTAAGGGCAGAGTCAAGTGTACTTAAAACTCATTTGGATTCTCAAGAAAAAAAGAGCTTGACCAACGAAAGCAGTAGATAAAGGAACTTGATGAGAGTGGCAAATGAAAGTGTACTATACTTTCCTGACTTTATCTATGTTTAAAATTGTTTCTCTATGAAAGTTATATAAAAATTAGTAGCGACTAGCATTGCCTGTTTATCAATCTCACATTCAAGGGTGGACATGAGCTCATGTGCATTCACAACGGAGTACTGTCTGCGCTTATATGCATTTAGGTTGACGGCCTCGTGATGGATATTGCTACTGCAGAAGAAGAAATTGCAAGATGGAAGTTGGCAGCAGAAAAAGAAGTGGCAGCAGGCAGATCTGTTGAACAGGAGTTTGTGGCTCAGGTATGTTCACAAAGGAAGCCACTGATTGTTGGATACTTTGTTCTCCTTTAGTTGGTTATATATATATATATATATATATTTTTTTTTTTGTTTTACTTGAAGCAAACAAATAATTGTGATTGGTTGTATGGAGCTGAACGTTGGGTAAGGAAGAAACGAGATGAAGTGAGGATAGGTTGCTGAAATGCATATTCCAAGATGGATGTGTTTAGTTAGAAGCAGTGCTTTTGGATAGGGATCGCGATGTGGAAGATTTTGTATGGCTATGGGTAAGTCCGAACCTTCCCTAACTCACGCTGGGCCGATGTGAACCCGATCCTCCCTATCACAGGTCATCGATGTGATGCCAAACACACTCTGTGACTGATATGGCCTTGGTCAGGTAGGATGTTGAAATTTTAATTCTAAAATGTTTAAATTATTATTCTATAAGCCAAAGAGGAATTGCACTAAACCTCACTTTCTATGGTCACTGCCCAATACTTCCTAAACTACAAATATTTTGTTTATAGCATTTTAGTAAGAAATATTTAAATCAATCACAAACGGGGCAGGGTGGGGCAACCAAAACTTGAACCTGCGCCCTGCCCAGGTCTGTGAGACTGAGTCCACAAATCCATACCCACCCCCAAACTGGAGAAAAACACCACAAAACCCGCCCCTAATAGAAGTGGCTCGGATAAGGTCAGTTGTTTAACAAGATTCATTACCATCCTGACTTTTATAAGCATCAATGGTGTACGCCTCAAGGCTTACCTTGGGACAAAATGTTTCCAAAATCTCTTGGGGCTCAAGTCTGAGGTCTTAGAAGTGTCTGAAGCAGTGAAGCTTGCATTACAAGGCGAAGCGTTCCCAAAACTCCTTGGTGCTCGAGTTTGGATCTTAGCTTGCATTTGGAATGCCTTAAAGTATGAGGCATATTTGAGCATAGGCCATAAATTGTGCGCACTTCTGTCACAAAACAACTCTTTAACACATTTTGTTCCTTAGAAAAAGGGTGGGACAAACAATGATTTTACAAAAAATACTTATTTTATTTTAAATTTATGATTGTTGTGACTATAGTTAATGGAAGGTAACCCTACTCAATAAAACTCTCTAAATATCCAGAGAATGATTCTTTTCCATTTATTTATATATACTTTATATTTTATTTAATCATTTATTTTTTAAAGAAAGGCGTGGTTGTGAAGCTTATTTTTTATGCATTGAGGCTTATGGGTCATGCTTCGAGGGACTAGAATGCCTTTCCTCATGCCTCAACAGTTTGGTCATACTTATGAAAACGATAAATAGAATGTGCACATGAGGGGAAGCTTATATTTATCTCTATTAGAGGAGAAAACCCAAGGAAAGTCGTTGGAGATGGTTTGGCCATGTACGTAAAATATTGGAAAAACACTTGTACGATGATATTAAAGGGCAATAATTTCAAGGAACTAGAAGGGGATACTAATAAAGACCTTGAATGGAGTAAGGAAAGAGATGCTATTATGAGTTACTAAAGACATGACTTTAAATAGGGTTGGGTGTAAAAATAGAACTTGCTAAGCCAACCCTAGATACTTCTTTAATGTTGTTGTTGATGATGATGTCAATGAAACAATCATATTAGGTTATATTGTGGAAAGTATCATTTGATGTACCCCATTTTTTTATTTTTTTTTTTGCACTGGCCAGTGTATATCATGTGAGAGGCTCTAACGTTAGCACAGACCTAGGTCTCTTGGATGGAGAAGTGTCTAACCAATGTTCTAATTTCATTGTTGGCTTCTTTCTCGTTTACTGAATTTCTTGATTGACATTTTCCCATAATTTATTGGATGATCTTATCTAGTTGGGACAAGGCTTTGACGATGGTGTCTAGGAACTTACCTATGAAAGGATTTATAAGCCTAAAGGTATTTAACATCTTTGGAAGTAATTTTTTTTTTTTTTTTTTTTGACCCAAACTGTGGAGTGTTTGAGACTTAATCTTCTTTGCATTGATGAGCATAGGCATCTCTGAGGTCATTCTCTGTTGTAGTGAACTTAGATGGGAAATATTGTTTTGGCAGAATGATAAAAAAAAATTTTCACTATTTACTTTTTTCTAACCTGACTAGGTGTATTTAATCTGATTAGTATCAAAAGGTGATGGTTAGCTGACAGGTGCTCGACGGTTTAGGTTAATGGAAGAATGCGTGGCTATCAAGCTTCTGAGTTTGGTTACTATGAGAGGTTTATCTCTTACGAAAAGAGATTATTTTTGGTACATTGGGATAGGAATGAAGGAGAGTGGTTAAAGAAGACTTACATAAAGAACCAATATTTATAGGCTCCAAGAGTCAAGTTAGAGAGGTGGATAAAAAAAAAGTGAGTATAATTGTGGGTGCCTGTGCTTTCTTTCTTTCTTTCTTTTTTTTTTTTTTTTTTTTTTTTTTTTTTTTAATTCTAATTTTTATCTTTTGAGAGAAGGGGACAAACATGTTGCGACATGCAATCTGTTGACATGCCTCTAATGTATACTAGATTTTGGTTTATTAATTAAGGTAATTGATCAGTTAGGATAGATGGGATAGGGCATCAATTGTGATGATGGTAAATCGGTCAGAAGTAGGTTTGGCCAGTTTTCTAGTTGTCATAAAAAGTGAACTCTTGCCCTCTCTCTCACACAAATTCTCCAGAATGCTTATTAAGGGGAATTCTTCAAAAAATAATGTCTTTTTATCCTTTTGACAAGCAAAATATTCACCTCTTAAATTCACAGTATCAACCCCGACCGACAACCCCCCACCCCACCCCACCCCCACCCTGCCCCGCCCCGCCCCCCTAATTTTAGTAAGGGGAAAAATATGTGAATGTTGGGGTTATATTTAGTTTTGTTGTGCTAGGATTATAGTGCATGAATACGTGGTTAGGATTAGAGCATAGGTTTCCCTTGTTTAGGGGAATTATATCAAAGTGATATTCATTGGTTGATTCACATCAATCTTGTAATACAATGATCCGACGTAATACTGGTGTGATGAAGATCAGTCGATTACTGTGGTGAATTTATCACTGATCTGAGCCATAATAAGGCCAGTAACCTTTCATGGGAATGTTTATGATCAGCAGTCTAATTTGGTAAGAAGTGTTCCCCAGGAGAGATCTGGTCTCATTTATGGCAGCTTATGTACTTGCAGTATTACCTATACATCATCATCTTGTTGTTTCATGAAAGAATATGATTATGCTGTTGTTGGCGATGATCATGACGATGAATAAAGATTGTCATTTAATTCATTATTTGAGCTTAATTCTTTCTTGATTTTTTGCTTTTCTTTTCTTTCCTTCTTTCATGTTTTTCCTGTTGAATTCTCTTTTGTTGGTGATTCTGTTTTTTCTATTTGTTTGGTGAACAAAGATGATTAATTTGATGCTAATCTAAATTAAGATGTGATGATTAGAATATTGGTTAGATTCACTCATTGTTTCATTTTTTTCCCTAGATTCATAAATTTCCTGCCTACTTATAAGTTTAAAATGACTGGCGGACTTTGTTGATGGTAACATTTGTGTGTTTATACAATTCAAAAAAAATAAAAAATAAAAAAATTGTGTGTTTATCTTTTATTTCATGACTACAGATTCTAAAGTCCGTAGCTGAAACTAAAGCATTCACCATTGAATTTCAGGTGCTGTTTGCTGGTCCTCTACTATTGAGGTGCCCTGTTCTTTGCTTGGCTGCTTTCCTGCTGTCATTCTTTTTTCTCCTTGTCTAGGCTCTTTTGTCCTTCTTCTCTTTTCAATACAAATTTACCTTTAGCCAAAAAAAAAAAAAAAAAAAAACCATTGAATTTCAGCGATTTATATCCTTTTAACCATTAATTTGCTGTTTGCTTCTTGTTAAAACTATTTTGCAGTTCAGTTCACTAAATTTTGGAGTTTAAATTGATATATGTACATTTGAAGGGTGGCTTATACAGAGACCAAATCTATTTGATGACTCATATACCCCAAAAACTCCTTTTGGTTATATTTTTAAGTGTATATATTTTGGGTTACTCATGAGATAAATGGAAGGAAAATATTGCTAAAAGAAATTATAACTTAGTTATGGATAGGCCATTCTAAAGCTATAAATTGTGGATGTGCAACAATTCCTAAGAATATGAGAATTGAATTAACCTCTTATCTAATGAATGGACAGTAAATAAATAAAAAAAAAAAAAAAAATCTGACTCCTATTCTCCAATCAACTAGTAAATCATGTTAATGAACTTGACAGCTAGCCTCCATAATGAACCATGTAAAGTTATATTAGCCTCCCATAATAAACCAAGTTCTAGGAATGGTATTGAATTGCAGACCAGGAACCTTAATCCGAACCAATTGAACCAAAAAATCAGTAAAACATGGGAATGCAGCTGTTGTTTGTGTACCTGACCAGCTGCTCTCAATGAACTAGAACACAATGGGCCTTGGAGTTTAATATAAATGTATATTATTCTGAATAAGGTTGAAAACATCAGCCAATATGTATCATATCCTGTCTCGGCTGGAGATGTAAACCAAGGTCTGTGAAAAATCAATAAAATTGCTTTTTGATGGTAGGAGGTCAGTGTTTTCTTTCTTAAGTTAAACAAAAACTTACCATATGCTTGGTCTGATGGTCAAGGAATTGCCTCAACGACCTACTGACAGGCAAAAGAAATGGAGGAAGGTTTCCTTTAGTCAACCTTCTCCTTGTTTTCTCTTACATACATTTTATTTTTTTTTGTTTTTTTTAAGGGCTCGTTTATTTGGGCATTGTTGAATTCCTATGACTTACTCAATATTTTTAAAATTGAAATAGAGCTGAAGATCTAGAAATGGCTATCAAATAATCTCCTCTTCAGTAGAAATGATTACGTCACCTTTATAATGAAATCCTAGTTAAGTCAGGGTCCTATCTACATCTCCAACTTCTAATACTCCTTCACTAGAATCCACTTACTGGAAAAGCCTAGGAATTCAATACTAGAGAAAATGGCATGCCTTGTTCAATTTTTCAAGAAAGACAAGGCATATGACTTTAGCACAAACAAATACCAATATACACAATGGCAAGCTATGCATTTTTGATCTGTCAAAAATTATTGAAAATTTCAAATCAAAGTCTCAACTCTCAAGTATATAATTTATTCCCAATGAATTTTGAAGTCACAAAGGAGTTTAGATCTAATTTAGAACTGTTCTGATTTCTGTATACAGCTGTCGGCCCTCAGGCAGGAATTCGAGGCGCCAAAGCAAACCATGGTAGAGTCAGAGAACAAGCTCAAATTTAAAGAAGAAACAGCAGCTGCAGCCTTGGCTGTGAGAGATGAGACTGAAGTATTTAAAACTGGTGGACTTGAGGTCCATGAGGCTGAGGGAGAGGCTGGAGGAACTGACCCATCAACTTGAAGAATCGGATACTCAGTGAAGACTTGGGGAGCCATAACAGGCAGAGGTATGTATGCTGGCCATGTCAATGACTAGGATTGAACTACGTGGGATTCCAGGCAGTGTCCTCCAAATCAGAGTTTGAATGAGATGGAGCTCTCAGAACCACTTCTTTAGGTTGATGTTGCAGTGTGTAATGTGTTATAGTTTATTAATGTGTTATAGTTTTCTCAAAATAAAAAAAGGTAATTAAGGTTTGAGATATGTGGTTAAGAGGGTTAAAGCTGTTCATGGATGAGGCATACTTGGGTTTGGTATCAATTCAGCCCTTCGTTCACTTTAATTTACGCTCATTTTGTTTGCCAATTAAGGTTTCTTCCCCCAATTTTCCAAATGTATAGGTTCTTTTCTTTTATTCTGTAGAGGGGATTTTGTTTTATGCAAAAGGAAAATAGTGAAAAAGAGCTAATTTGTTTAGGTATGGTTATACCGAAATTTTCATTATGGCTGAATTGTTACTACCATCTCAAGCATCCACTGTGGTTTTGGTAGTTCTCTCATCTTCCCAAATTATATTTTACTGAAAGGTGAAAGCTTTCTTTTCCACATTGCTCAAAAATTTACTATGAACTTAGTCAGACTGGGTGAACTCAAGAAATTAGTGAAAAATATAACTAAGAAAAGCTGGGCCATTTGAATCCTTGGAGTTTAGTTGCGTTGCAAATGCAAGACTCTGATCATCTTTAATTGGTGGTAGAGATAAAACAACTGTCACATGTAAACTCAAGTTATTCAAATGAAATGAATTATGGATATGCATGTCCAAATGGCCCCTATATACAATTTTTAAGAATTGGACACCGATCACTTGAAAGTGAGGTTTGCAGATATAAATTATACCTAGTACTATCTCTACTCGTGAGAATAGTGATGTTAGCCGGGTGTCGTATCCACTGAGACAAAAAAGGCTTAGTTGCGTTGAATTCCAAATTCCTAAATTAATCCAACGGGAGTACGGAATATTGATTTGGGGTTTATGATTTCTAAATTAGTGAATTAAGAGCAAAGTTTGATTTAAGTGAAGAAAGGTTTTAGGGTACGAATCCACTCTATCCTCGTACAATGGCAAGTATAGATCTAGGGTTTTAATAGCAATACTTTCAAAGACCCGTTTTGGTTACAAATCTCTACGAAGTCACCAAATAGATCACGTGGGTTTGGATTTGAGCATAACCTATCTCTATGGCATAGATTATCTTAGATCTAGCTTCACCACATTCAAGCATCATTACATGCCTGATATTCAAAACTATAAGAATGAAATGCCCATGGCTAAATATTGCATTAATAAACAAATCCAATACATAGATAGCATTCAATCACATAATCAAAGTATTGAAACTAGAACCCTAGAACCTATACATCACCAAAAGCACAAGACTAGGGCTTCATCGCAACCCTAAGGTGGAGAGTTAGTTACTTATTATGGAGAGATTGACGAAAAATCCTTGACGAAATCTCCATTAAAGTTCTTTCCAAGCCTTCGATTGCCTCCCTCAAGTCTTCAATACCTAAAAACGAGTTCTAGGCTCCCTTTTATAAATTTCTCCAAAATTTCCTTCCAAACACGCAGAGAACCGGAGTGAATCCGTGTCCAGACGTTAGTTGTTTGGCGTTCGTGATAGGTTGGTGAAGCCTGATCTAGATTTTATTCTATTACAGGGGTTTATATGTAATTTGTCGATTTAATCTGGACCATTTGTTATAAAGCCAGATCCGACGATTGTTGGTGTTTAGGGGTTTAGGGCTTCATATATTTATACTGCGTGGTGAGTGCGCAAGAGAGACAGTGAGTGTTTGTACTTTTATGAGAATCTCCAATTATAGTGAACGTCGTGAAGCAATCTTGCCGAACCACGTAAATCCATGTCTCGTGGATTAATTGTGTGATTGATTGACCGTGGTGTGTTTAGATTCCTAACAATTGGTATCAAAGTTAGAGCCAAGAATTTTCCTAGGGCTTGGCATTGCGCGCTATCCACGACTGAGATTGGGTTTAATCCCGGAGAAGAGATCATCTGGATCTCTTGTTTTTCGCCGCACAAAAAACAAAGAAAAAGGTTCGGACTTCTGGTTCGGAATGTTGTTGTAAATCGCAAAAGCACAGTTGGTTCTCTCATTCTGAATGGGAGAAGAAGAGTGTCGGATTGTTGCAGATATGATCTCGGTTCTTGATTCATAGAAGATCAAGGATTGGAAATTGCAGATAAGGGTGTTTTCTCACTGGATTTTGCATAAGATCAAACGATCTCAAAGTGGGCCACGGTTTTGCCTTCTCACGGAAGGTAGAGGAACTGGTATCGGAGAAGAAGAAGGGATTTGTCCCTGTTGCCTTTGTTCCCTGAGATCTGATCGGAGACGAGAGGGGATTCTCGGTTCTCAGATTTGGTGCGCAGCAGAGGAAGAAAGAAGAAGGAGCAACGTCATCGTTCTTGCCGTGGCCGATTCTAAACTTCGTCGATCACAAAGAAGAAGGTTCTGTTACGCCCATCGTCACCGGAGATCCTCTTCGCCGTCGTCATCGCCTTGCTAGTCCGGCCGCCCGTCCCACCGTTGTCGTGGAAGAAGAAGACGAGAAGGCTGCGCCCTCTTCTCTCTGTTGCAGAGAACAAAAATTGAAACACAGAAGAAGACGACCCACTTGGGTCCGTTCCAGGCACTAGGTCTCGGGTTAGTTCATGTTAGGTTCGACTTGACTTACCTCGCGAAAGCCCAAAATCCAGAAACAGTTGTTGTAGTAAGGGCTGACGTCAACGCAGTAGTGTCAGAGGTAGGTTTGACCGTTTGAACGACCATAATTGATTCTTGATTTCTGAAGCCATCTGGACTCAGAATTGTGCTCCATTTTTTTTTTTTTTTTTGTTGGATTCATATCAATAAGATCTACAAGGTAGATGGAACGGATTGACAGTTTGATAGGCAGAGAAATTTGTCAAGTAGATTGAGCTTGGTTTGAGTGGAAGCATTGACGGACGACACAAAGCTCATAATTGAAAAGTTTAATGGCACAAACTTCGCATACTGAAAGATGCAGATTAAAAATCTCCTCTACCAGAAGAATTTTTACTTGCCGTTTAGGAGAAAAGTAAAGAAACCTGCAATAATGTCAAATGCAAAATGTGAGGTACTCGACAGGAAAGCCTTAGGTATAGTTCGACTCTCTCTATCAAAGTATGTTACATTCAATATATCAAATGAGAAAACCACTAAAGATGTTATGGATGCCCTATCACAAATATATGAAAAACCTTCCGCCTCAAATAAAATTCTCTTGACGAGAAAGTTGATTAACATGAAGATGATTGAAGGTGGGGTTGTTGCTAAACACCTGAACGAGTTTAACACGTTCATGAGCCAGTTATCCTCGGTTAGCGTACAATTTTAAGGATGAAATTTGGGCTTTGTTAGTTTTATCTTCTTTACCAGACAGGTGGAATGATATGGTTACATCACTGAGTAATTCTTTATGATCAACCAAACTGAAATTTGATGATGTTGTGAGTGCTATCCTCGATGAGGAAATTTGTAGGAAACCTTCAGATGAATCATCAGGAAGTGCATTGAATGTGGAAAATAGAGGTTAGTCATCTGAGAGAGAGCAAAGTTGTGGAAGATCAAAATCAAGGAGCAAGTCAAGATCTATAAAAGGCAAGATTGAGTGTTGGATCTTTAAAAGGCAAGATTGTGTGTTGGAATTGTGACAAGAAAGGACATTTGAAAAAGGACTCCAAAGCTCCACCAAAGAAAAACAAGCAAAAGAACGGTAATAAGGACAATGAAGCTTCCGCAAATATCGTAGGTGATACTATTCAAGATGCTTTAATTCTTGCTTTTGATTTTAAATTTGAATCTTGGGTTATAGATTCTGGTGCGTTCTTTCATGCTACTGCACATAGAGAATATCTTAAAAATTATGTACAAGGTGACTTTGGAAAAGTTTATCTTGGAGATGATGAACCTTGTAACATAATTGGCAAGGGAGATGTTCAAGTTAAATTTCCAAACGACAGTATATGACAATTGAATGATGTTAGGCATGTACTCAACCTGAAGAGAAACCTTATATCAGTTGGTCAGCTTGCAAGCTCTGGTCACGTACCTGTTTTTGCAGATGATTTCTGGAAAGTTACAAAAGGGAGTATGGTTGTTGCTTGCTGTAAGAAAGAAGGAAATCTTTACTTAACTAACAGCTCTACAAGTTCCATTGTAGTTGCGGATAAAGGCATTGACTCAAACATTTGGCACTATAGACTCGGACATATGAGTGATAAATGGATGGAAATTCTTCATTCTAAAAGTAAGCTAAAAGGACTCAAGTCGTTGGACTTAGAGTTCTGTGAAGACTTTATTTTTGGAAAGTAGAAGAAAGAGTTACATTCTCTGAAGTAGGCATGCCATTGAAGTCTGAAAGGTTGGAACTAGTATACACGGATATGTGGGGACAAACTCAGGTACCTTCTCTTGGTGAATCTTCTTACTTTGTTACATTCATTAATGATGTTATCAGAAAATTATGGGTATATCCTATGAAACACAAATCTGGTGTGTTTGATGTTTTCAAGAAGTGGAAAGCTTTGGTTGAAAATGAAACATGTTTACAACTGAAATGCTTAAGATCTGATAGTGAGAGAGAGTACTGCAGTAAATAATTTGAAGAGTATTGCGCTAAAAATGGCATTGGGCGAGAGAAGACCATTCCCAATACACTACAGCAAAATAGTGTGGCAGAGCGCATGATAGGACAATTGCTGAGCGTGCCAGAAGTAGAAGGCTACAGGCTTGATTGCCCAAGCAGTTTTGGGTGGAAGTAGTGAATATCATTGCATACTTAATCAATCAGGGGCCTTCAGTACCTTTGGATAGTAGACTACCCGAGGAAACTTGGACTGGAAAAGAGGTAAACCTTTCACACTTAAAAGTATTTGGTTGTATATCTTATGTTTGTGTTGATGCTGAAAAAAGAGACAAAGTAGATTCTATATCTAGAAAATGCACTTTCATTGGATATGGTTTTGGTGAGTTTGGTTACCGTTTTTGGGATGATGAAAATAGAAAAATCATTAAAAGCAGAAATGTTATATTCAATGAAAAAGTGATGTATAAAAACAAGGACAAGGTGTAGGAGGATAAGAAGGTCATCTAGGACTCCTAAGCATACTTAATTTACCTTCTTTGTATTACTTATTGTTAACTAATGGTGGTGAGCCAGAATGTTATGAAGAAACATTGCAGGTTGAAACTCGGGCTAGGTGGGAACAATCCATGGAAGATGAGATGCAATCTTTATTATCAAACCAAATATGGGACTTAGTTCAGTTGCCTGAGGGAAAAAAAGCATTACACAATAAGCGAGTGTACAAATTGAAGGAAGAACATGATGGTAGCAAGCGATACAAAGCAAGATTAGTTGCAAAAGGTTTCTCGCAGAAGGCAGGTATTGATTACTCTGAGTTACTTTCTACTATGGTTAAATTAAACACAATCAGAAGTATTTTGAACATTGTGGTGGTAGAAGATTTACATCTTGAGCAATTAGATGTGAAAACTGTGTTTCTCCATGGTGACTTGGAAGAAGACATCTATATGCATCAGTCATAGGGATATGCTGTACAAGGAAAGGAGGAAATGATTTGTAAGCTCAAAAAGAGTTTATATGGTTTGAAGCAAGCCCCAAGACAATGGTACATTAAATTTGATAGGTTTATGTGCAACATACGTTACAAACGGTGTCATGCAGACTATTATTGTTATTTCAAAAGTTTTGATGACTATTATATTATTCTACTTTTGTACGTAGATGATATGCTTGTTGCATGTTCAAATATGCATGAAATAAACAATTTGAAGAAACAATTGTCACAGGAATTTTAAATGAAGGATTTGGGTGCTGCAAATCAGATTTTTAGCATGAGAATTAGTAAAGATAGGAAAAATCGCATATTGAAGGTGTCCCAGGCAGAATATGTTGAAAATGTTCTAAATAGGTTCAACGTGCAGAGTGCTAAGCCAGTTAGCACTCTACTGGCCAGCCACTTCAAACTCTCAAAAGAGTTATCTCCTAAGATAGAATAAGAGAAGGAGAACATGTCCAAGGTCCCATATGCTCCAGTTGTTGGCAGCATGATGTATGCTATAATTTGCACTAGACCAGACATTGCTTATGCAGTGGGAGTTGTAAGCAGATTTATAAGTAACCCCGGAAAAGCGTATTGGGAGGCAGTTAAGTCAATTCTCAGATATTTAAGAGGCACCATTAATGCGTCATTATGTTTTGGAGGATCAGATATTAGATTGCATGGTTATGTTGATTCGGACTTGGCAAGAGATCTTGATAAAGTAGAAGCACTACAAGATATACCTTCACATTGGGTAGCACAACAATTAATTGGAAGTCACAACTACAGGACGTCGTTGTACTTTCAACTACAGAAGTAGAGTATGTCGCCGCTACAGAAGCTAGTAAGGAAATGATTTGGTTACATGAGTTATTAGAAGAGTTGTGTAAAGAGCAAGAGTTCAACAGGCTTTAAAGTGACAGTAAGAGTGTCATTCATCTTGCAAAGAATTCAATTTTTTATCCAAAAATCAAACACATTCGGATCAAATATCACTTCATACGGTGGCTTTTGAAAGAAAAAGTGTTGAAAATGAAGAAGATTTTATCAAGTGAGAATCCTGCAAATATGTTCATAAAGGTGGTGACTACAGAGAAATTGAAGTTGTGCTCAGCCTCAGTTAGTCTTCTAGCATGAAGATGAGGGATCAAGATTCTTAGCCGTGTTTTGCTATTGTCAAAGCCATTTAGTATGTTCAATCTTCAAGTGGGAGATTTATAGGTTGGTGAAGCCTGATCTAGACTTTATTCTATTACAAGGGTTTATTTTAATTTGTCGGTTAAATCTAGACCATCTGTTATAAGGTCAGATTTGACGGTTGTGGGTGTTTAGAGGTTTAGGGTTTCATATATTTATATTGGGTAGTGAGAGCATTGCACTTAAGGTGAGATTGAGAGAGAGCAAGAGAGACAATGAGTGCTTGTATTCTTGTAGGATTCTCCAATAATAGTGAACGGCGTGAATCTCCCGTGGACGTAGGCAATTTTGCCGAACCCGACAGTTGAAAATCGGCGACCGAAAGGAAAAAAAAAAAAAACCATGGTCGCCGGTGACCCTGGAAATCCGGGCCATTGGATTTTTCGCCGAAAGACCGCTTTTTGGTCCTTTTTCGCATTTTGAGATGTCTGACCCCTGTGTTTTTTCAAGAATCTGACTTCCGAGGCACAGAATCCATCAATCTTTATCAACATATCGGATCCGCTCTCAAAAGCATGAAATCGTCATTGATTTCTTCGGAATCACCAACCGGCTGACCGAGAAAGAACACTTTCTGCCCAATCGATCGAGAAATCGACAGGAGAGATGGCACCGGCCCACTAATAGAGATCAACATCTGAGGTTGCATGGTCATTCGACATCAATCAACATAAAGATCCATCGGCAATCATCGCAAAAAGAATTCCAAAAGGCGCGGCATGCCCCGCAACTCTTTAAGCACTTTTTCGACCACTTAATGCGGTTAAATGACCCATTTTATGACAAGTTAATGCGGTCATTAATTCATTATTTTGGACGACCCAATCAGAAGCAAGAAAATGCGAGTTACAAGTCAATAAAAAACATGGCATTAAACTATGTAACTCCTCTAATCGTGGAGCGTAAATGCAATTAAAAGCCTTTAATTCTCCATTGGCCAATCAGAAGCCAAGAAAAATGAGTTAGAAAATAATGAATTAAAAAATTATAAGTCTTCCATTTTGTGGCTTTAATGCATTAAAAGCCCATAAATCCTCCTCATGGCCACCAAAGGCCTACAAAAGGAGGTCATTCCAAGAAGAAAGGATCCCGGAATCCAGATGGACAAATTAATACACGAGAGAAAACTTTGTGATGTTGCTACAATGCTCCGACAACAAGCTCTCCTTTGTTGAAGAAGTTCTGTACCGACCACTACTACAAGGTGACCAAAAGTCTTTCAATTACATTTTTTAGTCTCAAACGAATTTCATCAGATATGTGTCCATCCGTAAATTGTGGATTAAAGAAGTATCCTGTAAAACCATTGAATTTTAGTTAATGATAAATTAATATAGTGAGGAGAGTTGAATACAACAATTCAGTATAAAAGGAAATAGCATTCACTTACCAGCAGTGTATAAATCATGTTTCAATTGTCATCCCCATCGTTCGTCGATGATCTTCCAAAACTTTTTGTAAAATCTACAATCTACTTGAATAGCCAGCTTTGATCTCTTTATGGCCTCATGTAAGAAGCCCACTGTTGGCTTATCATCACCATCAACCAATCGAAGAACCTTTATTAAGGGGATAAAAAAACATTCAAAACACCCTTCACATGAGGCCAAAATTTGTTGGACTCAATTATTTAACATACTTACTTTGTAATGGGACTTGCTTGGCCTCTTTCCCCATTTTGAATTCATGAACTCCTGTGATTTTATCAATTGGAGGAGTCCTCCATACCTGTAAATACTTTTGATGGCAATGAAGTGGGTGGCAAATCTAGAGATGCCATGCCGCAATAGTTCATGGTTGTTTGTATGCGTTTTCTTCATGAAAATGAGTCTATACGACTGATTAAAAAATTGGTGATCTTCTTTATCATACCAATAACTTGCCGCAAGACTTTTCCTTTTACAATATCTTTAAGCATTAAATCTAGGCAATGTGCTGCACTTGGAGACCAGAAAATCCTTAGCCTTTATTTCATAAGCATCATTCCTGTAACCTTCATGTTTGCAGCATTGTCGGGAACAACTTGAACTACACAATCTGCCCCAATTTCTTCAATCACCTAATTCAATAACCTATTAATATATTTTGCATCTTGGATGTAATCAGTTGCATCAACTGATTTGATTAACACCGTGCCCATAGACAAGTAGACTAGAAAATTCAAAAGATGATGATGTGTGATGGTCGTCTACCCATCGCACATTAGTGTACATATCTTTCCTTCCATACTCATTTGAAAGTTTGTACCCAAGCTTGCAACTCCTCATACTCTTTCTCAACACAGACATGCCCAATCTCATAAGGGGTGGGTGCCTTTATACCTGGACCATGTTTTGCAGTTGCATCTAACATGGTGGTGAAATAAGGAGAAGATGCCTTGTTGGGTGGAATGTTTCCATAAGAGACAACAACTCAGTGGCTCTCACTAGATTTTCTTGCTTTACCAAACTTGCCCTTTAATGCTTTCATGATGTTGGGCTGCTTTGATGTTGGTTTTCTATAGGCAAATGGGTCAGTTGGCCCCACCACATCCGGCCTACGAGGTGCATGTGTAGGAGATTTAAGGTTTGGATCATGACGGGGTTGTTTTTGACTAAATGCTTGACGCAAACTCGTTCCCCCCGGTTCGGATGACCCACCCTGCTCATATTAGCTACCTCTAACAGCTGCTTCATAATGCATTCTTCTCCTCTCTTCCTCCTCCTGAAGTGATCTCGCAATTTCTCTCCAAGCCCTCCTCATTTCCGGGTCTTCATCGTCATCATTGGAGGAACCAAATACTTCTTCTCTGCATGAATCAAGTTCCTCAGTTCTTTTTTCTTGTCCAACGTTTTTTTTTATTTATTATTATTATTATTATTATTTTTGGCAGATGCATTATGGAGCTCGTACATTTTAGCTCTCACATTTGGTGGCACTTTAAGACATTTGGTCACCTGTCCGGATACATGTGCCAAATGTTGTTTCAATCGGGTAATCACCCCATTGAACACTCGTCCACAATAATTATATTTTACTTTACTTTTGCTTCTGACTGCTTCACCATGGCTCCATGCCAGATATATGTCACGCACCATCTTGTTCCTATAAAATAAAAAATTTATATAATAGTAATATTCTAATAACAATTATTTTTAGAAAAAGTAGAAGATTTAAAAAAATCATTTTCAAAACCCTAGATATATAGATCTAGCATAAAAGTATGTAGATCAATCATTTACATACCATATAATGATCATGAATCATTAAAAGAACATATTTATGATGAAATCCCAAGAAAATGATATATTTTAATTCAAATATTAGAAAATCCAAAAATAAAATAATTAAAATAAAAATGTAAATCATGTTTATGACTATGAGTAAACATAGATCTATCATCTACACATTATTAATAAGCCTTTGGTATCACAAATACTCTAACAAGTAACAACAATTATTTTTAGAATAAATAAAGATTAAATAAAATCATTTTCAAAATCCTAAATATAGAGATCTAGCATAAAAGTATGTAGATCAATCATTTACACACCATACAATGATTATGAATCATTAAAAGAACATATGTAAGATGAAATCCCCAAAAAATGATATATTATAATTCAAATATTAAAAAATATGAAAATTAAATAATTAAAATTAAAATTAAAAAATATTTGTATGAGTAGATCTAGCATGAAAGTATGTAGATCTAACTTCTAAGTGAAGAACACATCACAAGTGACAAACCCAATGATTTCTATGCTTCATCTAAAAATAAAAAATAGAAAACACATAATAAAATGCTTTAAGTTGATTTTCTCTTACCTTGAATAATATTTTCTTCAAGAAATAAATGTGGGATTTGAAAATATGCCGGGAGATAAGAGGAGAGGAGATAAAGATGAAGATGAAGATGAAGATGGGGGAAAAAGTTAGAAAAATTAGGATTTTGACACTTTTTGTATTATCTTGGAAAAAATCAAGATGATCGATATCTCAACTGGTACGGACCGAGTTATGGGCGATATTTGGCTCCGAAATACCCATACCAATATCTGAAAGCCCTATCAAATCGATACCCACCTGTACCGGAACTGGCATCAGCCCATTTTGTTCAACCATGGTAAGAACTACCACCACTCAGCTAGTCGCCCGTTGTTGATTTTGACAACCCAGTTGTCACCTGTCATTTAAAGTGGACAAAGGAAGTGGGGACAAGTCAACATCCTAATGGTATAATAATTAGGTGCAAATCAATACCCGTTTTTTTTTATTTTTTTTTTGTCGTTTCTTTTAGCGAAAGGCACGAGACTCCACCTTGTCCACTTATTTTTCTACCAGAAAAAAACCGGGTATGAGTGGACTAGACGATGATGCCTTACTACTACTAAGTGCAGCAGATGGAGTAGATGAAAACTACCGGGATGAAAAGAATTGAAAAATTGAGTGAAATCAACCAAGATGCAGATGGAACGGTTCACTGTGAAAGAAGAAGATCGAACTTGTGATTGAATGTACGAAGGAGAGAAACCAACATCGTCACCAAGTCATCAATGGGGGGGGGGGGGGGGGGGGGGGGGGCGGTTACGTACGTGTTGTTCGTTAATACTTAATAGTTATTTGCTCTGATACATCAAATAAACTATACCCATAAAGTACAGCTTAAGGATTTAGGATTTAGGGTTTATTGATGGATATTTTCTGCCTAACTATTCACTTGTGTACATAAGAAATATATATATGTGTCTACAGTACAAGTAGACAGAGTAGTGAATGATGTAAGTGAGGAGTGCAAGCCAAAGTGTGTAGAAGTGTCCAACCAGTGAGTGAGTGTGTGTGTGCAGGTGTACACATGTGGAGTGAGTAAGAAAGTCTTGAGTGCTTGAGTGTGTTGCATAGGTGCAAGTTGTAGTGTGTAGTCCATCCAATGTGTCTGATGTTAGTGTTGTGAGTGTGCATGTCATGTGCCCATTTATGTAAATTGTATTAATAGAATTTAACTTTGTATAAGTGTGTTGTCTTGAGTCTTAGGTCCACCACGTCTGGGGTTGGGCTTCCTTACAGCCCAGCAGTTGGTTGGATATTCCACTAATTCTCACCCAACTACATAGATATGGATCCATGGATTTCTCTCTCATGTGACCAAGCTTTCCTTCCTAGGAATAGACTTCTCTTCGCCTTGGTTTAAAAAATAGTAATTTCTCTGGCAAAACAAATTCTAAGTGGTAAGTGGGTGCCATCTATGCCTACATGGTTCCCATCTATGCCTCCACCTAATTAAATGCTTCATTGCTGACATTCTTAATAATCGTTTGATGAGTAATTATTACATAAATTGAAGATTTAATGGAAACTAACAACCAAGAAGACCTTCCAAGAGAATTAGGTAGGTGTAATCAATGGGCTTAAGGCCAGTGGGCACCACGTTTTGAATACAATTACTTGCATGAGCATCTCTACTCGCTTATATATATGACAGGGCTCAGTGGTGGAGAGTTATACGAGCAGCGCATTCCATGTCTTTAGCCATGGACACAACCACAGCTTTGGTTTTCTTGTCCTCTGCTTGTGCCTTATTCACTTTCTTTTTCTTCTTGGGTGGAGAGACAGCCAAGAAGAAATCCGTCAACCTACCTCCAACTCCACCAAAGCTTCCTATCATAGGCAACTTCCATCAGTTTAGCTTTCTCTTACACCATGCTCTTCGCCTTCTTTCCAACAAACACGGCCCCTTAATGTTGCTCTATCAATGCCACATCCCCACTCTCATCGTTTCCTCCCAAGAGACAGCAGAAGAAGTCATGAAGACCCATGATCTCGTCTTTGCAAACAGGTATAGAATTGTGAAGATTAGTACATTTGGACAAAATTCTCACTGTTTTTTTTTTCTTTTTATTGTAAATATTTTGGCTGTTTATATAGTATAACAGACATCTTCATATGCATCTTCTTCTTCTTCTTGGTCTGTAAGTCCCCCTCTTGATCTTTCTTTTTGGTTTCCTGGGTTTTTTTCAAGCATAGTGTTTTGCTATTTTTTTCCCTTTGGAACTTTGGGTGCTTGTTTCTTTATGCTTGTATTCTTGTTGCGTGGCACCTCTTAATATATATACTTGCCATTTAGCAAAAGAAAAAAATAAATTCATATGGTTATGTAAAAAAAATAAATAATACGGTCATAACTTATGATTTGGGTACTGTCTTGTGATGTACAGGTACTCAATTTGAAGTTAGGAAAATTACCAAAGACATTTTCTATTTCCAAAGTTATTTGAGGCCATTCTGACTGTCCAAAAAGAAAAAAAAAGAGTCTTGTTTAAAACTTACTATTTATAATAATTTTTTATTGTGCCTATTTTGGAGGAGAGCTTTTTTCGTTAGCTTATCTTTAGAGATGACTTTCTCCTTCCCATTCCTAAAAACTCTAACTTTCCCCAGACCTTCTCCATGCTAGGGAAAATGATAAAGTTGCCCAGGCCTTCTTTTCTTGAGGCACCTCTATTCCTTACTTTTTTATTATATTTTTCATTTTGGTACATGTGTGACCTACCTTTGTCTGAATAACCCGCTTTTACATATTGAACTAAAATCTAATACAATGAATATATTGGAAATGGTTGTTCATATAATCCACTTTCAATAATGAAAGGTGAGCCTTGAATAGGATAAATTAATTATTTCTCCATTTCTTTAAAAAAAAATAGTCTTTTTGTCCATGATCTGATATGTACATTTTCTGGGTTCTAATACCAAAAATCACATTGATTGACAGATGATGAGGACGCAAGACTCATGAAATTTCAGTTGTGTCTTGCTCATGGTCAATTTGATTGCATGAAAATATTGAGTCTTAGAAATTATAAGGAACCACTTTACCACTAATTTCTTATCTTGAATATATAACAGGACCTAGTTATCTGCATGAAATCCAATTCTTAGTGACTTAAAGAAATGAATTCATTATTTTTAAAATATGGTTGGGCCAATCAATTAGCAAGGATCTAAATTTCTAAGAATTCAAAGAAACCCATTATGCCATTAAAAATAGGACTTGTTTGTTCCTACAAATTCAAAGGAACTCAATTTACCAAGAATCCGCTTATCTTGAAGATTCATAACATTTTTTTTTTTTTTTTTTTTTTTTGCATTATTGTAATATTATAATATTTTGTGATGCTAGTATTTAAATATAGAAATATTTTATTCTGTACATATCCAAACAGGCCTTGGGATCCAAAAGAATATAAGAAAATACATGTTACATCACTGCCCCTTAATTACATAATAACACTATACATTTTCATCTAAATCTATTTACATGGATGCATTTTCATCTAACAAATGCAAGAATATAAGTTTTCCGAGATTTCAAACTCATTCACAAAATATGTTTTTCATATGCCATAGCCCACACTATGGGTATTTTAGTAAAAAAACTATTGCTTATAACAGATAATGCAGATTTTAGCTTTCACTTTTGCCATTTTCTATAGTTGTTTTGTATGAATTCAGGATTCTGTTATTAGGTCGAGGACAATGCTCCTCTTCCTTAATACCTTTCACGCTTTCTATTCCAATAATTAACACAATCAAAATGAAATATTCTTATGGATTAGAATTTCGGAAAATCCTACAAATGAGGAGGCGGTCATTTAAAGCTGCTTGGGTTTTTTAATTGGTGAAGCGCACTATAGAGTTCGATTTCTTCCACTTAGATATTGTTTTAGTGAGACAAAAAGAGGATTCAGACTCAATACCAACTGATCATTACAAATCAAACTTTTTATAATAGAATTATTCTTGACAAAGAGCATTTTCTATTAATAGGCCCCACAACTATGCTGCTAAACATCTCCTTTACGATGGAAAGGACATCCTCTTCTCTTCCTACGGTCAGTATTGGAGGGAGGCCAGAAAGATATGCATGCTCCAGCTTCTAAGCCTCAAGAGGATAAGCTCATTCCAGCCAATCATAGAGGAGGAGATTGCAGCCACAATTAAGCTGATCTCTCGATCCTGTCCCACATCCTCAGTCATTGATCTGCGGCTCGTGTTGCAGCTTCTCTTCAGCGGCATCATATCAAGGGTGGCTTTGGGGAAGAAGTATGGAGGGATAAAAGAGTTTTTGGAGGCATTGAAGGAAATGGGGGAGCTGTTGGGTGCTGTTAGAGTGGGTGACTACTTTCCTTCCTTTGCATGGGTCGATGTTTTGACGGGTTTTGATGGGAAGATGAAGAGGGTTTCTCGCAACATGGATACTTTTCTTGATCGTGTGGTCAAGGACCGCGAGGAAATGGATGGTCGTGATGGCAACCAGCACAAGGATTTTGTGGATACTTTGCGACAATTGGAGAAGGATTCTGGGCAACTCACGAGAGACAGCATCAAAGCCATCGTCCTGGTTGGTTGACAACTTTTCAAAACATTTATGCGTTAGGTTAAAAGCTAGAAAAAGCTTTTTGGCATAATAAAAAGGGATTTAGGAAATAATTTAAAATTAAACTCTCATAAAACGGTTTCATCAAGAAAATTAATGGAACGACAGGACCTTTCTTGACCAAAATACCCAATTGACGATTGGTTGAGGACGTCGTGTTCTCCTGCAAATTTTCATCTTTTTCTTCGATGGTTTTTTAATTTTGATATTCTTATGGATCGCTTGATACCCACGCAAAGCCTAATAAGATTGAAGAAAACCTTCTTGCATGTTTTGAACTAGTATTTATTCTGCACTCTAGGACAAAATTTTATATTTTCTTCTTCTTCCTACTCTTCATAAGGTCTCCTCATTCTCCTCATAATCAAAATCTACCTCATGACCCACCAAGAAAGCATAGAAATGAAAATTCAAAAAACCAATTTAGAAAAGAATCAATAAAATCTAATAGTCAAAAATAACATCCAAACACCATCTATGTCAAAACAAGATTCTATCACATCCTATACGGTAGACAATAACAGTACCTACATTTAAAGAAAGAGGATAAGGTAAAATGGAGCAAGCAAAAAAAAATAAAATAAAAACATAAAAAAAAATCTACCGACAACAACCCATCAAAGAAGATTGATAAGAGCGTGGACTAACCATCAAAGAGAAAAGAAAAGGTATATGTCTATTTGACTTGAAATGGAGGCCTCACCTCCCATCTAAACCTGCACCAACCCATTAGAATTGGTTCCACTCCTATGTTGGCCCAAAGGTTTCTCCTCTATAATAGACATCGCCCAGCGAGCACAACATGGAAGAGAAGCATTAGGACCAGTATATTGTTGACAAATGACATGTTTATAATAAAGTTATCCTTCTCTTTTGATCTTTGTAGGACATGTTCGCTGGATCGGAATTCATAACAATGACAACGGAGTGGGCAATGGCAGAACTCATGAAGCATCCTGATATAATGGTGAAAGCACAAGAAGAGGTAAGAAGGCTTGTGGGCAGAAAACCAAAGGTGGAAGTGGAAGACATACATCAAATGCACTATCTAAAATGTATAATAAAGGAGACTCTACGTCTGCATCCTCCTGGCCCACTACTTGGTCCACGAGAGTCAAATGACAATACTACGATACAAGGTTACCACATTCCCCAGAACACAAGGGTCATTATAAATGCATGGGCCATATCAAGGGATCCAAAGTCATGGAAATGTCCAGAAGAGTTCCTTCCAGAGAGATTTGCCAACAACTCTATTGATTTTAAGGGCCATGACTTCCAATTCATTCCTTTTGGTGCTGGGAGGAGGATGTGTCCTGGAGCATCATTTGCCATCCATATAATAGAGTTTGTTCTCACTGATCTTCTTCGTTACTTTGATTGGGAGTTGCCTAATGGTGCGACCGCAGAAGATCTTGAGATGGCTGAAGAGGGTGGGATCATATCCCCCAAAGAAATTTCTCTTCATTTGGTTCCGATATGTCACTTTCCTTTATGTGATTGACATCAAAATCCACATGATATACTCATATTATGTACCGTGTGGCTTCTAATTATAAGTAAATATGGCGGGTAAATGTTATGAATGTTTATACATTCAAAGTATAGATTGATATAATAACCATGTAATGTATGATGAAGATTTTCATATGTTTTATGAATGTTTATACCTCTAAAGTATAGATTAATATTATAACCATGTAATGTATGATGGGGATTTTCACATGAAAGACATGTGTGCCATGGTTTAATGCAGAATCAAGGGGTTTTAGTGTTTAATGTATATGCAAGTCCGGGATCCTAAACTGCGGGGGGTGGGGGGAGGTTGAATAGGGCGATGATTCTATGAAAATTAAGTGCAGAAGCTAGCTATCAAGATAAATTACTACAAATTATTCACCACAACACAACGATGTATAGTGGTTTAGCCAAATGCCTTTATCCATTCCCGACTTGTGTTCCTACACCCCACCAGCACTCCACTATCAATTTATATTTTAAATAGGCTAAGCCATAACCTTTACAAGATATTTTTCAATAGGCTAAGTAATAACCTTTATACTATACTTTTCAATAGGTTAAGCAATAACATCTACATTATCCTTTTAAAAGGCTAAGAAATTATCTTACAATATGCTTTTCTAGGCTTACCAATAACCTTTATAATCCAAAGATCTTCTCTGTAAATTGTGTATAAAGTACATAACAAAGATATAATTTAAGCTCAATACAATGCATCTACGATAGGAAAATATGAAAGTGAAAGTACAAGTCACACATACACTCTATGGATGCAAAGATGAATGCTCAATGTGTATGCATAAAGATTTCATTCAAATTTAAAAGTGCAGCTCATGAATGTATGCATATATCATTTGAAAGTGTAGATCACAAAAGTAGATTTGATTGAAGTAAGATATATTTGACATGTGAACTAACTTGAAGAGATATGACTTGTGAAGCTATGCAAGTTGTGTGAAGTTTCAAAAACTTAAAACTTGTGAAATATGAGTATTATTGAATCCAAAACATAAGATAGATTGAAAGTGATTTTTTTTGTGATGAAAGTCAACAACCAAAAATTCAATCAAGTATAAGAATCATGCTACAAGTGATTTCAAAAATGGTTACAAAACATGATTAATAAGCTATACCAATATCAGTCCAACTTGGTGTGAATGAAAGTGAATAATCCAAAACAATTAATCAACTCATAATGTTGTTCGTGTTAAGGATACAACAAATCATAGTTATCAAACTAAAATAGATTTACCAATAATTTAAACAAAGCATGAAAACATATGATAAGTAAAATAAAGCTATCTTGAAAAGTCTTACCTATTAAATCCAAGCTCATGGTTTCTCATTGACCCTCTAGCCATCCTAAGCTCGTATCCCTTTATGTGGCCTCAAAACACTTCAATGAGTTCCTCTTGGTTCCTCACTTTTGGCTTTGGAATGAGCTCATATTTATACAAAAAAATTTCCAATGGCTAGTCTTTGTTCGGCTTGGAAAATGGGCATGTTGACTGGGCTCTAATGGTCAAAAATCCTAATGGTCGAAAAATGGCTAGTGTGCTTGGTTGCCGCAGCCATGTGCTTGGTTGACCGAGTACACTAGCATGACAACAAAAATTCTAAGTTTCTGATTTTCCTAGTATTTTCTTTGAGAAACTTCTGGTCCATGAAAATTATGATTAGACTCATGTCTAAATCAATCTAAAGCTGCTTTTGAAAAACATGAAACCTAATATGCTTGAAATGATTTACCTATGAAATCATGGGCATGCATGATTAAAAATCATGCATCCAAGTTTACAAACCATATTACGCATGAGAGTCAATGGCTTACATTTGGATCTTTCTTTTGGGGCCCACAGAATCCAGACAATTTCATCCAATGGCTTACTTTTTTTTTCACATACATCGAGATCAATGATGATCCAACGGCCGAAATTTGATCTCATGGCAGTGCTTGACCTTAGAAACAATTTCAACGGTTTGGATCTTGCATTAATCCTTTGGATTTAAAAAAAGTAAAAATCTAACTGGGCCTTGTGGACTGGCATGCACTGTTCATCCGCCTCGTTTTTCTTTCCTCTACTGTGAATTTAAAAGGCTTTACCTCTTATTCTCTAAAGTGTGCAGAGGCTGGAAATAGATGTCAAACGCTCTATTTTTCAAAACCTCTGCCCGCTTCAGAGATTTAGAGAAATAGAGGATACAAATAGAGATGCCAAATATGCACAAAGTGTAGATAAATTAATTATCTTCATCACTATTTTATCATAACAATGCGCATCGTCATCATTAGTATCAAGAAATAATTAAGACAAACCAAACAAGGGGAAAAAGAACCACGCACCATGTTGTGTAGATGGGAAATTTAGACTCACCGCCCCCCTTAACGCCATGATTGTAACCC
Organism: Camphora micrantha; assembly: GCA_003546025.1. Lineage (NCBI taxonomy): Eukaryota > Viridiplantae > Streptophyta > Magnoliopsida > Laurales > Lauraceae > Camphora > Camphora micrantha. The sequence goes on along the minus strand of QPKB01000004.1, from coordinate 50,067,368 downwards.
ACTTTCTAAACCCAAAAAAGAAAAAAAAAAAAAAAAAAAACTACTCAAGGTCACTACTCCAACTTATTCTATCATATATAAAGGGGACTTTTCCTCCTTATTCTTCTTCTTTCTCTCCTTTTTAAGGCTAGGGTTAGGGTTTTATTCATTCTAATACTAGGGTTAGGTAATTGGGTGAGAACATTTATCCAAGTCAACTACAATTTGACTCATTTTCATGTGAAACAATTTTACTTGATCTATAGCCAACACGTACAAGATGAGGGACTGGTTATGTGGTTTTTGGTTGAAAGTGGGTTGGATACATGTTGGGTTAGTGGGTTGGCTCAAGTTTCTCACCCTTATTCCCATACACAATGGTTGGTGATGAATGATTTATCATCGATAGCATCATCATTAAAGCATTGTCTCAGTCATGTTGGTCAGCTCAATGAATTTTGTCTCTTCATTCCAATCTGTCATGAGACAAATCCTCTTACAAGTTGCACATCTTTACACACACGGGGGCCATCAAAATATATATAGCCATACTTTACCTTACCAACAGGCCTGCATTGCAAATGCCACAAATAATCTCAAACGGGCTTTTCTAATTTTATCACTTATTGATGTTACCCTCAAATGCTCTTGAAAGCGCTCATTTATAATTTTATCCTTCATAGGTTTACCAAACATCTACTTCAACATTCTCATCTTTGCTACATTGACTTTTGTATATGCTTTGTTTCGTAATTGACCACCATTCTGCTCCACATATTATAGTTGGTCTAATCGTTGTGCTGTAAATCTCCATCTTCAATCTGTTAGCATGGTGTAGGGCCCCGGTCTTAGATTACTATATTTAGTGATTATTAATTATAATTAGTGGTTAATTAAGTAATTTTAGGTGTTAGAGAAGTGGTTTGAGTAGTCTAGCCGTGATTAGACTAAGTTAAGGCTTAGAAATGGTAGTTTAGTCATTTGAGCTTTGTTAGGGGTATTTGGGTATTTCCTAAAATAAGGCCATAGGTTTTTTTTAGTTGTTAATTAATTAGGTTTGTTTTTTATTCTAGGAGTTTTGAAGTTTTGAGTGTATTAGATTATGCTTGGGGTAAGCCAGGGTACAATTGATTTTTTTGTGGAAGTTTGCATTGCGGTGCAACCCAAAGTCCAGAGCTCATCGAATTCTATGTTACATCACTAATATCTTATAGATTGTATGCTATACCACACAAGTTATCATCAGACTGGCATAATCATTAACAAAAAATAAAAAGAGCTAGATAAGTCAACATGTAGGAGGTTGCATTCCTATACTTCAAGTTAAGCAATTACAAAAGTTGTATTAACTACATTCCCAAAATAAAAGGCAAACAGAGGCCAGTACACCAAAATACAAAACCCAAAATAAAACTCCCATGTATGTTAGTGTCTCATGTGCAAGGAGTGGACTCTACATGACAACCTCAGCATCGTAACAACTTGTCTCCTACGGAACCATAACTGCTTCCTCGGGGAAATCACATTAGAGCACGAGATAGGTAAGCATACCTACATAGCACCAACTATGGACTGGGCAGATTGCCTGGCAAGATAGTTAATAATGATGACATAGTATGTAAATCAAAGTAGAATAATAAACAGAATTAAGTTCAGGAATCCAATAATGAGCACAGCTATGCGGATAAGTGCAATAATGAATAAAACATGATAAGAATCATAAATAATAGTCTATCAAACAACATCTAACAAAATAATAGTAGTACCTCTGAACTCACCCTGGAGTTTACGGCCGTAAAAGATCATTGGCCTTGCCATGGGGTACTTGGTCTAGCCAGGGCAAGGTAGATACTTTAGTTATAGTGGCCACATACAAGACACCTTTGCAAAGAGTAATGATATTGAAGTATCAAAATAATCATATAATAACAGTTAGGTGGTGCTAACTCAGGAATCTAAGAATTAAACCAATATCGGGTCCAAAATTGATGAATGACATAGGTCAAAATCTAATATGAGTGATCAAGCATGTATGTTGAAATAAAAAATGTCATTTTGCCTCTGCAACATAAAAGAAGTCACATGAAGCAGCATCAAGCCACAACGGGCAAAGCTGCTTCAAGCATCAGGTCTTGTAGGAACTATCCAAACACTTCAAGATCCTTCAAAACAATCATAAATAACATGAAGTTTTGGGTCATTTTGACATCATTTGGCCTAACTTCACTCTTCCAACAGCTAAAATGGAGCTCCCAATGGTAGGAAAGCTAGAGACCTTGTTTCATAAAATAGAGTGCCACTACAAGAGAAGGGACTTTTTGCGACGATATCTTCACCGACGCTTTAAAACAGTTGCAAACATATAGCAGCAGCAACGCTTTCAAGGGTAGCAAATCAATTTTTGGAATCTGTACTATGCGATAGTAATTGCTACGCTTTTAAGCGTCGTTTAAGATTTTTCAAGTTTTATTTTTAAAATAAAATAATTTATAAGTTTTTTTAAGTTCTGTAGCAATGCTTTTAAGCGTCGACAATGGTATCCTTGTTCAGCTACGATGTAAAGCGTAGCAACAGCTCGTTTCATTTTTAAAAGAAAATTATTTATAAGTTTTTTGAAGTTCTGTAGCAACGCTTTTAAGCGCCGATAATGGTAACCTCGTTCAGCAACGCTTTAAAGCATCGTAACAACTATTCGTCATCCGACAACTATAAGTTCCAACCCACCACTCCATTCCAACGACTACAAGTCCCAGCGGAGCCATCTTCATAGGATCTCTTCTTTTTTGGGCTTTTCTTTGGTAATGCCCTAGACTTTTTGAGAAGTCTCCTCTCCCCTTCTCTTCCATCTTGCGTGTTCTTTGTTGAAGCTCCCACATTCTTAAATCTTAATGGTAAAATCGAAAAACCGAGATTTAATCACTTTATGATGAAATTTTCCATGAAAATAACCTCAAACTGCTTTAGAAACTTGTAATATCACTACTAAAAAACAATGATTTTATATCGGTTTTAAAATCCCTTAATATTGGTTATTAGTAAAACTGATATAATATATTGCTCCAAAATATCTTATATCAGTTTAAGTTTTGTAATATCGGTTGCTAATTTTAGATATCAGGTGGACTTAAACCGATATATTAAGGTAACCATTTTATATCACAAATAATTAAACCGATATAATATTTTAGAGTTTTTAATATCGTTTTAAACTCATCTGCTCTGTTAGCCTTTACTTTACAGTTTAAATAAAGGCCGTCGCCTCCTAATAAGTTTTCTCCCCCCCGCGCGCCCGTTCCACTATCCTGTTTCATTTGGCGCCCTAATATTATGACCTATAGCATCTCTCCCACTTGAATCTCTTGTGAAGACACTACAAGAAAATGCAGATTCAGTGACAACTATTCAGTGAGGGAGGTACATATTGTCACTGAAAGTAGCTAATCAGTGACAAGAAATTTTTATTGTCACATATAAATAGTCGTCACGTTTTACTAGTGACAAGAAAGTATATTAATATATTATCACAAAATTGGATTTTTCAGTGACAAGGTGTTTTTAGATCGTCACTAAATGTTGTTACTAAATAGGTCGAAATATTTGGCGCAAAATACACTGGCCGATCGACTTGGAGCGTTAATTAATCCTTCCCACGTTTTTTTATCCCTCCCGCGCTGCCCTACCCTTTTCCCTCTTATCCCTCACTCATTTCTTTCTTTCCCTCCTCTCCTCTCCTCTCCATCTATCGACTGTCAGTCTTCTCATCTCCAGAAACCCATCTCCTCTCATCCCTTTCTATCTCTCCCTCTCTCTCCCAGGCGCTCCTCTCCATCCCTTTCTATCTCTCCCTTTCTCTCCCAGGCGCTCCTCTCCATCTATAGATCATCGTCCTCTCATCTCTAGAACCCATCTCCTCTCATCCCTTTCTATCTCTCCCTCTCTCTCTCGGCCCAGGCGCTCCTCACCATCTATCGATCGTCGTCTTCTCATCTCCAGAACCCATCTCCTCTCATCCCTTTCTATCTCTCCATCTCTCTCCCAGGCGCACGACCCTCTCATCGCCAGCACTGCCAAGCGTGCGAAAAGGAGCCCCGGACGCGAGCAGAGCCTTCATCTTCCTCCTTGTGCCGCCGGACGCCTCCCCTGCCCCAGGTACACCCCTCCCTCTTCCTGCACTCCGCACACACCGCGTGCCATTCCCCCTCTCCTCTCTTTCTTCTATGTTCTCTCTCTCCCTCATTCCCCATCTCCCTGTTTCCTCTCTGTCTGCTTTCCTCCCTCCCTTCCTCTGTTCTTCTTCCTCCCCTCTCTCCCCTCGCCTATGCACCTGCACACCACTCCCTCTCTCTCTCTCCCCCCCCCCTTTTCTCTTCTTCCTCCCCTTTTCCTCTCCCTCTCCCCTGTTTCCTCTATTTCGCCCTGCGCCCACCTGCACGCCACTCCCTCTCTCCCTCGGTTCTCTCTCTCTTTTCCTCTCTTCTCTTCCTCCTCCCCGGTTATTGAAACTTTTATCAAGAATCAAAACTAAGATGTTGGGACATAATTTCTTCAAAAAGAGTGACATTATTAGTACTATATTCATTGTTTATCTTCTTACTCTTGGCAGATGAACATAGTTTAGGATTTAGGACTATTTTAGTAGAGGATTTCCATATCAATTTTATCTCTTGGTGCTTTCTTTCTCTTGGTGTTTGAACTACTTACGAATGTAAGTACTTAGAAGAAAAGGAAGAGAAGCTTGTACTCAGAATAAAAAGAACAGAAACTTCCTTCTATAGCATCATCGACCTGTATATTTTGACCTGGCTTGGCCATTGATTTTAGTCTGCTTGGATTCAACAGATAATGGCCGTGCCACATTCATCTTGAGTTGAATATGGTGCACAATGTGTTGTGTAGATGAAGACATGCAGAGCTGAACTTTTTGAAAATTTTTCCCTACGTGATTTCATGATTCTCTGATTCTTGATGTTGAAATTCTTTACTTGAATATTCATGGGAACTGTAATAATTTTTCTATGATCAAAGATATACATCTATTTGAATATTACATGGAATCACCTTGGGAAACAAAGGACTGGGTCCAAATTGCTTTAGTCCCATAAACTAATCTAGGTTATTTATGGGGACACTCATCTCTCATGAAATTGTGCACTTGATGGGTTAACAGAATATGAAATCTTGTTGAGTTAAAAAAAATTCAACTCCCTTTTTTTTTTGTTTTTGTTGTGTGGGTCTTTGTTGGAGGAGATTTTAGATTTGAAGGGTGGGTGGTGATGAAAGTATGTCTGTGGTGCTAGTTTCTTGGATTGCTGCATAAAAATAGTTTATTTTTTATTCGATGTGAGGTGGAGAAAGATGAATGAAGTAGAAGGTTAATCTAAGTAAATCACATGCATTTTCTTTGTTGGAGCACAATGAGTTTTTGTTATTTAATCTCAACATATTTCTGTGGTTGTGGTTGCACAATTTTTTTTTTCTTATACTGTGAATTTTGACATGCAGAGCAAGATATGAGGTCCATCTAGAGAAGGGACCATTCGAAAGGCACACATCAGATTTCTTTTGGATGATGTTATTTGGAGCCTTCTCATTATTGGTGAGTGGAAGTTGTCTTCTTAGGGAACTGTATTTATGTATTGGGTTTTTACTAAGCCTGAGATGTTATGCACTTTTGCATTGAAATACTGATATATGCTTATGTGGAATTCCCTTGCTGCTAGGCAGTGGGTTCCACCATATGGATTTCTTGGCTAGAATCCAGAGGGGTGGACCACATTTGTATTGAAACAATGACAGTTCATGAAAAGCGCTAAGGGTAAGCATGCTTATGATCCACCTGATGAGTGGACCAGTTTGATTAACTTCAAGATCGGATCTTTGAAAATTTCATGGAGATTAGGCAAATCTCCATAGAGAGTGATTTGAAGATTTTCCAGATTGGCTTTGTAAGTTGAGGTTTCCTCTGTAGTTTTCTTTTGTTTTAAAGTTAGTCTTTTCTTCCCAAAAAAACAGCCTAAACCACATATCCTAACTCTTAAAACTACTTTGATTTTGGGGTCGAGGTGCTTTTTTACCCTTTTTTCCTTCTGCATGAAATGGCCATTTACAATTGGACCGAGCAAATGAATGGTTCCAATATTGTCATATTAGCCACTGATAAATACAAAAATAGATCAAAGAGCATGACAACAAGCACACAAATTCACTTCATATGCAACTGCTTGTTTCTATTCTGAATAATATAACTAATCAAGAAATAGAAAATACAAGATAGACAAAGTAAACACAATCTCCTACCAAAGATTTTTACATTTGACATGGAAAAAAAAAAAAAAAAAAAACCCCAAAACTCCATCTCACAAACTCAAGCTGAGAAGAACCCCTCACTCACTGGCTACCAACCCAAGTTGGCTTTTGGGCTCCAAAACTGTCCTTGCAAGCTCAGACCCCTTCTGACCTGATGTTTATCTTAATCCTAGATTTAAACGAGTTTATAAATAATTTTAATAGAACACTGGTCAAAGGTCAGATGTGTGTGATCATGGTGGGTAGTATGTGTGTTGCTATCCTAATGCAAATGTGGGCATCAGGAATGTATAGGCCTTAGAAACCACTGGCCACTGGGTCAATGGCTCCAACCCCAAAATCATCTCATCTAAGCATAGTTATAACATTTGGAGGTTTTTATATTATTCCTATCAACAAAATGTTATAATACATACCATTAGAGAACCAAATCAATAGTGTAAGCTTGTCAGATGTTTTATGCAAGGATAAGTACAATGTAAGCATTATTATAATGTTATGTTCTCATCTCCAAGCTCTGGTAATGTTAGGGTTGTTGCTAGCTAATAGTTGTTGTTTGTTGCTTGGATGTTATATCTGGATCTTTGTTGTGTTTGATATAATCATCCTTTTCATACCCTAGAAAAAAAAGAAGGACAGCTTGGAGATGACTTGAGTTCATGATTGTTTGGATCAACTTATTTCCATGGTGGGCTATTCAACTCTCATGTGGTCTCTGCAATGTTAGATGAGATTGTTGTGATCTCTGCAGTGACCCAGATGACAGACTTACTCCGAAGCCAATTTTAGCTAGGTGTGTTGATTCGAATATGAGTTTGAACTGAAATGTTAGATTTTCATATAAAAATTCTTAGTATAATCTTCCATTGTTTCATCACATACTTCTCCTTTCTTATGAACACTTGATGTTGGTTATCCTACTAAACATCTTTTTATTTATTTTTTGATGAACTAATGCATTCTTGTTTCCCTTTTCTAATAGGACACCAGAAGAAGGTTTTGCAGCAAAAGGTGTTAAGCCAACTTTATTTCCTAATCTGAATACTCTTGCCCTCGTTGAGGTATTTTCAATTCTTTATCATGGTAGAGGCATCCAGTGCTCTTTTTTGTATGCATGTATTTCTTTTTGAATGTATCTATCTTGTTATCGGTATTATACTTATATATTGTAGCACTTTGTGCGGCTCATTGGTCCTGAGGTTGGACCTTTTGGCTATTATGAGAGTCTGGATCCTTTCAGTGTAACTAACTTTTAATGGTCCATATCTTCAAAGTTTGATAGATAGGAATGTTAGACATAGCTTATTTTAGAGTACAATGGTAAAACTTTTTCCTATCATTCCAAATGTCGTGAAATTGCAATATTTGCCTTGGCAATTGACACATTTTTTTTATTTAAATTGTATAGAATTGCACATATAGATGGATAAGAGTTGGATGGATCTGCCGGATCGTTTCGGCACTCGATATACTAGAGGTATTGAGGATTTCATTGCTCTTGCTAGTAATCATATTGACGTCGCGGGTAGGATTCGTTGTCCATGTAGGATTTGCAATAATAGGTATTATAAGCAAATCAATGAAGTAAAAGATCATTTACTTGACAATGGGATGGACAAGCATTACACTCGATGGGTACATCATGGTGAAGAATATGAAGAGTTGTCTGATGATGATGATGACGATGATGTTGGTGCTGATGAAGGGGTTGCTTTTTATAGGGTGCATGATCTACTTCAAGATTTAGGGGCATCTACTCGTTTGGATAATCCAGTGCCAAACATGCAATATGGAGATGCAGATAATTTTACAACCACAGAAGTAGAAACATTTAGTGGTCTTAATAGGAGAGAAGGAAATGCTACTTTGTTTGAGAAACTCATGAATGAATCGGGGCAACCTTTGTATCCAGGCTGCCAAAAATTCTCAAAATTAGATTATCTCGTGAAGTTGTTTCATATGAAGGTAATTAATCGTTGGAGTAACAAATCATTTGATATGATTCTTCAACTGAATTGCCTGAGGGTGAGACGCTACCAAAGTCCTATCATGAGGCGAAGACATTAATGCAAGAGTTAGGGCTTGGTTATATTGCAATACATGCATGCAAGTATGATTGTGCACTTTTCTGGGGGAAGGACAACGAAAATCTTCAAAGTTGTCCAGAATGTGGAGAGCCGAGGTACAAAGTTGTTGAAGGCAAGTTTAAGAAAATACCACAAAAAGTTTTACGATACTTTCCACTTAAACCAAGACTTCAAAGGATGTTTATGTCAAGGATGACTGCTGTAGATATGAGGTGGCACAAAGAAAAGCGAGTTCGGGAGGAAAATGTATTTAGGCACCCAGCTGATTCTAAAGTCTGGGAAGACTTTGACAAAGAGAATGAGTGGTTTTCAAATGAACCTCGCAATATCCGCCAAGGCCTTGCAAGCGATGGGTTCAACCCTTTTGGTGACATGAGTACCATGTACAGCATGTGGCCAGTAATGCTCATGCCTTATAATTTGCCACCATGGAAATGTATGAAGGATCCTTTCATCTTCATGTCACTACTTATTCCTGGTCCTAAATCACCGGGAAATGACATTGATGTGTATTTACGACCGTTGATAGATGAATTAAAAGATTTGTGGGAGAATGGCGTGGAGACATATAATGTTGTGACCAAGCAAACATTTCAGCTGCACACTGCATTATTGTGGACTATTAATGACTTTCCTGCATTTGCTAACTTGTTTGGATGGAGCACCAAAGGCAAAATGGCATGCCCAAATTGTAACAAAGACACAGTTTCTATGTATCTAAAGAACTGCCACAAGTTATGTTATATGGCCAATCGTCGTTTTTTGCAATCACGACATTCTTGGCGGAGTCGTGGTAAGAACTTATTTGATGGGAGGCTGAGAACAGGCCAAAACCAAAGGATTTGTCTGGGGATGATTGTGTTATCACAACTTGAACTGGTTGAAGTACGAAAATTTGGGAAGAATCCGAATAACAAGAAAAGGAAGCGCACGCAAATTGAGTTGAATTGGTCAAAGAGGAGTATATTTTTCGAATTACCGTATTGGCGAACCCTGAAGCTACGTCACAACCTTGATGTGATGCAAATTGAAAAGAACATTTGTGAGAGCATTTTAGGAAATATGATGGGTATTGATGGTAAAACAAAAGATTCAATGCAAGCTCGATTAGATTTGGAAGAAATGGGTATAAGAAAAGAGTTGCATCTAATTCCTAGGGGTGATAAGTTTATCATACCGTCTGCAAGCTATACATTGTCATCTACCTAGAAAAAGGCATTTTGCGAATGGTCGAAATCTGTAAAGTTTCCAGATGGCTTTGCATCTAATATTTCTCGGTGTGTGAATGTCAATGATGGTAGAATATCAGGAATGAAAAGCCATGACTGCCATGTACTTTTACAACGGCTTCTCCCAGTTGCTGTGCGTGGTTTCTTGTCCAGTGATGTATCCATTGCATTGATTGAGCTGGGTTTCTTCTTCCAAGAGTTGTGTTCGAGGACATTAAAGTTGGAAGTGCTAGAGAATATGGAGAAGGACATTGCTGTGATACTTTGTAAACTTGAACAGATATTTCCGCCTTCATTTTTTGATGTAATGGTTCATTTGGCTGTTCATTTACCACAAGAGGCAATTCTTGGTGGACCTGTGCAATATCGGTGGATGTATCCCATTGAAAGGTAACATGTATATACATTTAAAAATTTAAAGTTGTACTTTGTTTTGCCAACAATAATTAAACAGGTTTTTGCACACTTTGAAACAATATGTTCGTAACAAGGCACGTCCAGAAGGTTCAATTGCTAAAGCATACATTGATAATAAATGCCTGACATTTTGTTCCATGTATCTCCAAGGAATTGAAACACGCTTCAATCGTGAAGAGCGGAATTTTGATGGTGGTCAGGAGGAACAACCTACTAGGTTGCATGTTTTCTCACAGAATGTGCGACCATTAGGAGCTTCTAAAGTTGTCAGCTTGAATCTAAAAGATCACAACAAGGCTCGTTATTATGTGTTGAATAATTTAGAAGAAGTATTGCCATATCTAGAGTGAGTGCAACCATATGTACTAAGATTTAATATATATATTTCTAACTGATTTATACTAAGATTCAATAAATATATATTTTCTTTATGTAGACAACACCTGACTGAGCTTAAAAAGGCAAAGTCCAAATAATTTGGAAGAGAGGCAAGAAATGTATTTTGCTGAATGGTTTGAACAACGTGTAAGTTTTCTTAGGGAACCAAAAGTAAAGGTACTTGTAAGTCTTAATTATATTGTATTTGCTATTGATTTTGTACACTTTTCTTGTAGATGCAAGAATTGCGATCCCAAAAATCTCCTGAAGCTACCAATGATTTATATTCATTAGCTTGCGGGCTTGATCATCGTGTCATTCGATATAATGGTTGCATCGTTAATGGGATTAGGTTTCACACAAAGGACAATGAAGTAAATCTCCGTACTTAAAATAGTGGTGTCGTTGTGCAAGGGTGTCACCAATCAAAAGAGATTGATTTCTTTGGCGTTTTAACCGATGTCAAAGTGTTAAACTACTTAAATTCCAATCGAGTTTATCTTTTTCAATGTGATTGGTATGATATTGGTAATAGAAGGACGAGTATTCAAACAGATGGCCATGTGACTAGTGTTAATATCTCCCGAACTTGGTACAAAGATGATCGATTTGTGCTCGCTGCCCAAGCAGGTCAAGTCTTTTATGTGAGCGATACTAAATTGCGTGGTAGTTGGCAAGTTGTGCAGAAGATAAAGCCAAGAAATGTATATGATATTTCAGAGAAGGAGGAAGAAATTGTAGCAGAGCATGGTGTTGAGGCATTTCAACAAGAGGAGCATGTCGTTGTGAATGGCATTGTCGAACATGATCACACACTTGAAGAACTTAACGGTGATAATATTCAGAATGAAGAACTTGCAACTCTACACCTGAGTAGGGAAGATTTGAACCCAAGTGAAGTTGATGCACTTGTGGTACTGACCAATATAGGTAGAGTATAGACAGAGGATCCGTTCATTAATGATGATGAAATTGATGAAGAAGAGGATGCAATGATAGATTATTGTAGTTATGAAGAAGAGAATGTTGGATCAAGTGACGATGAGACTGACATAGATTGAATGGTCATGTAAAAGGTAATTTTAATTATCCATGAGTGATAGCATCAGAAATATTGTGTGATTTAATTCCTTCCTAATCATGATACTTATTATTGACTTTCATTTTACTTGTTTATATTTACATGATTCAATTTTTGTCTGCACTACACTTAAAAAAGTGATTTATGCTCAATGAGAGTTTGTTAAGTTTATGTTGTCAAATATTTATATTTCTTGTGCAGTCATGGGACCAGGTAGACGAACTACTAGAAGTTCTCAAACGCAGCCTCTGCCTATGCCAAACACACAACCAGGTGTTGTGCTTCTTCGTGGTAAGATAGTATTCTTTCATGCAACTTTTGATTTCAGTCCAATCTCTCTATAAATATCATCAGTTGTGTACACTTGCAACTTTGGTATATTCCCACTCAGTCTTTGTTTATTCATGTTGTGAATTGAATAATTTGTGTATAGACATGGCACCAGATGGACGATCCGCAAGTTCTAGTACAGTGCCTTCATCTGTTCCTAACTCTTCTGCACAATCAGCTAATGCATCTACTCCTGGTAAGTCCAATAGTTTGATGACATTATTAATGGATTGGTAAAAGGGGATCAAGCAAAAGTGTGTAACCAGCTGTTAATTTGTGCTATTGTTAATTGTTAAACAGGTTCGACATCATCAGTTACCAAAAGAGGCAAGGCAAAGAACAACACTCTCATTAACCATATAGCAAGGCGAGGTCAGAAACCTAGGATTGAGATACCACCGGGTAAGTCAAAACCCGTAGGAGATTGGAGTCAGCAATCTGCTTCTGAAGTTGGCATAATTTGTCACGAATATGCACCTTGTCACTTTATAATTAAAGAAAGGTGAAGAAGGAATACAAATCTAAAGTTCAAACGATGCACGGACATATTTTGGTAATAAAAATAATTTTCTTTAGTTGATTTAATATTTATGGAGTCGAATTCTTCTTAGCACTTCATTGCAAAACTTATTTGCAGAAGAGCTTTGACATTGATATCCATCTCCCGCATGTCGAAAGGGCTATCAATAAATACATAGGGCAGCGCCTCAAAGAGTTTAGGTGCAGGTTGCACGTTTACTACAAGTCTCTTTCAAATGATCAACGCAAACGGAAGCCATATGTCAACGTCGCACAAGAGGACTGGGAACGACTTTGTGATTGGTTTAAAATAGACAAGTTCAAGGTAAAAAAATGTTATTATTCAAACTTCGTATTTGTATCCTATTGTACTAGCTTATAGCTAACAAAATTATATTGCAAAAACTTAGCACGGTAAACAAGGCCATTCGTGCCAAGAAAAAAGTTCATCACCGTGGTGGTTCAAGATCGTTTTTGAATCATCGAGCTGATAAGGTATTATAAATGTTTATAAATTCCCGTGTTTGATATTTATATTTGAGTAAGATCTTGGATACTCATTATTGGATTTTTCATGTGTTATCTCATATTTGTGTACTTTGTTATGTGATGCTACGTCAATTGTCAAGCGTATTCAATTTGGTATTCATCTAGTTTTGGGTAGGGGGAACTAGGAAGCACTAGTTCAGACTTTAAGGTGCTGCTACTTCTTTGTGTGAAGTAAGTATATAAATAGGAGAACTTGTCCCAGAAGTGCAATAAATGTGGCAAGATGCTTTGATGCCTTTGTGAGAAATGATTTACAGATATGTTTCTTTTGTCATGTTCTAGGTACTTTGTTATGTAGCTTGTTCTCATCTGTATTAGGAATTAGTAGCGTATGTTTGACAATGCTATTTAAGTGTATAAATATATCTGTAAATGGGAATTTAGAATTGGCATGGCCAACAATAAACATTTTTGGGATTGAACCTGTTACAGCGTAATGCACAAACTCAACAAGAGCCCGACAGGATTGAATTTTATCGCATGATGTATTATAATCAGGGCAAAGGCTGGAGTGGCTCCGTTGCTGAAGAAAATTATGTGAGGATCAAGCTATCTTGTTATCTTTTTTCTTGTCTGTCATTAGGATTTGTCGTCCAAAATATCTTTTTTTGTTTGATATTTGCTACTATTTATAATTACAGGATAAGATGTTGAAGATGCAAGCTGAGTCCCTAGAAGAAGGTTCTACCGCCATGACTGAAGAAGACATTGCTAATAAAGTCTTAGGTACAAAACCAGGTTACATCGTTGGTCTTGGTCACGGCGCGGACCCAATGTCATCCTCCTCCTCTTACTGTTATCCAGAGGTTGAGGAACTTAGGAGGAGAGCTGAGGCAGCTGAGAGACAAGCTGAGGAGCATGAGAGACAAGCACAAGAGCTGAGAGACGAGGTTCATGAGTTACAAAATTGGAAAGCAGCTTCTGAAGCTAAATTGAACTTTCTCATGGCTCACATTGGGGCCAGCTTTTCTGTGGTATGTGTTTATCTTTATCTTTATTATAGAGTACAGATTAGGAGAATATATTAAGTTGCATGATGGATATTGTATATTTATAAATAAAATGTGCTTATGAACTCATACTCAGCCATGGTTAATAATTATTTTGGATAAGTTTTTGATGGGGATGGCATGCATTATTAGTTACTTCACGCAATCCTAGTTATTCAATCTTTATGCTTATGGATCAAGTTCAAGAAAAATGGAGAGTCTAGGTAACTATCCATTTAGTTGTTGGGTGGCCCATTACGATGATTGTATAATTCTTTAAGGGTAATTTGGAAGATAACACACATGTTCTATATCCATAATACCAAGCCTCAATTCAGAGTGGACTATGGAAATTGGATCATAAAGAATGGAGAGCCACTGGGATGCATTAATGGATTTGTAGAAAAAGTGGGGTCAGGATAGTTGGGGAAAAATGAGTACAGAGAAATCCAATAGGGATGTAGAAAAATTATTTTGTTAATGGACCAGCCTAGGTTTATGATAAGATCATAAGAACATTTTATTAATGTGATCCACTATCGGTATAATAAAAAAATAATATTGTTGGGAGTGCTCCTCCAGACCTACTTTCTTATATCAGAGTGCTCTAGCCATTCCCCACCTTGTGCAACATCTTTCTTTGAGGATTATCTTTTTGCATTGAACTGTTTGATAATCTTGTTGGGATCCATGATACTCATAATGGTGTACAACGGGAGCCTGTATAACGCACACCCAATCTCAAAGTGGTGTTCTACGTTTCTTTAGTAAATATGCTGTTTGTTTCATGTAATTGAATTCTTATGAATTTTAATTTTTATTTATTTATATAAAGTGGTTAAATATCAAGAATAAAGGTGAATACCCAATATTGACTATGAAATAACATCACATTTTAACCAAAATAAAATCATGCGAAGATAAGAAATGAATAGTGCCAAGCCTTTAACCCACTTATTTGAATCCTATGAAAGTCAATATCCCATATATAGCCTCACCTAATATCCTAGTGGTAATGATTTTCAATAACCACAAGCCAAAAATTGAAACGCATCTAAATTTTTTATTCAAGACTTATATAGCTTTATTTAACAGCTATGGAGTAGACAAGTTTGAGACCTTCAAAATAGTATGTTGTGATTCCATTATTTTAGACTAGGAATTGCTGTGATTGTTGCATGATTCATGTTTCCGCTTCCATTTCACTTTTGTATGAAAGCTGTATGAAGCACTTAGGAAGCGAATACCTAGGTATGAAGCTATCGTCATATCATCCTCTAAACCTTTGTTTCTTCTTGGTGATTAGGGTTATGTCAGTTGATATCAAAGCTTCTTTTTATTTCATTTGTTGGTACCAGAGCTTCTAAATGCATCATGAAGAATGTCTGATGTAGCTGAGATTTAATAGATGGCTAATCTATAACCTGTTGAGAATATTGAAAAATAGTTGGGTTTATTTGTAATTGGGTCAATGGATTAATATGTACTTTTGGGAGTAAGTTTCCTACATTAAGATTGAGTTATTTTGAGATAGAGTTAAGATGTGATAAGGATTAGGTTTACTACTTTGGTATGATTGAGTTTCCTAGTTTATTTGTTGTAGTTGTAGTCTTATAAATAGTCATTGGCTATCCTTTAATGAAATAGAAATTTCGGATTAAATCATTATGTAAAGATGTAGTCCATTAAGTCATTTGTTCTTGTTAATTGAGATGCGTTAAGTGGTTGTTTCAAAAAAAAAAAATGTTGTTGAAAGTTCTGTTCTGGCCCACGTGCCTGGTCATTGAAGGAGATTTCTTATATTGTATACATATAAGAAATTATGAATAACTTGTTTGCATTTTGCCTTAAAGCCATACTGAAATCTTTTTATGCATTAATCATAGGCATGACATATCTGCATACATTCTAAAATAATATATGTTAGTTCCTGCTTACTAATGTAACTAAAATACTAAATCTTAGTTCCTACTTATTAATGTAACTGATGTCAACACCAGTACATGATCGAACTAGTTTTTTTATCTACCAATTCTTGATCTTTAAGTTAAGGTCGTAACTAATATCTCAATTAGTTATAGAATAAATGAAGGCTTAACCAACTTTTTTTTTGGAATTGCAGGATCTTTCTACATCATGAGTACTTTGCAAAGATAGACTCTTGGGGTTGAAGAGGATGGAAGATGATCGCAAACGCAATAGACTTATCCCTTGAATTTTGAATGATGTTTTGTAAGATTAGGAAGGATAACTTGGAAGGCAATGTGGAATTTTTTTGGATACTGTGATAATTAACTGTACTTTTCTACATTTAGAACCTATGAAATTAAATCTTTTGTTAGTTAAATGTTTTTGAGTGTGCAAAGTTTCTTTAGGTCAATGTTAATGTTAAATCAATGTATAAAAAATCCAATTCAGAAAGGGAAAAAGAAAAGATCTTCTACAACATATTCAAAAGGTTGCAAATGTAAAAGAGTTATTGCTACTTTTTTTTTAAAGCGTTGCAAATACGTGTTGTATTATACTTGCAGATGGTTCTTTTACAACCCCTACTAGCGTTGCAAATGTGTTGTATTATACTTGTAAATGGTTCTTTTACAACCCTTACAAGCGTTGCAAATACGTGTTATATTATACTTAAAAATGGTTCTTTTACAACCCTTTCAAGCGTTGCAACAAATAGCCCTTTAGCAACGCTTCTAAACCGTAGCCAAAATAGACTATCTGCGACAAAAATAAAAAACGCTACAGTTAGTAAACCTTTTGCAACTCTTTAAAGCATCGGTAAAAGTTTTAAATGGAAAAATATATATATATATATATCCAGCGACGCTATTAATATCATTAACAATGCTTAAATCCGTAGTTGATGATTATACCTTTTGCTACGCTTTTGAGCGTCGTTTTTTATCTTCTGCGTCGGCATCAACTGCAACGTCACATCGACGCTTGCAAAACCGTTGCTGAAAACCATTTGCAATGGCTCTGTTATCTATTGCTACGCGTTTAAGCGTCGCAAAAAATATAATCTGTTGTAGTGTGCACAGTTGGTCTCAAAATTCCACAAGAAGGCTCTACATAAAATTCCAGGCCATTCTAACACCGTTTAGCCCAAAATGCAAAAAAGTTGCTTTCTCCATGCATCAAAGTCAGCCCTCCCGATGACAACAACATCAAAGATATCAAATCTTCAATCAGAGCCTATGGATGATCTTTAAATACTTCCAAGAGGATCTCTGTCAAATTCTAGGTCAAACCAACAATGTTTTACCCAACATCAACCCTCAAATGGCAAAACCAAGCCTCCCGGCAGCGGAAACCATTGAGGCCATCACTCATCAAACAAAGCAGATGGATCGTCTCAAAATACTTCCAAGAGGCTACTTGTCAAGTTTTAGGTCATTTCGACATCATTTGACCAGGCTTTGACCTCCCGGAAGTTAAATCAAGTCTCCTGGCGACGAAGCACCTCAGGACCATGATTTGAAAACTAAATCTCATGGATCATCTTAAAATGATTCCATGAGGCTCCCTCTCAAATTTTAGGTCAATTGGACAACATTTGACCATACATCAAAGTGTGGTGTCTCCCACGCAACAAAATCAAGCCCACTAGTTTGACCTACTTTTGGCTTATGGCGGAAAATCGGTGCCCCTACTCGACAAAGTCTTCGACTTTCCCGAAAAATCAGAAACTCTACCTTCTGTTTTGCACGGCTTCTCGTCAAGTTTTCTATAATTATACCAAAATACCAAGAAAAATATTCCAAATAAGAAAGACCAAAAAACAAGAAAAAGGCCAAAATATGAGACCATGTGGGCCCATGGTCGCTGGTGACTCTAGAAATCTGGGTCGCCGAATTTCCGCCGAAAACCCTTTTTTGAGTCCTTTTGGCATTTCAAGCTATTTGGCCTCTATGATTTTCCAAAAATCTGATTTTTGGGGCGCGGAATTCATCGATCATTGATAACATCTTGGATTCACAGTCGAAATCATGGGTTCATCATCGGACAGGATAGATGGTACCAGCCCACTGGTAGCAATCAATGTTTGAAATTGCATGATCATTCGACAACAATCGGCATGAGAAATCCACTAGCGATCACGGCTTCCTACGTCGCGGGTAGAATTTCAAAAGACACAGCACGGTCCACGACTTTTCAAGTACTTCAGCGGCCATTTAATGCAGTTGATGACCCATTTTTATGACAAGTTAATGTGGTTAATTAGCTAATATTACGAACGGCCAATCAAAACTCAAGAAAAATGAGTTAAAGAAAAAAAATATAAATTAAAATATATAACTCCTCTCATCATGGAGCATTATGCATTTAAAGCCCATAAACTCTCCCATGGCCACCAAAAGCTTATAAAAGGAGGCTATTTCCACCATTCCAAGGCATGATGTGCAAATCCTATAAAAATTCTACATCGTTACTATGACGGTCTCCCCCACCCCCCCATAAAGGCCCTCTCCTTCTATCTACATGGCTTGTACACGGCTTTTTAGCCCGTCTACTTAGATTTTTATTAAATATAGGATCTCTTTTTTATCCTTATTCTTTAAAATTAAGAGGTTCAAGCTTAGCCAAGATAATGAAAAGCATCCTCTATTATCATCTGAAGGATGATGGCCAAACATGACTTGCGATCGTCAATCTGAACGAGTCCCCACAATTTCCTATGAAGTCAGATTTACTTTTCCTTTTTCTCATTGTATTTGTATTTTTAAAAGAGACACAAAAATCACAAATCTAGTCTTTTCCTTTGATAAGAGTTGTCAATTGCCTTTGATAGCAAACAAATGAAATTTTCCTTCCACGGCATCCAAATTCAAATAATGTCTCTTTTCTTAACACATGTGCAATGAAAGTTAGAAAAAAACTTTAATTTCTCTTCTACTTGAAAAGGTGGATGTACGGACCACTGCTTATTATTTATGAGAAGAATACAAAATTTGGCATATTCCTACACAAAAGAAATCGATGCGGTTCGCCCGCCTCCGGTCACAAAAGGGTTGGACCTCACTGATACTCATAACTGCTGACCCTGGTAGTCCCGAGGCAATCCGCGAACATCAAGTCATCAATGCATAGCTGGGTCATATCCCACATGAGCTGTTTACAGTGTCCAAGCTGACCAATCAGGTGGTCCTACGCAAAACTAACAGGTAATGGGGGTTAACTAGAAAAACTTGGCATTTCGGGTACGATTTAGTTAACCGGTCAAACCGATTTACAATCTAACTTAATATGGAATCAAATGAGTAAAAATAGTCTAAAAAGTTCTAAGCACAAACGGACAACATTTGTGCAGGACTACATGCAAGACCTAAAATCAAATGGGTCATGTGTAGGACTTGACATATGTACCCCCATCAATTGAATGGTCATATGAAACACCATCCGAGTGCTCATATGTACCCCCACCACCAATCCTGGAGGTACAGTCTTTGGAGGATATGATCACTAAATTTATTCAAAATCAAAATGAATTTATTTAGAGCCAAAATGAATTCAATCAAACCATCAAGCAAGAACTACGAGACCTGACAACTTCAATATGCCATATGATACAAGAGGACGTCTCCCTTAGTAGTGAAAATAATATTCAAATAGATGATCCGAAAAACCTTGACCACTTTTTATTACCGGATCACACAAATGCACAATCCATATCTAAGGGTGGAGATGAAAGTAGTTCTGGTGGTATGATTAAAAAACAATTTGACTCTGAACAATATAAGCCCGTAATCCCTTTTCCCCAACGGTTGAAATGGTCCCATCGGTAGATTTTGGAGAAAGATTCCCAGGAGTCCCTCTTCAATTTTGATTCTTTCACAACAATAGAATCAAGTATTGTTGATTTTCAAGAATGATGTTCCAATTTTAAAGGAAACAATGAATACACATTGTGGGCCTTCCAAGAGAAAGAGATTTGACAATTTTTCGGATGTCCCAATTTTTTAGATTTCTGAGTCTGACAATTTGGAAAATGGCAATCACACCCCTGAAAGAGAACCCTGCCTCAAAATTTGAGAAAAATGGCCTTCTTCAGATGACCTTCGAGCCTGAATTTTTAGAATCATGTGTGGCACCTTACAAAAATTCAGCTGCTAACATTGCCATCGCATGTTCCACACCCGTGCTAGAGGAATTTGTGAAATTCAATTTTGATGGATTACATGCATGGGAATCACTTGAACCAGCTTGTTCATCAATCCAATCTCTTCTTTCAAGCTTACATGGTTCATTTTTAAGGGAAGAGACTTTAATGGTGGTTACCTTCTCACCATTGGGCAAGAAATGTGTGGTCCGAATTGCTGACAATTCTCATCTAGCCTTTATCCAATGTGTAGAGGAAGTTTTTGTTTGGGGTTCAGGTGGATTCCTTGTTGAGCACCTAGCAATGTAGCTTCTATTTTTTATGTTTCTTTTTTGTTTTTGTGTGTTTTGTCTAACCATGGACAGGTTTTCTAAAAAGTTTCAAATTCTCAGCTGACTTCTTCACTTTACCTACCGATACTTTTAATCCTCATGTTTCGTACGGTTCAATGGATTTCATTCATTTTAACATCGAGGACAATGTTCATACTAGGTTGGGGGGTGGGGACAAGCACACTTGTCTGTTGTCAGACAGAATTTTTACACATTTGTTTTTTGGTTTTTAGTTTTTTTTTTAGGAAGAATTTCTAAAATTATTCAAAAATTTTGTTATTTCTATTGGTTTTAGGGTTTTTAAAAGAATAAGGAAATTTCGAGAGAATTCTTATAAAACTAAAATACCTCGAATTTTGGAATTTTTGAAGCTTTGGGCAAGGTAAAAAAAAACAAAAAAAGAAATATAATGGTTCACTGTTTTGTTTAAGGAAAGGATTTTTGAAAAAGTGTTGAAATTTGATCCCTCACATTTACACAGTCTATATACGTTTTCAAGGTTTTTGAATGTGAAGCTATGATTTCTGTTTTCTTTGACGATTGGATTGAAAGTATTTGGAAAACTGACCCTTAGTTTCACAGTTTCATGGTTCATATGGGGGGTTTGATCAGCCACAAACCGTTGAATTAATTTGGGCACATAGAAAGGGCTGCCTATTATTGGAGACCATAAAAAAACTAGAATATAAAAAAAAAGGAAAAAAAAGTGTAAAGTTATAAGTCTTGAAAAGAATAAAAACTTGTGTGACTAGTTTGGGTTCGTAGCATTTTTAACCCAAGCCAGTAAGCCCGTAAGGGTATTTACATACCTAGTGCCATAAAGACATTTGTTTTGGGAGTCATTGGCCTAATACTCATTACATGAGTTAATTAGAAAGCTTAAGGGACCTAGGCATTACACAGTCACATGTGTGTGTTTAAAAAAAAAATTTGCAGCGTTTGAAAAAAATAATAGTGCGAAAGCCATCATGGTCGCCTTGAGAGGAAGGCTGCTTTTCTTTGTTAAGGTTAGGTGGCCCAGAATTTTGGATAAACAATCGTTTTCATGGAAATTTTTGGTGGATCATTTGATACCTATAATTTTTCATATATGCACTAATGACCATGCACAATCAATTTAGCATGATTTCGAGAATTTCTGACCAAAAGATGAGATTTGTGAACCTAATCTAAGATTTGCCTTTGAAAAATTCCAAGAATTGAGAATATCCGGTGTTTGTAAATTTTCTTTTGGAAAAGTTCCCATGGATTAGTTAGGTTTCTACTTTGGATTGATTAAAAAAAAAAAGAATTTTGTGGGTATATTTACTGCAAACCTACACGAGGCACAACTCGTCCACTAGGGGGAACCTAGGGGTTTAAAGACTTACTACATATGTTAAATGTAGTCGAGAGTGCCAGCAAAAGTGGCATTTTTTATTTTCTACATTAGTTTATTTTCCTTAGGATTAGTCTATTTAAGTTTTAATCCTTGTCGCTCATTTTGCTAAGGGACTAGCAAAAAGCTGGTTGAGGGGTGTGATAAGTTCACAAAATTAGGTCATTAGGTCATTATTTCATGAGCATTTGTGGACTTAATTAGGTTTAATTGCATAGATTACACTCAAGTTCATGATTTCATGTATTTGGGGTTTTTTTTGGAAACATGGTTAAAATAGGTAAAAATTCATCACCTTGCATGTCTTTTATGAAATTAAGGTTTTTCATTTCATTTATCACCCCAAAATTAGTTTTTTTTTCTTTTTTTTTTTTTTTTGTTTTTTTTGGCTTCATCAATGCATACTTACTATTTTGGGCACGATATGTTATTTTTGAAAAGTTTGTCATTTGGGTGCGTCATTAGGCACGTAGGGTCCCTTGCATGATTCATGTTTATTTTCTTACACGTAATTTATGTTAAATTTATTTCTTTCAATTGTAGGAGAAATCAACATGGGACCTACATTGATGAAATTTGGGAAGAGAGGTCAAAGGAGAGTCAACTGAACAAGCATGCCTCGGACGTCCAACGTGGGTCCCACACACCCCATTGCATGCCAACATAGAAGCTTCCATTTGTGCACAATTATTCCTGGATTTTTCAGGGGCAGTAACTTAAAATGGCTATAATTCTCAAA
The DNA here is from genome assembly GCA_003546025.1 of Camphora micrantha. NCBI lineage: Eukaryota > Viridiplantae > Streptophyta > Magnoliopsida > Laurales > Lauraceae > Camphora > Camphora micrantha. The sequence continues at coordinate 50,044,949 of QPKB01000004.1, read as the reverse complement.
CCGAGTCTCAAATCGGTGCATTCTCGCCACCGTTGGAAAGCACTTTTCGAGTCGATATCTGTCGACCCAAGATTGCGTAAATAAGAGCCATATTGAGGGAGATATGATCACAGGAAGTTGTCTGCTACAGTTTTAGGCTGGAATTACAAGAAATCTCAATATTTGGAAAGGTTCTTCCCTCTACATCATCATGCAATTTTTAGAGTTATTCTTGGAATTCTATAAGAAAGGTGTTTGCATCAAGAAACCTAATAAGGCAAGGAGATCTCTCAAATTTAAAAGTCTTTCCATAGAGAGAAGAGTAGCTGGACATGAAGAAAATAATAAAGGCAAAAGAGGAAACAAAAGTCCTATGAAGGAGAGGAATTCTTGGCAACAAGGAGCATCAAAATATATAAAAAGAAACCAGCCAAGGGGGCTGGAAGTCCACCACTTGGCTAGCAACTTTGGAGGCTCTCTCTCTCCATTCCATTCCACACCACTCCTTTCTATCTCTATGTCCCTTTCTTCTTCTTCTTTCTTCTAATTCTTTTAGACATAGGTTGAGAGGCCATTTTGAGAGAATGAAAAGGAGAGAAGAACATTAATTTCTTTTACTCAAAGATCAAAGAATAAATAAACTACTTTGATTGATTATGCGTGTTCTTTATGTAAGTGGTTTGGTTTTCTATTTCTAGTTCTTTTATGTTTTTTGATTAGAGACAATATTTCACATGATTAGAACTAGATTTTTGAAAATAAAAAAAATGGATTAAAAGTCGAGAAACATCAAGTAATCACTTGCATTTTTTTTTTTTTTTTTTTTTTGCCCTACTTTGAGAAGAGAGGACTTCATTATCTCATTTTCAATACTTGTATGATCGTCTAGTTTCTAGATCTTTGATACATCTTTTCCGCTTTTTATTTTTTCCATCCCTTTTGTTTTTATTTTAAGTTAATATATTAATAATTTTTTACTTGAAAATTCTTGATTTAGAAACCCAAACTTGCAATCTTTACATGTTTAGTAGAAACTTTCTATTTTTATTATTTGCATAATCTATGGTTGGAAAGTGTTTTTGTACATGCATCATTTTTAGAAATTGCATTAGAACAAGTTTTTGTTGTTAGAATCACAATCTTTGATGACTGATTAGAAAGATTAAATTCAGACCTAGTATGTGAATAGTGAAAAATTATGCACAGTTTCAGCAGAATTGACCCGACAATGTTACAAAAGTGTGCGAGTTGAAAACCACGTAAACATGAATGTTTTGTTTTGAAATGTAGCAGATTTAAAGTACAGCAATAAGTCCTTGAAACCTAGAATTTCAGCCAAAAATAACATCGGGAACCATGTCAACCAGAGGCATAAACAAATTTCCATAGCAAAATTGTTCAACTAGGCTTCTTTAGGTGATCATATCTTTTTCGCTTTAAGTCCTGTTTCCATTATTCTTTTTTTTTTTTTTTTTTTTTTTTTGTGTTCATACATCATCAGAGTAATGATTTCAGCTATTAGATTTATGTTTATATCATCTTAGGCCAGTCGTACAATCCTGCAAAATTGAGCATGTGCAAGAGTTACCATACTTAGAATTTTTTCAGCATGCATCAGATTTCTAGGAACTAGTCTCGAATTGCATTTTTTTCATGTAGGATCTCATAAATCATTCACATTTACTTGTAATTTGTTTTAGGAAGTTTTGATTTGATTTATCTTATATTAAATTGGTTGTTTTGATGAGTTTGTTACTTTTGCAGGTTATAGTTAGAATATGGTTGAATAAACTAGGTTTCTTTACTTAGTTTAGGTTTATCTTTTATTTGGAAAGTTGTAATTGTTAATTTTCAATGTTTAGAAATTTTATTGTAATTTGATTAATTTTTTTATTAGGTTAGATTTAGTTTCTAAATTAGGATAGGTTAAAGTTGGAAAGTTTCTTAAAAAACGTTGCTCCTTGTGGATTGACCTGGTCTCACTGGTTATTACTACATCACGACCCTGCACTTGGGGTTGTCAATCACAATTGTTGTTTGAAGTGACACATTTAATCTTATTATTTTCATTAAATCAGTTTTAGAGTAATTCTTTTTTCCCATTTATCATTAGGCTCATTTAAAACATTTAGCATGGGAGGTGGAAGAAAGAGAAGAAAATCTTTTTGGGTTGATTTTGCCTTTTTTCTTTCTTTTTTTTGTAAGGATTTTCGATATTAGGGCTCGAAGGGCCTAACTAGGAGGTTTTACTTGAATTTACGTAATTAATTCATTATTACTAAACGTCGGATTAACCTGACCTAAGGTCCTAGACCGCCCACATCAACTTTCTCTGTCCCCCTAATGGAACAAGAAAAGTGATGGAACGAAGCCAAATGCTCTGTTATATCTAATGAGGAATCCAATTTATTCCTCGGGTGCAAGAAACCTAAGTTCAACAGTTTCAGTGCCTAAGTGGCTTATTTTATATGGTTTTAATTGGTTCAGTTTGTTTTAAGTTGTGGATTTGATTAGGAATGGTTCAAAGATGTTTTAGGGTTCTATTAAGGGTTGTTTTGAATATTGTAGGGTTCTGTTATTTTTATTTTGAATCAGAATTCCAGCAAATAGTCGAGAATCGCAATTTGAGTTCTAAAGATGGGTAGGCGTAGGGACAGTGGTGCCCAGGCCTCTAATCCAGTGATTTTCAGCAACTTTCAATGATTTCAAACTATAATTCGGAGTTCCGATTGGCTTTTGTTGGATTTATGTTTCAGTTTCAGGTACGTTTTATATTGTGGATCTTCTCAATTTCAGTGAATTGTATCTGAGATTCGAAATGAAATAAAAAGCTGCAATCTGGGACTGAAAGTGGGGATAGGCGCAGGGACGGTGGCTCCCAGCTTGCTTATACTGTGTTTCTTTGGATTTTTTACTTCTATTCAGAATTTCATAAGTTTAAGTTTTAGTTTTAAGTTGGTTTATGTTATGGATTATCTTGATTTTAATGAATTAATTCTGGAACTCGAAATAAAATCAAAATTCACAATTCAGGATTGATATAAGGGATAGGTGCAACAATGGTGGCACCCCAGCCTGCTATTTTGTACTTTTGATGGTTTTCAATTGTATTTCCAAGTTTCAAATGGGTTTCAATCACTGGTCTTTTGATTTGGGGTCTATGTTACGTTTTGATGTTAATTAACTTGATTTTTTAATCGATTTAATTGGTGAGTTTTAATTGAATTGTTCAATTAGGGCCAGCAAAGGGGGTAGGCGCAGTAGTGGTGGCCCCTAGGTGGCTGTTTTTGGGGTTTTGTGGATTTTATGATACTTTATATTTATCTTTAATCTTGATTTTAATTAGTCTTGGAGTCTTTTAATATGGGGTTTTTTACTGGATTAAATGTAATTTAATTGGGTGTTTTAATTAGTTTTAATTAGGTTTTTTAATTAAAATTTTAATCATGTTTAGTTTTGATTAATCGTTTAAGGGGTTCCTTAATTATTTGTTTAATAGTTCTTTGATCTAATTTTATTCCAAGAGATAAAGGAGTCTTTAAAAGAAGAAAGAAAGAAGTCCAAGATTCAATCCAAAAGATCCCCTTGGACGTCCACTCTCTTTATTAAAAGAAATCCACGCCCATCGTGGGCCCATTCCACTTCAAAGTTCACCAATTGTAATCTTTCAATGCTACACATGTGGGCCCAACTTTGGAGAAATTTTAAATTAAAAGCGAGTGTATTGAGAAATTCTACGATGCTAGAAGGTTCCAGAGTTCTCTCAAATAATCTTAATTGTATTTAAATTGGAGCAAACTCTAGCAATTGCAATCAAAGAAAGAGTTTGAGATAGAGAAGGACTATGCTTGAAAAAGCTATAAAAGAAACAAAGGGGGACGTCCAAAGCATGAAGAAAAGAAACCTCCTCTCTCTAGTTTCTCTCCCACCACACGCCCACTCCATCTCTCTCTTTCCATCTTCTCCACTCCTCCATGGCCCTCTTCAAGAAAAGGCTTGTTCCAAGTTGAAGATCTCGTAGGTTAGAGAAGGCTTCTTCATCCTAGCATGTGTATGTTTCTTTTGTTATCAATTTGTTTTATCTTTTGTAATAAAGACATGCAATGTTAGTAAAATCCATATTCTTTTGATGATCTTTGTCTTTTGATTTGTGTGTTATTTGGTTGCTATTTTACTTATCTTTTGAAAAGGACCAATTCGATAGTACTTGGGGTAAGGTTAATAGAAGTTGCCCTTATTACGAATGGCTTGGCTCAGTGTCCTCCAACATGTGGTCCAGGTCATGGATTCTTTGTTAGGATATTTAGTGTTGGCTAAATTCATTGGTTGGAAAAAACTTTGGGTCTCTTGAGTTGTAATTAGTTTTAGAAAAAGTCTCTGAAGATAGAAGATTGGAAGGACTCAAAAGGCTGAAGAAAATTTAAATGTGCTGAATTTCCAGATCAACCTGAAAGGGGTCCACTTGAGCGATCGTTCCATCCGCTCGAGCGAAGTCAAGCTTAAAAGCTAGACGCACTGACAGAAGAAAAACTTACGCTAAGACAGAATCTCATTCGCTCGAGCGAATGATGGGTTCGCTCGAGCGAACTGGGCGCAGATTTTGGGAAAGTCTCCTAATCCTGATTTTAGTAGTGTTTCCTTTGATATTATGTTTCCCAATTTGAGTCCTACCTGTGCACTAAGTCTTAGGCACGAATTTGGGGCTATAAATATGATGTTTCTCTCAACCCTAAGTGACACCACATAAAGACCACCACTACTCTCATAAATCTGAGTTAGAGATATCATAGAGAGAGTTTATTCTCTAGAGCCATTGAGATTATGTTCTGAAAGGCTGCTCTAGAAGGTCATTGCTGCTTCTACCTTTCTAGTAGAAGATTGATTGTCAAGGTGCGAGGAGATCAAGTAAGGAGAACCGGGCACGGTGGAAGTCGTGTCAGTGGATTCTTTGCAAGAATAACTACAGTCCTTAGGTCAAGGTACAGACTGAGGTAAAGGAGCTTGTGAGTATATCTTGTAACTGTTCGTGAAATCTTGATTTCTAGTTCGTGGTTTTTCTCCCTGGATAGGGTTTCCACGTTAAATATTGTGTCTACTTTCTTGTGGCGTGTGATTGATAGATAGCTAGTTCTCTATTGCTTAATTGGTTTATTTCCGCTGCATTGATTAAAATAAGAACTAGTAATCCATTCTAGTATCTCTAAAAGGGAATTTCAATTGGTATCAGAGAGGGTTGCACTATTTTATTGTGTTGATCCAAATTTTTGCTAGAATGGATATCTACCGCGAAGGCACTTCAACCAATAAGCCTCCTCTGTTGGATGGTAACAATTATGCTTATCGGAAAGTCAAGATGGTTGCCTTCTTGAAAGTCATAGATCTGAAAGTTTGGAAATCTGTAGTGGATGGCTATGCTTTACCCACTATTACTGCTGATGGAGTAATTGGACCAAAACCTGATGATAAGTGGACTAAGGAAGAAGACTTGACTGCCAATTGTAACTCTAGAGCCTTGAATGCTATTTATAATGGAGTTAGCATATCTGAGTTTCGTAGAATTTCTACATGCACTACTGCAAAAGAAGCATGGGATATTCTGCAGGTTGTGCATGAAGGGACTGACACCGTCAAACAATCGAAACTTCAGAAATTGTATACAGCCTTTGAAACCATTAAGATGGAGGAAGATGAAACTTTTGATGAGTTTAATTCAAAGCTGAATACAATTGTGAATGATACTTTTACTTTGGGAGAGCCAATTCCCGAAAATAGAGTTGTGAAAAAGATTTTGCGGTCTCTCCCAGAACGGTTTAGTGCAAAGGTTGTGGCCATAGAAGAGAATAAAAATTTGAATATTCTCAAAGCTGAGGAATTAGTTGGGAACCTTTAGACTTTTGAAGCAAACTTAAGGCCTAATGAAAAATCAAAATCCAAAAATATTGCATTGAGAGCCTCTAAAGAATCATTCAAGAAAATTGCTAGTGATTCTGATTCTGATTCTGATTCTGAGGAAATAGATCCCCAAGTTGTTGTTCAATTTATGAAGCAATTTCAGTTGTTTATGAAGGAGAAGAAAAGTGATTTCAAAGTCCCTAAAAACTTTGTAAAGAAGAAATCTACTAAAGGGACTCAATGTTTTGAGTGTTATGGTTATGGACACATTGCTAGTAACTGTGCTAACAAAAAGCCAAAAAAAGGCTCTCAATACAACTTGGGATGAAGAATCTTCTAAAGAAGAAAAAGAAGAAGCAACAGATTCTCAAGATGATCATGTGAATGGCAAGTTTGTGGCATTTATGGCAACTACAGTTTCTGCTCTCCACCAGTTTCTGATGATGGGACTGATCATGATATCAACGAGTCAGAGACAAAACATGATTGGCAAGATGAATATAATATATTGTTTGCAAAGACCACGAAGATACTAAAGATGAATGAAAAAGTGGCTATAAGCCGGAAAGAATCTGAAGAGCAAAATGTCCCTTTAAAAGCTGAATTGTCTGAAGCTCTTACAAAAGAAAGTCACTTAGAGGCAGAAAATTTTAAATTGGCAGATGAATTGACTGTTGAAGCACAGAAGTGTGGTTTGATGATTCACGATGTGAAAGTCTTTAAAGTTGAAAATATTGACTTGCAAGGAAGACTCGAGATGGTTCTTTCTGAGTTAGAAACAAGCAAGGCTTCCCTCAACAGGATGAATACTGGGTCTAAAAAACTTGATGATATCCTGAGCAGTCAAAAGGCAAAGAACAACATGCATGGCATTGGCTACATTGACGGAGAATCTACATCAAAAGCCAAAGGTAATGATTATTTTGTTAAACCTTCAGTTGTTACTAATCCTGTTGTTCATGTTGCAAATACAGCTGCCAAAAAGAAGAATGTGTCATGTCCTGAACGAATTCCCACTTGTCATCACTGTGGAATTAAAGGACACATTCGACCCCATTGCAATAAGCTGCGAAAGTCACCGAACCAAAAGCAATGGAAAAGGCAGAAGGAAGAGTCACGACTAAAAAACCAAAGCTGTCTGGGTCAAGAAAGAAGACCTTCCATCTGTTCTTGTACACACTTTGTTGAACTGTCTGAAGATGCAAGTGTGTGTACCAAAGCTTCATCACCCCTGATCTACTAGATCAAGCCCCCATCTCCAGTGCTGATACGAAGATCAATTTGAGGGGGAGCTGCAATATCCAAATTGACAGAAGCTACTTGCAAAAAATTTTATTTGCCAATTATGGACAAAAAGGGGGAGAACATAGAAGCTAGGGGGAGCTAAGGGAGTGAGAGAGACGATGAATATTTTTTTTGATGAATATTTTTTTTGTGCTATTTTTTTTTAATTTCAATGTATTTTGGGTTTCTCTTTGGGTAGACTAAATTTTATTGTCTTAGGGAGTGTTGTCCATGAATTGCCAAAGGGGGAGATTGTTAGGATATTTAGTGTTGGCTAAATTCATTGGTTGGACAAAACTCTGGGTCTCTTGAGTTGTAATTAGTTTTAGAAATAGTCTTTGAAGATAGAAGATTGGAAGGACTCAAAAGGCTGAAGAAAACCTACATGTGTTGAATTTCCAGATCAACCTGAAAGGGGTCCCCTCGAGTGATCATTCCGTCCGCTCGAGCGAAGTCAAGCTTAAAAGCTAGACGCACTGACAGAAGAAAAACTTACGCTAAGATAGAACGTCATTCGCTCGAGCGAACTAGGCGCAGATTTTGGGAAAGTCTCATAATCCTGATTTTAGTCGTGTTTCCTTTAAGACCATGTTTCCCAATTTGAGTCTTACTTATGCACTAAGTCTTAGGCACGAATTTGGGGCTATAAATATGATGTTTCTCTCAACCCTAAGTGACACCACATAGAGACCACCACTACTCTCATAAATCTGAGTTAGAGATATCATAGAGAGAGTTTATTTTCTAGAGCCATTGAGATTATGTTCTGAAGGACTACTCTAAAAGGTCATTGCTGCTTCTACCTTTCTAGTAGAAGATTGATTGTCAAGGTACAAGGAGATCAAGTAAGGAGAACGGGGCACGATGGAAGTCGTGTCAGTAGATTCTTTGCAAGAATAACTACAGTCCTTAGGTCAAGGTACAGACTGAGGTAAAAGAGCTTGTGAGTATATCTTGTAACTGTTCGTGAAATCTTGATTTCTAGTTCATGGTTTTTCTCCCTGGATAGGGTTTCCACGTTAAATATTGTGTCTACTTTCTTGTGGTGTGTGATTGGTAGATAGCTAGTTTTCTATTGCCTAATTGGTTTATTTCCGCTGCATTGATTAAAATAAGAACTAGTAATCCATTCTAGTATCTCTAAAAGGGAATTTCATTCTTGATCATGAATGGGAGGCAATGCAAGTTGAGGAACCAAAGTGAATTGTCTATGTGCCTTGTAATGATTATGAGGTGTATCTTGAAACCCCAAGCAATTTGTACTCCAATTTATAGTTCACAATTGGATTAACAATCCAAGTTGTACAACAAGTCCTAGATGGTGATCTTAGTAATTTTTATCCCAAGTTGGAGAGGAGTAGAAAGGATATTGGGTTCACCACATTTACTTTTCTTGTATGCCTGACTACATTTAAATTATTGCAAACTTGACACCAATATTCGGATTTTCTATGCCTTTTATGCACCTTAGTTTAGGATTTATGCATGATTTTATGGTTGGAATATGAACATGGCATGCATTAGGATTAAATTTTTTGTTTAATCATGTTTTTGTTGCTGGAATATGACGATTTCATGACTGATTATGAGAAAGAAATTCGGACTAGTCACAAATAGTGAAATTGCAATGTTAAAAGACTGCACCGTTTTGACAGTTCCAATCTAGTTTTCGTCCTAAAGCTCGTAATTTAAATACCAGTCTAGAGTTGTTGGCTTTACTTGAGAATTTTTAGAACTGAAGTATGTAATATGGATTTGTAACCCCCGAATTTCAAGGTAAGATAATTTCAAAAAGTCAGAGAACTAATGGCTTAAAAATGGGTATTCAGCAAGACTGCATCAGAATTCTGCAGCAGAACATGATCATGTAGGTATTTTAGAGGAAGCATATCTCACTCGTTTGAGATCCATTTTCATCTCTAATTTTGTTGTTAGATTTATTCATCATCAGATTTTGAAACCCATCCATAAAATTTAGAACTACTTCATCCTGGTCAGTAGTTCAGGTCTGAAAAGTTGGGCCTAGAACAAGGTGTTTGCAGACTTGGGAAAATTTATGCATTCATCTTAGAGTTAGATTTTTCTAGGATTGCATTAGTTTCATATAGGATTGCATAATTCGTTCATTATTGCATGAAAATAGGTTTTAGGACTAAATTAGGAATTTAGGAAAATTAATTAATAATTCGGGAAAATTAATTAGAATGTAGGTTAGATTAGGAAATTAACATAAATAGTATGAGTTAATTAGGGAACTAATATTTAGGAGTTTTGACTTGTATTCTTAATAATTTTTAGGAGGTTTCCGAAGTTTGAAATAATTATGATTCTGCTAAAAGAAGAATTCTAATTGGACTGAAAGTCTTCGAAAATTGGAAATCTTGCGTTAGAAGTAATTAAGATAGGCAAGAAGTTTAAGTACTTTAGATATTTCTCAATTTGAATTACTTTGAAATATCTTGAACAATTGAGAAAGTTCTAGAATTAGAGAGTCCTAGTTTTATTTTATTAATATTCTTATTTTATTATTCTTTTTGAGGTACAATGTCAAGTTGAAAAGGATTTGAATTTCGAACCGCCCCCTGAGGATCGACCCCGTACTCACCGGGTTACTAAACTACAATTGAAGCTATGCACTTGGAGCTTCTACAACGTATACATCAAGTTTTTTTATTTAGTATCATCAAGAAATGTATACTTGTAAACCCAAAAATAATAAAACCTTTACTCCTAAAATATATGTAGTAGTGCGAGTAAGGATCGTTCCCACGAAGAGTGTCTAGCCTAGTTTTATGCTATGTGATCAATGATGGGTTTTTTTTTTTTTTTTTTTTTTTTTTTATAACGAATGCAATGTTAAGAAAAATAAATAAGAAGCAATTCAAATTAAAGTAACAAAATCAATCTAAGAGCAAGCATTGGCCTAAGTCAACATCCACCATCGGAATTTTATAACTGATCATTGATGCAAGTAGTATCAATTCACACTTTGAATATTCATCGTTGGAACCATTTTCCTAGCTCATTGATTGAGTTAATTAGAAAACAAGTGATCCAATTAACCCTAATTACTAAACAACCCAAGACAAGAGCTAAAGATTTAATCTAGTAACAGCATTAAGAATTAGAGAGATTGATGAATCTAAACAACACAAGCACAAGCGGTTGTATTTAATTTAGTTGAGTGTTCTTCCAAATATCTAATAATTTTTTAAGCAGAAAATCATTAAATATTAGTTGCTTCACAAATTAGAGGGATCAAACAATTACGGATTTGATATCTAACTCAGCAGTAAATTGCAACCATTAACAAACTAGTAAGCCCCCTAGAAATTAAACGAAACAATCACAAAAATAAGCATAGAAGAACAACCCATACTCAAAGCATAAATTGAATAATAAAAATAAATCAGATCTCACAGTATTATTGATTCCGAGGCTTCCGTCTCCTTTGACCAATTACAGAAATTTAGCCACGCCGGGCCATGATAAAAACTTGTAAAAGAAATAGAATCAGTAGAGAAGAAAGACGAGAAAAAATGTGCAGCACAGAGATCACACGTTCGGATGCTCAGATGGGTAGAAGACGTTTTGTATTTATAGATGTGAAATAGGGTAGAGTTAGGAGAGAAAAGAGGTGATGATGCATTGATTGAATGAGAAATATTAGGGATGAGAGAGAGATAAGGTAGGAGAGGATGTGACGTGGGTAGCTAAAGAGGGAAAGAGGGATGATGGGATTATGAGAGAATGAGGAACGTGTATGGGGAAGGTGTGTATATGGGGTATGAATGGAGTTTTGGGTTTGGAATTAAAGTTGTTAAAAATTCTTTATTTCGCCTATATCTTTCCATCCTGGCTTCGGTTGGACTTGGCTCAAGAATTAAAGTTGCACCATTTTTCGTTCCAGACAATATGAGCCCAATATTGGATATGTTTCGATAAACTCCTAATTTCTTCAAAATTACCATAAGGCCCTTCTGCTTGATTTTACATCCATTTAGCATCAAATACGAGCACCTTTCTTACAACTTAGATCTGGAACTTCTTGATGTAACCAATATCTCTTAAAGCACGAAAGTTGTAGAGCTCTTTCTTGGTGTTCCATAGCATCTTGAATCATTGTAATCGGAGCTCTGATGAGAGAGTTATGCCCAGATTACGAAGCAATGTCCAAACTGTCCAAAATCGCCCAATTAGCTTAGTTTTGCATTCAGCACCTCCATTTGCATCTTAAATCAAAATATAAGAATAATGAGTACATTTAGGCATCGAATAAGTATAAAGGACAAAACATTAAGGGTGAAATTTTTAACATTTTGCATTCTCATCATCATGTCTCACGAAGTGTTCGTTAAAAGACCAGTCCTCTCGCTTGTGTCTAATGTCGTCATGCAAGTCATATTTAGGCTATTTTAGATGTATTTGCACAAATCTTCACGAGAAACCCTACTAAAACTTAAAAATTACATACTAGGGCCTCTAACCATCTAACTAACTCTACCAAAATATATCTAATTCCCTAACATTCCTATAAATCTCAAAAGACCCTAAATCCTATAAATTAGGCCTAATTCCTAGGAAAAGACTAAACTACCCTTACAAACCCCTACTAATTAGCATAAATATAGTTAGTGCACTATAATTAATTATAACGAGGGCCCACTAGGGGTTTGGGCCTCACACTGTTGGCAAAAAAAAAAATTAAAATTTAACTCTCTCGGGATCTGCACTCTGTGTCCCCTAGAAAAACAAATGATAGTTACAAAGATTGCCTAATTGACATAAAAAATCCATTCACACCCCTTGATAAGTCCTTAAAAAGGTGCATTTTCATCATTAGTTCTTTGTAATTAAGCACATAACCATCAAAACATGCTTGATTTTATTGGAAATTCATGATTTCATCTTTTCATGCATCAAAGCTTGAATTCACGTCAAAATTCTTTGAAAAATCACATTTTGACAGAAAATAATAAAATGGTCTATCTTTAGCATGGAAATGCAGAAATTTCTCATAGCTTTTAATTCACACATGAAACGATGAATTTTCTTTTCACCATTGGTTTAATTAAGGGAAATAAAATGAAACGGTGACATCTCATGCATTCATTCAGTGTGAATTGGGTCTCATACCGTGCATCATTTTTTTTCTTTCATGATTAAATTAACTATTATTTGATTGGTATTGTAATTGTGTAGGGAATTTTAGAAATTAGGGCCAGGCTTGAGAGAAATTGGAGAAGAAGAATTAAAGAGGAGTAAATTGAAGAGAAACCACCCATGGGACCCACACCGTATGGGGTGTGAATCCCTAAGCACATACAACCATGGTGGGTCCCAATCAAGCTTCAAAAATTCAGAATTAGTTCCACGTATTGTTTGAAGATATTTGGATTTTCAAGTTTGAATCTAATGCCAAGAAAAGAAAGAGATCAAGGAGAGTTGGTGGCCAAGAAGTCAAAGAAGGATGGAAAAAACTTCTTGCACAATTATTCTCATTTTTCTCAAGGATAATAGATTTCAAAGAGTCATGATTTTCAAACTAAGTGCTTGATCGGAGTAATCTACCCACCGTTGGAAAGCTCTTTTCATGTATATATTCGTAGAGCCCAAGATTGCGTCAATCAGAGCTGTATTTAGGCAGATATGACCTCAGAAAGTTGATTGCTGTAATTTTAGGTGGGACAGTACTACAAATTGCAATAAGTTCTAATCCCTATTCGAGGCCTATGAGTGAAGATTTGCAAGAGATAATAAGAACCCAATTTTAGAAGATCATGGGAACCAGGAAAGTCAATTCAAATTCAAATTCCAAAAGAGTTCAAGATAGGGACTCCAAGATTTCTAGCACAGTTCTATCCCAACTTGGATCCCAAGATAGAGTCCTTTCCAAACCCGAACTCAGCCCTTCAAAAACTATAAATAGAGGAGGGGTTGGCTTTCAATAAGACATAGAAGCTGGGGATGTCCAACACTTCCTCCCCCAACCCCACACCGCAACCCCCCAACCCCCACCACCCCCCCACCCCCCCCCCCCCCCCCCCCCCCTCCATTCTTTTGATTTTTTATAGTATGCCATGGGCCATGTCCAGGTGATTGTCTTGCTGAGAAGGAGAGTTTGTGAAAAAAAAAAAAAAAAAAAAGAAAAAAGATGATGATCTTAATACAAATTGAAGTTGGTTTCTTTACAATGGACGGCCGGATTTTTTTATTAGAGCTACGGAAAAAGCTTAGTGAATTCATTTTATTTATGAAGTAGTTCTTTCTTGTTTCTCATGTGATATGTGTTTATTGTTTTTAATAGACTTATCTTCGTTCCATAGGCGAACTTCGATACTTAAATTCTCAAAATAAAAGGAACCTTTAACTATTTATGCTTAGATATGATAGGCCATGCTTAGGATTAAATTCTTTTGATAGTTTATGCGTATCTTTGATAAGTAGTGCTTACGTTATTTTTATACCTTTTAAAGTGAAGGAAGTCTTTGGTTTTTTAAATTTTATTTTAAAAAAAGGATTATAAAAGATAGATCTTCCGAATCAAAACATTGACTTGTATTTGATTTGAGTATAGATTGGGACAAGTTAGGATTATTTTATAAATAAGTTGGTTGAAACCTAGTGGATTCTGGATGCTTTAATCGCTTTCTTATTTGATTTGCTCAATTTTTAATTAGTTATTTTATTATATTATAAATTTATTTGATTACTAGATTATTAGTTAGATCCCATATTTAAGAGTACTTGTATTCAGTTTCCTATGGGTTTGACATGTACTTGCCACTGTCTCTTCCATAAATAGCCGTGCACTTAAGGTATAAGTATTTGAAAGTTACAAACAAGCTTTTGCCCTACCCTGATTTTGGAAACAACACATGGAGAGCTTTCAATGGAGTTTCACAATAAATTAAGAGGAAAAAGATGAGAATGACTACTACTTGTAGCCTGCTGATCGACAATCCGCTTTTTGCATTCTTTGTGTATTTCTTTTTTATTTTTGTCATTTTGAGGTCATCCAAGGCCGAGTGGGAGAGTTGTACAAAAATATTACATAAACAACTTGCACCCAAAAGGCTAGAACCGCTGAGCACCTGCAAAAATAAATTTGAGAAAATGAATGAAAATGCAATTCTTTATGTGTAATTCATTATTTCTCATGTTTTCTGTGATCTTAAAGTTGTCGATTCCTCCCAAGATTTTCACAATTTTTCGAGTTACAGCTTGCTTTTATTAGTGGGGCACACTAGATGGATGATCACTTAAGGGAGAGTTTTGAATAAGTGAATTCCAACTATATATGACATGCATAGTAGAGTTATTTGTTGTAAATTCTTATCGTTTTTATATTTAAAGTAAATGGAATAAGGGGTGTTTTTTTTTTTTTTTTGGAAGGACCCTGAGCACTAGTTACTTTCTATAACTTCTACACTCCATGAAGAGACGTTTTAGGGACCCTTTTTGTATAGACCACTTATATCCCATATAGGACAATATTTATCAGAATTCCCATGTATGTGATCCAGGCTCCTGCCAAAATGAGTCAGGTTCCTCTTATGCTTTAACTTGGCCCATTTGGCAATTTACTAGATTAGTAAAAGTCAAGTAAATCCTTAATTTTTCATATAAGGGTTCAAATCAATAGCACTGCATGTAACCTAAAATTCCCTTCCATTTTTTCAAAAAAAGTAAAAAAGAAAAATCCTTTTTCCACTAAAAGTCAAAAGAGCTTCACTTTTCAATACAAAAAGTCAAAAAGATACCCTAGCAGGCAACTAAAAATAAAATATCATCATAGCCCCATTATATTTTATTCTCTCTTGATTTTATGCTTTATTGCACTTTATTTTACATATAAAGTTACCAAACGTGCCCTATAACCCAGAGTTAAAGGAGTGAAACTCTACATTGGAGTCCACCTATTGAGATCGGAACCATTCAAAGTATCACCAACAAGTTGTTCCCCTTTTTGGATTGATTGATTGATGAAAAGCATGATAATCATCAAGCAATATTCATTCCATAGGTAGAAAAAAAATTCAGATTGATTAAAATTTTAGGATATCCCATGTAAATGGGGGAGTTTATTATGAATGGTTTGGAATTTAGTAGGCAGACCCAGAAGATAAAATTACTAGGATCCCAGTGACAAATGGAGTGGGCATGGACTGGTGATGAGTGTTGAATATTGCATATTTTATGCCTCATTAGTCTGGTTTTTATTAGCATCTCATGTATATATCATTTGCTTTACACAGAGATTTTATCATTCTATCAAGTTAACGGATTATCGGATTATTATCGCTTAGAACTTCGTTTTAACTCATAAAATGGCATCGGTTCTTTGCATATTGCATTGGTGATAGACTCCATTTTTCGCTCATGGGACTACTGGGGTCAGCAGACGTGAGTGTCCATGGGGTCCAACCCTTTCATGACCGGAGACAAAGCGAACAACAAAATTTTTTGTACGGGTATGCCATATTTTCTTCTCCACTTAGAATTGACAAGTGGTGGTCTGGAGATCTACCTTTGCAAGTAGAAATGGAAATCAACTTTTTTTCTAGTTTTCCATTGCACATATATTTAAGAAAAGAGACATGGTTTGAATGCCATGAAAGGCGATTTCATTTGTTCTGCCGTGAAAGGCGATTTTTGTCGTAAAAGGCGATTTTTTCCGTGGAAAGCGATTTACAATTCTTATCAAAAAGGAAAGACGAGAGTCGTGACTTTTTTATGTCTCTTCAAAAAATACACAATACAATGATAAAAGCAAGAAAAAGGGATCTAACTTCTCAGGAGATTGTGGGGACTCGTTTAGATTGATGGTCGCAAGCCATGTGTGGACTTCGCCATCATCCTTCATATGAGAACAGAGGATGCTTTTAATTCGCTTGGCTCATCTTAAGCCTCAGATTTTTAGAGGACAAAGACCAAGAAGAGGTCCTACGTCCAATAAAAAGTTAAGTAGACGGGTTGAAAAGCCACGTCTAAGTCATGGAGATAGAAGGAGAAGGCCTTGGGGGGTTGCGCCCCGCCGCCCCCCCCCCCCCCCCCCCCAAGGGACTTTTGGTCACCCTGTAGTGGTGGTCGGTGCAGAACTTCTTCAACAGAGGAGAGCTTGTTGCAGACATTTCTCTCGTATATGAATTTTTTCATCTGGAAATTGGGAACATTTTTTTCTTTCAATAACCTCCTTTTATAGGCCTTTGGTGGCCATGAGGAGGGTTTATGGGCTTTTAATGCAATAATGCCACATAATGGGGAATTACAATTTTTTAATTCATTATTTTGTAACTCCTTTTTCTTGGCCTTTGATTGGCAGATGGAGAATTAAGGGCTTTTAATTGCCTTTAAGCTATATAATGTGAGGAGCTACGAAGTTTAATGCCATGATTATGGCTGACTTGTAACTCCAATTTGCTTACTTCTAATTGGGCCGTTCGAAATAATGATTTAATAACTGCATTAACTTGTCATAAAATGCGTCATTTGACTGCATTAAGTGGTCGTTGAGGCATTTGAAGAGTCGCGGGCCGTGCCACATATTTTGAAATTCTTCTTGCGATGATCGCCGGTGGATATTCTTTATGCTAATCAATGCCGGATGACCACGCAACTTCAGACGTTGATCGCTACCAATGGGCCAGTGCCATCTATCCTGTCGATTCCTCGATCGATTAGGCAGAAAGTATGTTTTCATGGTCGGCCAAATGGCGATTTTGAAGTGATCGATGACGATTTCATGATTTTGATGGCGGATCCGTGATGTTGACGAAGATCGACGGATTCCGTGCCTAGAATGTCAGAATCTTGAAAAATCACAGGGGCTAGGCATCTCGAAACGCGAAACATGACCGAAAAATGGTATTTCGGTGAAAAATCCAGTGACCCGAATTTCCAGGGTCGCCAGCGACAATGGGGGACTTTTGCCCTTGTGGTCACTGATCTTCAGTCGTCTTTCCAGTTTTTCCGATTCTTTTTTCTTCGGTATTTTTCCTAACATTTTTGTGCATATTTTGGCCTGATTTCCCTACAAAAAAAAACTTGACGAAAAGCCTTGTATATTGAAGAGCAAAGTTTCTGATTTTTTTTTTTGGAAAGTCGAAGACTTTGTTGCGTAAAGTTACTGATTTGCCGTCAGAAGCCAAAACTAGGTCAAACGATGTTGGAATGACCTAAAATTTTAGGTGAAGTCTCCTGAATAGTAAATAAGACCAACCATAGGCTTTTATTTGAGTTTTGAAGTCGTGTGGGGTTCTGGCGACAGTAGACTTGATTTTGTCGCGATGAAGGTGTCGCACTATGATGTACGGTCAACCGATGTCCGATTGGCCTAAAATTTTTCAGGGAGCCTATTGGAGTCATTTTGAGATGATTCATTAGCTCCAATTTGAAAATCATGGTCCTAGGGTGCTCCATCGTCGCCTGATTTGCCTTCCGAGAGTCAAAGTCCGGTCAAATGTTGTCGAAATGACCTGAAACTTGATATGTAGCCCTTTGGGAACATTTTCAAGTCACCCATGTGCTCTTTTGATCAATGATGGCCTCGGTGGTTCTCGTCGCCGAGATGCTTGATTTTACTATTCGACGGTTGATGTATGGTCAAACATTATCAGTTCGACTTGAAACTTAAGATGGAGCTTTTTGGAGGTATTTCGAGACCATCCATAGGCTCTGATCAAAGATTTGATGTCTTCGACACTATCGCCGCAGGAGAGCTGACTTTGTTATGGTTGTTTCCTTTTTGAGCCAAATGGTGTCGGAATGGCCTAGAATTAGATGTAGAGCCATCTAGTTGTATTTTGAGGCCAACTGTGTGCTCTATTTCGTGAACCGAGGTCTCCAACTTCATCGTAGCCGAGAGCTCTGTTCAGCCACTAGAAGAGTGAAGTTAGGCCAAATAATGTCAAAGTGTCCTGAAACTTCATGTGTAGTCTTCTTTTGGCTGTTTTAAAGAATCTTGAAATTTTTGTTTGATTCTGATAAGATTTTAAGCTTGAAGTAACATTGCATGTTTGTGGTAGGATGTGGCTTCATGTAGCTTCTTGATGTTGAAGAGGCAAAGTGAATTTTTTGGTGTCAATAAATGCCCCCTCGAGGTACAACGACGAGTTGCGTAACTTTTGAAGTCGATCGGCCACTCTCCACTTGGTTCATTAGACAAGGACCCATGTAATTTCAACGGGCTTGTTGTGAGTGCTTTCCTTTTATTTCGGCCTTTTGGCTCTTTTCTCTGTTTTTTTTTCTTTTTTTCGACATGTGACTGTGCAATGCCTGGGTCCCTTAATCTTTCTAATTAACCCATGTGACGAGCATTAGGCCAGTGACTCCCAAACCAGATAGTTTTAAGGCACTAGATATGTAAATACCCCTATGGGCTTACCGGCTCGAGTTAAAAAGGATATGAACCCAAACTAGTCACAGAAGTTATATTTTTGTTTCAGGACTATTAACTAACCAAAACCTTTTTTTTTTTTTTTTGGGACTGGCTCAGGAGAGGGGTACCTAGGGTATTGGCTTCTAAAGCATCAGGTATGGGGAGCACACCCATATCTCATGTGACTCCACCGTGGTTTCTCTTTTCTCTCTTTTGCAAGTAGTATGGGGAAGCTTTCATGACATGGGTGACCTCATCTACAAACTCTCACGTTGAATGGTTTCAACCATGCAAAGCATTGTGTGGGGCAAACTCACTACTCTGGTGTTCTCTCTTTTTTATTTATTTATTTATTATTTTTTTGGTGCCAATATGTGCTTTGACTTCCAGGTTTGGCCATGGCACGTCTTCTCGGTCCTCCCTACGGGGTTTACATAGTCATATCAAGAGACCAAGGGTGATATTGGTTGGATTTTGAAGAGAGTTTGAGGTTTGAAGCTCGGTTTTGTGTTGGAATTATTGTCAACACATTGTCACATAAGTATAATACCGAATGCATTAGCTCGGTACCAAATGCCTCAGCTCGGTAATGAATGCCTCAGCACAGTAACAAATGCCTGAGCTCGGTAAAATCACGGAGCTCAGTAAAAGCACGGAGCAGGGTAAAAGCACGGATCTCGGTCAAGCATCAAGCATTGAGCTCAGTCAAGAATCAAGCGTTGAGCTCGGTCAAGCGTCAAGCGCAGAGCTCGTTCAAGCACTGAGCTCGGTAAAGCGTCAAGCGTTGAGCCCGGTCAAAGCAACAAGCCTCGAGCTCGGTAGGAGGGAAGACTTGATGAGCTCGGTAACAAGGAAGACATGATGAGCTCGGTAACAAGGAAGACATGAGCTCGGTAAAAGCACTGATCTCGGTCATGACAACTCGGTTCGGCGAAGCGCAAAGCTCAAAGAAGAGTCAAGCGCAGAGCTCAAAACAGAAACTTGCGCGAGAAAAAATAGGGGATCTCTTTCAATCCTTTAAGGAGTTCTCAAATCAGAAACTTGCGAGAAAAAAAAAAAAAAAACAGGGGATCTCTTCCAATCTTTGAAGGAGTTCTCAAAACAGAAACTTGCGAGAAAAAACAGGGATCTCTTCCTATCCTTGAAGGAGTTTCCAAAACCTCTCCTAGCCTTTTTTCAATCACGAATTAGGGTTGGCAAATCCTATAAAAAGGCATGCTAGGGATCGTTCAACACACACATAGAAAGAAAGAAGATTTGTGAGGGTGTGTGAGCTTGCAAGGAGATACTGCTGCGATTCTTTTACAGCAAGGAGATACTGCTGAAGAAGAAATTCTGCATCAAGAAGATGGTTCTTCATTAGTTGTTCCTTTAGATAAGTATTTCTCAATTCATGTTTATTAAAAATCTGATTTGTATGGGATTGAGAGTGAGAGATTGTAGAAAGGAATTTCTGTAAAGGGTTCTTCTCTAATCATTGTAAAACATCAAGTGGGTGCTTGGTGTTGGGATTTGGTGATCCCGTCTGTTGGTGCAGACGAATTGTAAAGGGAGTTGTTGCTTCCCAGATAGTGGGTGCTATCTGAATTAGGAGTGGGTGCTCCTTGAAGTTGAAGTTTCAAAACTAATCAGTAAGAGTAGCCTCGGATTGGTGTTCGGGTAGTCGTTGCACCGTGGACGTACGTAGCCTTTGGGTGAACCACGTTAAAACCTTGTGTTCCTGTGGTTACTTGATTATTGTTTTACTACTTTGATTATTTGGATTGATTTATATTCAAGTAAAAAGTATTGAGACATCACTGATTCACCCCCCCCCCTCTCAGTGATCGTGTGATTCTAATAATTGGTATCAGAGCGAGGTTCCTTTAGCAAGCATTAACACGTTAAGGGTGATCTTTGAATGAATCACATGGGGTCCAATATAGGGAACACGAAAGCACCATTGTTTGATGGTACTAACTACTCTTCTGGAAGCTAAGGATGCAGGCTTACATTAAGTCACTTGGCTATGATGTTTGGGAGGCTATAAAAGTTGGCTACAATGTTTCTATCACACCCACTGATGCTGCAACAAAGAAGCTAGCAGACAACAACTCCAAGACACAGAATGCCCTCTATAGCGGCCTTGTTGACAGTGAGCTTGTCAAAGTCATGACATGCAAGACCGCAAAAGAAGTGTGGGACAAGTTGCAAAATATTCATGAAGGTGATGACAAAATCAAGGAGGCGAAGTTGCAGACTCATCGCTCACAATTCGAGTCTCTTCACATGGAGGAAAGCGAGAACGTTGACTCCTATATGCTGCGGGTCGATGAAGTCATCAACGCCATCCACGGACTGGGGGAGGAAATCAAAGAACCGGTCATCATCAAAAAGGTTCTGAGATCGCTTCATCCCCGGTTCGATTCAAAAGTCTCTGCCATTGAAGAAGCCAAGGACCTGAATGTGTTTTCCATGGAAGAGCTGCATGGATCACTTACTGCCTATGAGATGCGCATAGGCAAGACATCCTCATTTGACAGAGAGGCGGCCTTCAAGGTACATAAAAAAGTAAAGGATGCTGATCTAGGTGATGATTCTGATGATGAGCTTGAGGCTCAATTCGTTAGAAGATTGAAGAAAGGCAGCAACGGAAAGTACAAGGGGAAGTTACCTTTCAAGTGCTTCAATTGTGGCGGTGTTGGCCACTTTGCTGCGAAGTGTCCGTTCAAGGACAATGATGAAGAAGACTCTTATGCTGATAAGAGTCAGAGAAAGCAGAGGTTCAGCAAAACAGGAAAGACTAAAAGCTTCATCAGCCATTACACCAACGATGCGTCTGAAAGTTTAGACGATGATGACTCAGCTGAGTCGAACGAAGCACTCTTCATGGTCACTGTTGAAGAGGAGGAAGAGCTAGAGGCTGATGATGATGAGGCTGAAGTCAACCTTAAAGGAGAACTTATTGCGGCACTTAAGGAGTTAAGTTTGGAGCAAAAAACAAGTAAGAAAAATCTGAAACTCCTCCATGATGCTGAAAGTTCTATAATTTCTTTAAAGACTCAAGTTGAAGAGTCTAAGAGAACCATTGAAATTCTAGAAAACCAAGTCAGCGCTAAAACTGAGGAGGCTGTGAAACTTGAGAATGAAATCCTTGGAGCAAGGGCTGAAAATATAAAAATTAATCAAAAGCTCAAAGTGTTCCAAGCGATCGATGGAACAATGAAGCTAAACAACCTACTAAAAGTTCAAAGGCCTCCCCACATCAGATTCGGTCTAGGATTTGAGACCGGAGAATCCTTCAAGGTTGCACCTCCTGAAAAGACAACAGCGCCACCCAAGTTTGTGAAGCAAACAGCTACACCTTCTAAGGCTGTGAAGCCCACCGTCCAGCCTAAGAAAGAGTTCATTCATGTGAGGAAGGTAATGAAGTCTAACCAACCACAAAGAAGATTCAGATTTTATGGTTACTGTTATCATTGTAATGAGTTTGGCCATAAAATTGCTGAATGTAAACTTTGTGCTAAACCTAGTAGGATTGTAACTAGGAACCCTTTCTCAGTCCTAAATAGCCAAAACATTGAGTGCCATAAGTGTTATAATCTTGGTCACTTGGCTAGGGACTGTAGGTTGCATCTTGCTAACCAATTTCAGATTGAAAAGAAACCCAAATTGGTCAAGGTCTAGAGGGTGAAAAGAATGACAGAAAAACCCAAGGAATCCCTCATTATGCAAACCGCTTTAAATGCTCAAAAGAAGGCTGCACCATGGATCCTTGACAGTGGCTGTTCAAGCCATATGACCGGTGATAAGGAGAAGTTCACAAAGCTACAGCAGTTTGAAGGTGGCTCTGTAAAATTCGGCTACAACGACGGCGCCAAAATCTGTGGCAAAGGCGATATTCAGCTGAAAGAAGGCAAGATTAGTTCTGAAGAAGTGTTGTACGTGTCAGGACTTAGACACAACCTGCTAAGCGTAAGTCAAATCTGTGACAAAGGTCATGAGGTCACCTTCACAAAGAATGGCTTTGCTATCAAGAAGAGAAGCAGTGGCAAAACAGTGGCTATAGGGTCAAGAACATCTGGAAATCTATACACCTTGTCTGATGGGTCGGAGAGAACTTGCTTGATGAGCCAAACGGAGGAAAGCTGGTTGTGGCACAAGCGCCTTGGACATCTAAACTTCGACAATCTGTCAAAGATTTGCAACACAAAGGTGGTGAGAGGTATGTCTACAATAAAGAAGCCTTCCAACCCTATTTGCAATTCTTGTCAAAAGGGAAAGCAAACGAGGGTGGTATTCAAGACAAAGGAGCATCACACGAAGAAACCTCTTGAGCTTGTGCACACTGATCTTTGCGGACCATTGTGAACTCAAAGCACCAACGGAGATAAGTACTTCATGTTATGCATTGATGATTATACTAGAATGACATGGGTTTTATTTTTAAAACATAAACATCAAGCACTTGATCGGTTCAAAGTGTTTAAACCACAGGTTGAAAACATGCTAGGGAAGAAGATCAAGACGTTAAGGTCTGACCGTGGAGGTGAATTCACATCTGAAGAGTTCACTAAGTACTATGAACATTATGGGATTCAAAGACAATTTTCAGCAGCTAGAACTCCACAGCAAAACGGAGTGGTAGAGCGCAAGAATAGGACTGTGCAAGAGATGGCACGCACTATGCTGGTAGAAAGTAAATTGGTTGATAAGTATTGGAAATAAGCAGTCCATATTGCATTATACATTCAGAATCAATGTATGATCAGGCGACATGAAGACAAAACACCATATGAATTGTGGTTTGGATGGAAACCTTCAGTCAAGCACTTCAAGATATTTGGCAGCAAGTGCTTCATCAAGCGACTTGAATAGAATCTGGAAAAATTTGAAGAAAGGGCTGATGAAGGTATATTTCTAGGTTACTCCTCCACTAGCAAGGCATATAGGTGTCTTAACAAAAGAACCAGAAAAATCATAGAGTGTTGATGTTAGAATTGACGAACATCATGAAAAAATGAATGTTACTCATAATGATAGTCCAGTTTATGAGAACTTGAGTGAGATCGATGATGAAATGGTTGAACCTAATGATTATGAGAAATCAAAGGATGGTTCAGAAGTTGCTACTCCTAGGAAGCACAACACTTGGGTCGAACAACATCCTAAGGACCAAATAATTGGAAATCCTAAGGCTGGTGTTCAAACTAGACATAGTGTGGTGAACACTTTTTCACTAGTATCAATGATCGAACCCAAGACAGTGGCTGAAGTAAGCCTTGATGAAAATTGGTTAAAAGCTATGCATGAAGAGTTAGAGCAAATAGAGAAGAACTCCACTTGGGATTTAGTCCCTAGACCTGTTGATAAGAATGTCATAGGTACTAAATGGGTCTTTAGAAATAAGCTGAATGAAGATGGTCAAATTGTGCACTCCCGCACAAAGCAAGTTGCCATACGTTATCACTTTCTCAAAGAAAAGGTTGCTGATGGTGAGGTAAAATTGGAATATGTTCCAACCACTGAACAAGTGGCTGATATCTTCACAAAGCCTCTACCAAAGGAAGTCTTTGAGTATCTTCGCAAGAAATTGGGAGTTACTCACTTTCCCAAGCATTAAGAGACCTTCTTGTTAGGGGGAGCACGCATTATTGCTATTTCTTTTGCTCCTAAGCACGTCCCTTTGTGATTGTTGTCAAAGGGGGAGAATAAATTGTAAGAACATGTTGTTCAGGGGGAGTCTGTAAGTTTTAAGGGGTGATTGGTTGAGGTGATTAGAAGCTGCCAAGAAGACTTGCTACAGTAGTTCAGAACAGAACAGAAACTTGTTTGCAAGCATCGTGAAAGTCAACATGTTCCAAGTGTTGCCAACAATTCCAAAGGAGGAGATTGTTGGATTTTAAAGAGAGTTTGAGGTTTGAAGCTCGGTTTTGTGTTGGAATTATTGTCAACACATTGTCACACAAGTATAATATAGAATGCATCAGCTCGGTACCAAATGCCTCAGCTCGGTAACGAATGCCTCAGCACGGTAACAAATGCCTGAGCTCGGTAAAATCACGGAGCTCGGTAAAAGCACGGAGCTTGGTCAAGCATCAAGTGTTGAGCTCGGTCAAGCATCAAGCGTTGAGCTCGGTCAAGCGTCAAGCGCAGAGCTCATTCAAGCACTGAGCACGGTAAAGCGTCAAGCGTTGAGCCCGGTCAAAGCGTCAAGCCTTGAGCTCGGTAATAGGGAAGACATGATGAGCTCGGTAACAAGGAAGACATGATGAGCTCAGTAACAAGGAAGACATGAGCTCGGTAAAAGCACTGATCTCGGCCATGACAACTTAGTTCGGCGAAGCGCAGAGCTCAAAGAAGAATCAAGTGCAGAGCTCAAAACAGAAACTTGCGCGAGAAAAAATAGGGGATCTCTTTCAATCCTTTAAGGAGTTCTCAAATCAGAAACTTGTGAGAAAAAAAAAAAAAAACAGGGGATCTCTTCCAATCCTTGAAGGAGTTCTCAAAACAGAAACTTGCGAGAAAGAACGGGAATCTCTTCCTATCCTTGAAGGAGTTTCCAAAACCTCTCCTAGCCTTTTTGCAATCACGAATTAAGGTTGGCAAATCCTATAAAAAAGCATGCCAGGGATCGTTGAACAGACACACAGAAAGAGAGAAGATTTGTGAGGCTGTGTGAGCTTGTAAGGAGATACTGCTGTGATTCTTTTACAGCAAGTCAAGAAGAAACTCTGCATCAAGAAGATGGTTCTTCATGTAGTTCCTCTAAATAAGTATTTCTCAATTCATGTTTATTAAAAATCTGATTTGTATGGGATTGAGAGTGAGAGATTGTAGAAAGGAATTTCTGTAAAGGGTTCTTCTCTAATCATTGTAAAACAGCAGGTGGGTGCTTGGTGTTGGGGTTTGGTGACCCCGTCTGTTGGTGCAGACGAATTGTAAAGGGAGTTGTTGCTTCCTAGATAGTGGGTGCTATCTGAATCAAGGGTAGGTGTTCCTTGAAGTTGAATCTTCAAAATTAATCAGTAAGACTAGCCTCGGATTGGTGTCCGGGTAGTCGTTGCACCGTGGACGTAGCCTTTGGGTGAACCACGTTAAAACCTTGTGTTCCTGTAGTTGCTTGATTATTGTTTTACTGCTTTGATTATTTGGATTTATTTATATTCAAGTAAAAAGTATTGAGACATCACTGATTCACCCCCCCCCCCTCTCAGTGATCGTGTGATTCTAACAATATTCCACAAGAAGTGGGGAAGGGTCATGTGCTATACTTTTTAAAGTATATACCATTCCATGGATCGGGGAGCTCTTCCACTTCTGCATTTACTAACCTATATGCATTGCCAGAATATACTTCTTTAATTACGTAAGGGCCTTCCCAATTGGGTCGCAATTTGCCTCTAATGTGTGGGAGTTGTGATTGAGTAATGTGTTTCAAGACCAGGTCACCTATCTTGAATTTCCTTTCTTTGACATTCTTGTCGTAGGCTCTTGCGATCTTCTTCTTGTACACCTGAGCGTGCTCCATTGCTTTCATCCTTTTCTCATTGAGTAGGTCTGGTTGTAGCTGCAATGCTTCTCGTTTTTGACCTTCTGTCATCTCTTCATCTAATTGGATCTGCAATGATGGGTATAGGAGCTCGAAAGGAATAACTGCCTCCATCCCGTAAGTCAGGGCATATGGGGTTTCGCCTGTTAGAGAGGTTCGATACGCCCACAATGCCTCCACCAAACGGTCTGGCCAATCACTACCTTTTACAGTTTCTATTGTTTTCTTGATGATCTTGAGTAGTGTTTTGTTTGTAGCTTCTACCTGTCCGTTTGCTTGAGGATAATACGGGGTTGAATGATGCAGTTCTATACCATATTTTGTGCACAAATCCTCCATTTATTGAAATATGAATTGAGGGCCATTGTCGGTTATGAATACCTTCGGAATGCCGAATCGGGTTATTATGTTCTTCTGAATGAATTTGACCACCGTGGAGGCTTTGATGTTAACAAATGCCTTAGCCTCCGCCCATTTTGTGTAGTATTCCGTCGTCGTTAATATAAAAGCCTTGTTTTGAGTGTTTTCTACGGTCGGAGCTAGGGGTCCTATGATATCAAATGCCCAGGTCGAAGAAGGCCACGAAGCGGTAGTGGGATGCAGTGAAGATGCTGGAGCGTGAATCAGGTCGGCGTGTAGCTGACATTTCTTGCACTTTCTGACGTAGTCAACGGAGTTTGATTCTAATGATGGCCAGTAGTATCCTAACCGGATGATTTTCTTAGAGAGCATCAGACCATTTATGTGTCCTCCGCATACGCCGGAATGAGCTTCTTCAATTATCTCTTGTCCTTCCTTGACTGACACGCACCGTAGGAGGATCCCACTAAATGATGGTCGGTACAACAGTCCCTCGACAATGATGTATTTCTAAACCATTTCTTTTAATACTCTTTTGTCAGATTTGGTGGCGTACTCAGGAATGTATCCGTCGCGTAGGTAATTCTAGATATCAAAGTACCACGGATGGTCATTTGTGAGTTCTTCATCGTGTTGTAAGGGGGCTAGTATTTGCTCCTGATCAAGCTCCTCTGCCTCTATTTCTTTGCTCTTCGTTTCCTTTCCTTTTACTCCTTCATCTTTGGATGGGACCCCATTCGGATCTTCGAGGGTCGGGTCTTTCAGCTTGACCGAGGGAGTGTCTATTCATTGGTTGTGAAAGGTTTCAGATCCTTTGTCAAGAGGGATTTCCACAATCAACGTGAAGGAGGCTAATGAGTCAGCCAATCTGTTCAGAGCTCGTGGGATGTAAAGAAAGGAGATTTTTTCTAACTGGGATATGATTCTCTTGGCCTTTTCATGGCAATGAGCAAGCATGGGGGCATTCACCTTCCATTCACCCGCTACTTAGGAGATAACCTCCTTTGAATCTTCGAGAACTCAAAGTTTCTTAACTTATAAATTCGTTGCCTCTCTTAAACCTGCTAGGAGCGCTTCATACTCCATTTCATTGTTGGTGGCTGGGAATCCAA
Source organism: Camphora micrantha (assembly GCA_003546025.1). Classification (NCBI taxonomy): domain Eukaryota; kingdom Viridiplantae; phylum Streptophyta; class Magnoliopsida; order Laurales; family Lauraceae; genus Camphora; species Camphora micrantha. The sequence continues at coordinate 50,017,411 of QPKB01000004.1, read as the reverse complement.
TCTTATTACCACTCCTTCTGGGGATAAAAGTACTATCCCTATCCCTTTTCCATTTTGATTCAAGGCACTGTCAAAATACATTGTCCACGATTCGGGGTCCTTTATCTCCTATATGTCTGCACATAACACGTCCACATCTGGAAAGTCGGTTTTGACTGGTTCATACCGTGGTAGGGGTAGATGTGCAAGGTTGTCTGCGATGGCTTGCCCTTTTATGGACTTCTGAGTCACATAAGTTATGTCAAATTCTGCCAAAAGCATCTGCCATCGTGCCACTCGCCCTGAAGTGATAGGTTTCTCAAAGATATATTTTAAAGGATCCATCCTGGCCAGGAGTCTGACTGGGTGGGCTAAGAAGCAATGTCTTAACTTCTGAGAGGCCCAAACCACTACCAAGCAGGCTCTCTCCATCAAGGGGTATTTTCGCTCATATGGCAGGAGATATTTGGTTAGGTAATAAATTGCATTTTCTTTTCTACCCGTGTCATCGTGTTGACCCAAAACAACCCCTATTGCTGTCTCGGTGGTCGAAACGTACAGGATAAGGGGCTAGTATTTAATAGGAGGTTTAAGAACTAAGGGATGGATTTAACATATATCTTTTCAACGCCTCAAACGCTTTCTAGTAGTCATCGTCCCAACTGTATTGAGCTCCTCCTTAAGCAATCTATAGAAGGGTTCACATCTTTGTGAATGCTGCAATATGAATCGGCGGATGAATTGTAATCTCCCAACTAAGCCTCTTAGCTCTTTTAAGTTCTTAGGCGGCGGCATTTCAAGGATGGCTTTCACCTTTGACGGGTCTACTTCAATGCCTTGAGTGCAGACCATAAACACTAGAAGCTTTCTTGACGATACCCCGAAGACACACTTTTTCGGATTCCTTTTCAACCGTGTTTCCCTCGACCTTTGGAGAACTTTCCTCAGAGCCGTCACATGGTCTGCACGAGTTTGGGTTTTAACTAAGATGTCGTCGACATATACCTCGATACAGTCATGTATCATGTCGTGAAATATCGCCATCATGGCTCTTTGGTAAGTTGCAACCACATTCTTCAATCCGAAGGGCATCACAACATAACAGTAAGTCCCCCAGGGGGTAGTAAATGAGGACTTTCTTTTATCCTCTATGGAGAGTTTTATCTGATTATAGCCTGAGTATCCATCCATAAACAAGAGCATTGCATGCCCGGCAGTGTTGTCAACGAGCACATCTATGTGTGGCAAGGGGAAGTCATCCTTAGGTGAGGCCTTGTTTAGGTTCCTGAAGTCGATGCTGACCCTAACGCGTCCATCCTTCTTCTTGACCGGGACTATATTGGTCATCCATTGAGGGAACAGCACCATCCTAATGAATTTGGATTGGAGAAGTTTGTCAACTTCCTCTTTCACTTTCACTGCGACGTCGCGGAGCATCATCCTCAACTTCTATTTGACCGGTTTCGCATTTCCTTCGAATGGGATTTGATGTTCTACCAGAAGTGGGTCTAAACGTAGCATGTCTTGGTAGTCTAATGCGAATACGTCCTGGTATTCATTCAGAACTCTTAGGATCTCTTCTTCTTCATTGGGTTCCAGGCATGCACTGATCTGGACTAGTTTGGGCCTTTCCTCGGTCCCCAAGTTGATTTCTTTGGTCCTTTCAGCCGTTGCTTGAGTTTGCTCGTCAAATCTCTTGATGACCCTCTAGAATTCTTTCGAGACTTCATTATCCTCTCCTTCGGCGTCTACTAATTCATAAACACCCATTTCATCTTTGGCATTCTCGGTCATCGAAGATGATTCTGGCTCCAAAATAATGGGGCATCGACTCATACCCTATCTCGCTGATCAGGCTCATGATTTCCTCTAGCCGCGATTGCTCTACTGGAAGAATTCTCAGCGCTCAGGTCTCCCTATGGTTCTACAATAATCGGAGGTTTCTACTCCTAGGCTACCTATATTTTTGGGATTTTGGTTTTCTAATTTTATTGGGGTTTTGTGGCTTTTTTATTTTTTGGGTTTTCTGGAATGATATGGTACAGGTTGGGTTGTGGAAGGGCTATCTAAGGAGGAAGATCCCTGCCTCGGGCAATGCCAAAATGCTGGGCGATACACCACTTCGTCACCTTTGGGATTCTTGACTTCCCAGGTTTTTTTGTCTTTTTCCGAGGGTCCTCCTCTCCAGTGTCGCCACTCAGCTGGCCAGTACACGACTTCCTGGCTATCAGGGTCTTTGATTTCCCAAGTTTCATAATCATCCCTTTTTTCGAGAATCGGCGTTTTTTTGTTGGGCAGTTTCGCCGAATCACTGGTACTATTCATGTTGCATGACAGCATTTGGAAACTTTCCTCCAGGGAGGCACTTGAGCCTCTAATTTCTTCGATGTCGTGGAATTCTTCCCAAGTACCAAAGATGTCTTCGTAAGTCTCGATCTCCTCGTCCTAAGAGGATGCATCGGTTATACCTTCTATTAAAAGTTCTTTTTCTTTCTCCTGGGGGCGGACCTCATGGCATCCCCCTCCATTAAGAGGTTCGTTGGATTCTAGGAGCTTGCTATGCCTAACGAAGTGCCCGCCTAGTTTCCAATCCTTTCTAGAAATCGTTACCTGATCATATTGGTCGAATCCCAACCCTTTTGTCCCTATACTTGCTTCTGGGATGACAAGGTCGAGGATCCCGTCCTTGTTTTTGCCTAATCCCAATCCTGGTTGATATCCAAGCTTTCTCATGAGGTTCCAACCTTGTATACATTCTCTTCTTAACGGCGGTCAAAATAGAGGGACCGGATCCGGTATCATACTTCGGACGGGATCGATGTCAGTTAGGGAAACGACAGGATTGATCTTATATCCATGTGCTTTGGTTCGAGGAGGGATTGGAGCTGGCCGCGGGGTGGGAAGTATTTGAAGTCCTTCCGGTTCAATCACAGGCGGGTCCCCCATTAGCTTTACGGTTTTTCCTAAGTGGGGAAACTTAATGCATTGGTGCCGCCTAGTGGACATGACCGCCTTTATGTGATTCAGCCAGTGATGTCCTAATATCAGGTTAAAGGTCACCAAGATAGCCATGACATAGAACTCTTTGAGTACCGAAATCGGGCCCGCTTGTATCGATGTCATGATCTTCCCGCAAACGTTTTTCCGGTTTCCATCATACCCTGTCACCACCAACGGGGCTGGGGTTAGGTCCTTAGCTGTCAAATCCAGCGGCTTGTACGTTTTTAGCGGACAGATGTTCAAAGACGCCCTCGTGTCTACTAGAGCACCGGATATTTCTTTCTTTGCAACCCTAACTGTGAGATGTGGGGGTGAGGTTCTTGCTTCAAGTGGTATCTCTTTTAATTCCTCCTCGATGAAGTTGAGGGAAAGTCTCTAGGGACAAGGAGGCGATGGATGTCCTTAGTTGCTCCAGGGTTATATTTTTCGGAACTTGTAAATGGGTAATGGCGTCTATCAGCTGCTTTTGATGCATCGGGGAAGTCTTGATCAGGTTAAGGATTGACACTTTGGTAGGTATCTTCGTCTGGTGCCCCAGAAGGTCATATTCTATTCTAGTCTACGACTGAATGTGAGCTCTTTCCTCGACAACTTCTATGGTCTATGCGCGGGGGCTTGCAAGCCTAGATCCGACGTATTCATGATCAGAGGTAATTGCTATGGGCAAATCCGTCCTGATCGGAGGTGTGCTTGTGAGGACTGTATGTCCAGGGGATGAGTCAACTGGGATTAAGTGATAGTTTGAGACCTCTTATGCGTGAAATCATCGTCAAAGTACACTTTGTAGAGGTCCGGGGAGTTGACCGCCATTTCAGTTATGAGAATATCTAGTCTAAATTTAGTCTTCCCGTCCCAATTTACGTATTTCCAATAGTCATCATCTTCAAAATAGTCATCATAGTGGGGTTGATTTTGACTAATGGTTGGCTGGATCGGGAAATTATTTGATTGACGTGACACAGTAGCAACATTTGTCGATGGTCCTTGCAACGGTTGTATTGAGGTTGACGCAGCGTGTTGTGGCATTAGGTTCATGTAGATTTGCATGTTAGGCATCCGATATGTCGTACCAACAGGCGGACCTTCGGTTTGTTGCATTCTCTGTTGACCGTGGACTCTCATGGGTTTGATGCTTTCCTAATCAATCATCCCCTCATCACTGAGGTCGTAGATCAAGTCTCTGGCAGTATAACAATGGGTTAGGTCATGCCTTGGCATCCTATGATGCGCACAGAATCTCATTCGATCAAGCAGGTCAGGCCATGGCTGTTGTCTTTCTGGTGGAAGCTGGATAGCGTTTTGTTATAGGAGTGACCAGAAAACAGTGATCCGAGGCTGAGGAAGTGGTGGGTAGTTAGCCCTCTTCGGTCCAAGTCTTCTCTTGCTCCTGTCATTGTTTTGGCCGGAATTGTTGTTGTAGTTGTACGGGACTACGTTATAGCTCAGCCGAGGATTAGTACCCTGATTCAGGTTTTGAGGTATCACTGGCTGATTCACAGGTGGTCGTGCCGGATTTATGTTTTGTCTTGGATGAACGGGTCCCCCTTGGTCATGTGATTGTTGACCATATCTTTGATCATTCCGAGGAAGGTTCCGGTAGTTCTGATCATTCCGGAAGTTCTCAGTATTTCCTTGAAAATTAACTTCCTGATTTTGCCCTTGACTCCGGTGTTGATTGTAATTCATTTCCTAACCATGATTGTATGGGCGATAAACCACTTCTTAGGTCGAGTTCACTTCTGGGGTCGCACGATTTTCCACTTGATTGGTCACACAACGGGCAATCTTTTTTTGATCGGAGACGCCTAGGTTATTCAGTATCCCATCGTCTAAGTTTTGTTTCATTCTCGATAACCTATGATGTAGGCCTCTCCAGTTCATGACTTCCCAGATAGTCATCAGTGACCTCATCGGTTCTTTCATATTCGAAATGACCATCCTGACTTGTTCCTCTTCTTTCATATTCTTCATAATCTTCATTCTTCTTTTGCTTTAAATTGGCTAAGTTGTGCCATAAGGGTTTGTTTTTTGTCAAGTGCTGGTATCGCGCCAGAAACTTTTCTATCACATCCTCAAAGGTATTGATCTCGTGTAAGGGCACGGATGTGTACCGGGTTAGTGCGTCTCCGGCTAGCGATTCTTGAAAGTAATTAATGAGGAGGGCATCATTGTCAACGATCATACGACATTTGCTGCAGAATGACACCAAATGGTTTGAGGATCTTTAGTCCCATCATACACCACGAACTTCGAGGCTTTAGCGAGGAAGGGTGACGTCTTGTCTCTTCTTTCTTCGTGAAGTCATAGGACCTTAACCTTTTGCCTTGTCGCGACGGGGACTTCTTTCTAATCTCACTCTTTAACCCCCTCAATTTCCTTCTGCATTTCCCTAATCGCTTGGGAGTCAGGGCTTTGATCTTCCCGTGTCAGGTCATGTCTTGGGGCCTTAGCTGGAGTTTGATAATAAATCGGTTCTACAAAATCATATTGAAGGTCCGATTGAGGTCCCGGAGGCCCAAATTGATAACTCTCCCTGGCCTGTGTTCTCCCCAGGGCTTGAGTGTAGGTTCGATTCTGAGTTCTACCCAGGTCAAGTGCTGATCATGATCGCTGTCTCATGTAAGTCGGTTGATAGGACGGCTCATAGACTGGTCGATCCAATTGATGCTCTTCAAAAAGCTTGTGAGGATCTGTGGCATTCACAACTTCATCATAATGTGGTGGAGGATTCTGCTCCTCATCTAATACTACGTAAGTCAGAGTGAACTGATTTTGATAGGTCGGGGGTGACCTCTCATATCCCATTGATTGGTGAGAGGTTAACCTAAGGACAGATGAGATCGATTGGCTCACAAAAAGAGTAGGAGGGGGTCGTCACTTGGAGTTGGGGTTGTACAACCTCATGTCGGTATTGGTGATGGACTCTCAGTATGTTCTGTGTGCCAGCATAAACGACAGTGCTTTGCTGCGGGACTATTGGTGTAAGTAGATGAGCCGGGCCCACTTGTTCTTGCCTAGTTTGGAGATGCCTGTTTTTATATGGAATTGGGATTGGTGGTGGCCTCGACTGTCTGGTGGTGGTCGTAATGGATACATCAATAGGCATTCTATATTGGGGGACCGTTGAGGTGATTGGTTCGGTCCAGGTGAGTATGGTTGAATGAGGAATGACCTGTGAGACTATAGGTTGAGTCACACGTCGGGCCCGTGTTGTGATGTTGGCATAGGTCCTATGTCCTGTCGTCTACCTACTCGACCCTACCAAATCCTTGTACGTGACTTGCGAATCGGCAAAGTACGAATCCCTCCTTATTGGAGTTGGAGGACTAGAGTGACTCTTCCTCACGGCTACTGAGTTCATTAGGGAAGGGACTCGTTCGATAATCGATGGGCCCAATATGTGCGGGGAATAGCACGGTCCGGGTAATGGGGTGTCGAGGGCTCTAGAAACCTCGACGTCCAATGGTGTGAGATAAGCCTCATCGATGGCTCAAGTCACTCCCAGGGTTGACATAGGAGGAATGTCGAGCATTCCCCATCGGCGATTTTCCGTAGGAACGAAGGTGGGGATGAGAAAAGAAAGACTTTAGAAAATATGAGAAGGGAAAGAACTTAGGAAAGAAGAGAACATTTTATGAAGGGGGAAATCTAATGGGGTTGAGCTCTTATGTTGTAGTGGGGAGAGCTTCAGCGGGCGGTCATGTTGACCCTAGTTCACATTCAACTTATGCCCGAAATGGCCCTTTAATAAATGGGACATGAACATTCGGTCATTGATCGAAGGTTTGTGTTCCATGATAAAACTTCTAAAAGACCCAAATAAGTGATAGGATAAGATGTTCCATGATACCAACGATCTCGTGTGACCTGCAAAAGACCCAAATTCGTGACAAGACAACAAAGGATGTCTCGTCATGATTGTCAGGCTGTTGGATGTGAATTTTGATCCCCTTGGTAGGGAAATCGCCATTCAACTATATGAGATATTAAAAAAAAATTACATCGAAAATGAGGATTCTGACTACCTTCAAAATCGACGGATCACAATCGCCAATTACGGATACGGCCGTAATACCATCCTTCGACAAAAGTCGAAAGAGAGTGGGAGAAAATGGGATGGGTTCTTCTCTCGTCTAATGTGCCGCTGGCGACACACGATGGTTGTCTTGTCACTTAATTTGGGTCTTTCAATTTGAGTCAAATTTGGGTCTCAAATAGGATCATAGTGAACTAGGCAGGGGAAATCAACATTCAGGGCCATGCAGACTAGTTGAAATTAAATCCAAGCATTCTAAGGGGGTAAATGAAATAAAATGGAAATAAACTAAAGAAAATAGGGGGAAGGTGCCAAATATTTAGAAGAGGATCAGTCTCGTTCCTGGTTACCCCCCCCCTGCAATGTCCTTTGATGACCTAAGGTTTAAAGGCTGATTCTTCGAATTGAAGAAGCGATGCAAACGAAACTTTGAGTTCTGATTTCTGTGGGTTTGTGTGCGATACGCAAGTGATAGAAGTGCATGGCCGATGATGGGCCGGAAATAAATAAAAATGGCCAAAGATGGGCCGGGGTTGATTAAGGGTGTCCGATGATGGGCCGAGAGTAAATAAATTGATATTGGGGTGACCGATGATGGGCCGAAAACAAATAAAATGATATTGGGGCGTGTGAAATCACTCGTCTTGTCATTCTCGTTAATTTGGGTTCTCGGAATCAGCCTCTATTCCCTTTAATTTTTGAGTTCAAATGATTATTTGGCACTGGAGGTGGAGGAAAAGAGAAGAAAATATCTTTAGGGTTGGTTTGTTGGTTTATGATGATTTTTTTTTTTTTTTTTGGATTTTAATAATTGGGGCTAGAAGGACCAAACTAGGGGTTTTTCTACTTGGATTTAATATAACTAATTCATTTCCCTAAATGGATCTCAACCCTATCCTAGGGTCCTGACCGCCCTCATCCGCTCTCTCAGTCCCTTAGCAGGGCCCGGAGAGAGAGTGGGACCTTATTTATTAAAATAAAAGAAACTAAAAGTAGTCTAACTTGACTAAGGGGATACCTAGATCTGGGTCTGGGGTCTGACCTGGTTGTCCTAAACCACTATTTAATTTCTAACTCCAATTTAATTAATATTTTTGAGTTTTTAATATCTTTTACCTTGTTTTTGGTCTTTTGGATTTCTATTATTTTTTGTTCTTGTTTTTGTGTTTATTTATAAGACCTAAAATCCTAACAAGTTTTTTTCTAATGAAATGAAGAGGGGAAAAGAGAATGAATTAATTTCTAATTTTTATTTATTTGTTAATTGCCATAAATACTCTAGAATTTCCTAAATATGGTTCTTAACCCTAGTGAGAGGGGACGAGAGAAAAGAATTCAATTATTGAATTTAACCTAATTACTTCTAATTAATAAGATAGCTAAATTTCTAATTTTAATTTTTACTTTTTATTATTATTATTTTGGTTATTTTACTATTTCTTTTTGTTTTTCTTATTTTTTTTTGTTTTTTTTTTTTTTTGGCACTATCAGATTTTAGCTAAGAGAAAGGAAAAGCGGAATGAATTGTAAAAGAAAATGCGACTAAGTTACGCGATGCACGGGCATATTTTAATGCATGAGCATATTGTATAAAAAGAGGATATAATTTGAGACAAATAAAAAATTAAGAAGTTTAAATTTACATTAGATGCATGGGCAGTTTTGAATGCATAGAATAAAAAAGCAACACACAATTAAATGCATGAAGTGAACAACGAGGTAAAATCGAACTAGATAGATGAAATATAATAAAATGATGAATGAATTAAAATAAAATAAAATGATAAGAGGGGGCTACGCATGCATGGGGCGGGTGTAGAGAGAGAGTGAAGAGAAAGAAAGAGTGAAGAGAGAGAGAGTGAGTGGAGAGAGAAAGTAGAGAGGGAGAGGTGGCTGGGTGGAAAGGAAAGTAGAGAGAGGGAGAGTAGAAGAGAGAGATCGGGCAGAGAGAGAGTGGGTCCGGGTGGAGAGAGAAGGAGTGTCGGCTGAGAGAGAGGAGAGGCAGAGAGAAGAGAGAGAGAGAGATAGAGAGAGAGAGAGAAGGCAGAGAGAGAGGTGGCGGGCGGAACAGGGAGAGAGTTGCTGGGACTGGGGCGGAGCAGGGAGAGAGCAAGGGAAAGGGAGAGCAGGGAAGGAGAGAGAGAGGAGAGAGATAGGGAGAGTGAGATAGGGAGAGAGTTGGCCGCAGGGTGGAGAGGGAAGAGAGAATAGGAAGATGGAGTAGTAGGGAGTGTGGCGGAGCAAGGAGGAGCGGAAAAGGGAGATAGAGGAGGAAAGAGAGGAGAAGGAGGGGAAAGAGAGGGGAGAGGGAGTAGCAGGGAGATGGAGCGGAGGAGGGAGACGGAGGAGAAAAAAGAGGAGGAGAGGGAAGTGATTGTGCAGGTGGCGTGTGCAGTGGCGGCAAGTGGGTGTGATGCAGGGGAAGGTGGAAGAAGAAGGTGGGAGGGAGAGGTGGCTGTGTGCAATGGGGGAGAGAAGTGGGTGCGGTGAAGGTGGGTGCGTGCAGGAATGGGGAAAAGAAAGAGAGTGTTACGTGCAGGGAAGGGGAAGGAAGAAAGATAAGAAGGAATGAAGAAAGAAAGAAGATGGGTGCTCGGTGTGTGCTGTAGTACGGTGTTACACCCTATCCCGAGTTAATCAAGATTAACTCTAATCAATCAAGATTAAACTGAATTAAGTGTGATTAATCAACTTAATGATGATTAATGATTAATATAGGTCAAATTAGTTTCATTTGAGTGAATTACGCATAATGGAATGGATTTGAAAGGAATTAACTTGATTGAATTGAATTTAGACTCAAATTAGTGGAATTAAGGACTTTTTCGTAAATACTGGTTTTAACGTATTTCATTGAATGTGGTGAAATTTGATACCATCGTGTGTATCTCAATGAGTACAATAACTTTCATAACAAACTCATATTCATTTGACCTCAAATAAAGCAAGTGAGTCTTAGTTTGACTCAAACTTGAAATATGTGTAAAATATGGGTTTATGTACAAAGTACAGTTTATAAAGGTTGAGATGAATGCAAAACCCATTTTTAGTCGGTGAAATAATCCAGAAGACCTGAGACGACTTCAGTTTCTTCCTTTCCTCGTTTTCTTCTCCATTTCTTCTCTACAAAGTGTTAGAACAGAGATCTTGTAAGTGATTTTGGAGAGCAATTCATTTTCTACATCTTCCTCACTAAATTGATTGGATTTATTGGAGTAAAGTTTGAAGGAAATCTCAAATTTCCTTTCCACAAGTTATCAAGTAAGTGTTAAGAGTAATTTTAGTTGTAAATGAGTTCTTTAAACCCTTTTCCATCTCAAAAGCTCATTGAGTTTGGATTTGAATGATTTGATGATGATAGGGTTTGAATTGAGTGGTTTTGTATCAAGTAAAGCTTGGAAAAGAGAGGGGTTTTTGTGTTAAATCACAGCTAAAGGCAAGTATAAATAGTTGTTGTGATTAAATGCTAGTTTTTATGATTTTTCTCCTGATTATGTTGTGTGATATGATTTTAGCCTTATATATGATTAATTTGTGTATATGATTGATTGATTGGAGAAGAAGATGGGTTAGATATTAATTGATTGGAATAGAACTGTTGTGGAGGTATATAAATGATTTTTGAGGAAAGGAACAAGAGGTTCTAGAATTTTATTGTAAGGAAAATTAGTTCATGTGTATGTAGGCATGTATAATTCATTAAATTTGATTTTTGTGAACAATTTCCATTTGGTTATAAATAATGGATAAATTGTTTATGGAATATTAGAGATTCAAATTATGTTTAAATGGTCTCTGAAAAGACCTAGAGATGAGTAGGAAAGGTTAGGAAAAAGTCCAGTGCAAAACAGAACTCTACATGTTTTGTCTGAAAATTCTGCACTAGAACGTTCAAACTCTTGATCTGAACGTTCGAACTCTTGTCTTAACGTTCCAACTCTTAAGTACTGAACGTTCGAACTCTTGTCATTGCTTGTTTTTTGCTTGGAACGTATTGCACAGGAACATTCCAACTCTTGTATTGAACGTTCGAACTCTTGGCAGACTATTGATTTTTGCAGATTTTCAATCGGCCATAACTTTTTAACCGTACGTCAGATTTTCGAGTTCTATATATCGATAGAAAGCTCTTGGAATGTAGAATCTAATGGTCTACATTTCCAATTAATCCAATGACTCAAAAATGAGTCCAAACTAAGGTGATTCTATTTGAATCAAAAACTCTTCCTATGCATTTAAATAGGTCTGTAAATTAGTCTTGAGACTAATTACAAAGTAATTGAGAGTTGTTAAGCTTAATGGACAATAAAAAGGAAAATTATTGATAACTTTGAATGCTATTTTACCTCCATGGGTGTGAATTAAGGGGACTTTAATATACAAAATACACATAAATTGTGATGTCATCGAGAATAACTTGTACATTAAACAACTGAGGATTTCACATGAATGGTTGGTATTATTTAATTGAAATTGTACACCGAATGGATCAATATCCAAAATGGATAATAATTTGAATTGAAATGGATTGTTTGTTTAATTATATCCATTTATTTGTTATTGAACAAAATTAAATGTTATTTTTTAGTCTGGCACTACATGGTGATTTCTATAAGCTTAATGGAGCTAACACTGCTGCAGCAGATTATTTGGGAGTGTTCCGGAACTCGGTGGTGATATCAGTTGTCCCTGGCCCGGACACTGATAAATCCCACATTATATGAATCCTTCCGTCTGGAAGATGGTAATCCTTCCTTTTTAGGAAGATGGAAATTTAATTGAAATGAAATGCTATTGTAGTTTTGCCAAAATTTGAAAGACTCATATTGATTTGAATTAAATATTAATTGTATTGCTTTCACTTTAGATTAGACAAATGAAATTATGTATTAGCATGTTAAAATCTTGTATCTATTTTTACATTGCTGAATTGTCAAATTCATAGTGTTATTGATGACATTACAGGCATAGCTGCCAATGTCGGTCCTTCTGAGGCTGCATCACTAGCGGAGATGACCAATCCGGTTCCCCAGGAGGACTAGTTAAGTGGAAATGAAGCAATATCATATGATTTTGATATTGAAATGAGAATCGAAATGAAAACTTTGAGAGAGAATTTGTTTTGGAAACGTTTCACACTTTTGATCCTTGCATTGTATTTAAATATGCAAGTGATTGGTTGTTCATAGTGTAAATAAATTTTTGTCTTTATATATAAGCAATGTATATTTGTTTATATTCCGCATAATGTGTAATTGATATCCCTTGTGAATTTTATGTGATTGAAGTTCATGTGAGTAAGTATGTGTCACGACTCGGGGTTATCTCGGATTTAATCATAATCTCGGGCTCGGGTCATGTCATGCGGTGAGTGTAAGGTGTGGAGGAAGAAGAGGAGAGAGGAAGGAAAGAAGGAATGAAGGAGGAGGAAACAGAGGAGAAAGGGGAGAAGCAAGGGAGATGTTGGTGCGTGTGGGTGCAGGTGGGAGAGTGAAGAAAAATAAAATAATAGAAAGGAAAGAAGAAGAGAGGGAAGGGAGAAGAAGAGTGTGTCGCCTGCACAGGGCACATAAGCGAGGGAGATAAAGGAGAAGAAGGGGAGAGAAGCACCTGGCTATGAGGAAGGAGGCAATGCTGTGTGCAGAAGGAGAGCAGCGGCGGTACTATGCGTGGGCCGGGGTTGCTGCGTGCGTTCGACGAGCTACTACTGTCGATTGAAGATGAAGGCACTACAGAGGGCGGCGCTATGTGTAGGGTCTGGAGCTACTGCTAGGGATGAACATATAGATGGAGGGAGATGGAGAAACTAGCAGGGGCGTCTGCGGGCGTTGATGCAGGGTGATGGTGGGAGGTGTGCGGTGCAGGGCTGGATGAGACATGGAGCAGAGGGTGGAGGAGGAAGAGGGAGTCTGGGATCTGCGTAGGTGGAGATGGGTTCTGCGTGGGGATAGGTTCTGCGTGGAGAGATGCTGTGAGGGAGGAGAGACGGAGGGAGATGGTGAGGCTAGGCGATGATGGCTAGGATGGGGTGAAGAGATGATCGAGAGATGGGTTCAGATGGGGATGATGGTGGGGTTGGGTGTGTGCTGCGCCTGGGAAGAGATCGACGTGTGTGAGATGGAGATAGGGATCGAAGGTTTTGATTGGGACTAGGGAGTTGGGGATAGAGAGGGAAATAGAGATCTCAGGGGGGAGGGGAGAGTCCAAATCTCGTGGACTCTCCTCTCCCATGCAACTAATGGGCCAGGCGGGCCAGGTCGGGCTTGTGGGTCAAATTGGGTTGGGCTTCAAGCTTGGTTCATGTTTGGGTTTGGATTTAGATTGGAGTTTGGGTTTGGATTTGAGCTCTATGGGTTTTGGGGCTGATTGTCATGTTCATTAGGCCAGGCCTGGTGGGTCTGGGTTGAGTTTAAAAGAAACTGGTTCAGGGCCAGGAGGTGGGGTCAGGTGGAATTTTGTCGAATTATCATCGCTGGGCCCAAGCTTCGTAGATTTTGATCCGCTTGCTAGATTTCGACGTTCTACACATCGTCGGAAAGCTCTCTGTGATTAGGTCACGATGAACCAATTTTTAGGGCGATTGGAGGTCTAGAAATGGTAGGTGATTTTTCATGCGGGCACCTTTGGAGTGTGGGGCCCACTGCCATGATTTTTAATCCGCCCGTCGGAACTCGGAGTTTTATATATGGACCGAAAGCTCTCGACGAGTAGATTGCAACGAGCCAACTTCCGGGGTGATCAGAGGTCTATAGATGATAGGTGACTTTTCAAGGGGGCGCCCCGAGGAGTACAAGACCCGTTGTTGCTATTTTGGATCCGCCCGTCGGATCTCGGAGTTCTTTGTATGGACACAAAGCTCTCAATGAACAAATTGCAATGAGAAAATTCCCAGGGCGTTCAAAGGTCCGGAAATGATACCATTAAATAAGGCGGACTAGATTACCCCTCATAGGGTGCCAAAATGAGGTGTCTACACTAACAAGCTGTATGTAGCAAATTGGGGCGCCAAAATTTGGTTTTTGGTCACTCTTTGGAACTATTTTGGGTCCATTGGAATGGTTTGGATTTTTGTGGAGTGTCAATTTCAAGATTTTAGCTCAATTTGGTATATGAGGTTGGATGGTCTAAATTTCGGAAGCTCATGAGGCTTGATTTTTTTATTTTTATTTTTTGTGTGGTCCAATCAACTCAAAATAGGCATGGAATCATTTTGTATGCTTTTGGTAAGAGGGAGTTTTAGTAGGAAGCCGCTTTTAGTGCCTAAGTGGTCAAACTTGACTCATATGGGCTAACCCATGGGACCTTAAGCTTTAAAGATGGCTTAGATCTCATGTGGTGTCATTTTGTAAAGAATATCTAAAAATATCTCTTTTGGATAGAGAATATCTAAAAATATCCTTACTTGGAGAGAATCTCTCAAGTTTCCTTTTTTTATTTTTGGGAGAGATTTTCTCAAAGTACCTTTCTTTGGGAGAATATCTCAAATCCTCTCTCTTGTGGGAGAGAATTTCTCTAATTGCCTTTGGAGAGAATCCCCCAAAGTATATTTCTTTTTGGAAGGTTACTAATTTGTAGCACTTACATCCTTGTTTTTCTCCTTGTTTCATTCTTTGGTTTGCTCTCTTCTATAAAAGCGAAAGGAGATTGGATCTCTTGCTTTCATTGCTTCTTTTGAAAAAATCTTCAAGACCAAGAGCTCTTTTTCTTCAAGGATCTTCCAGCTTTTCTTCTTCTTCTCCATCAATGGCTTCAAGTAAGTCTTATTTTCCAAGAAAACTCCATGTAGAAGTAGGATGGTTTTTGGGAATCAGGTTGTTAAATTGTAATTGGTATTCCTTGGATGCTTAAATTTGATTCAATGGATGGAATGTGATGATTGTATTATGGGGAGAGCAGGAGGCCCAGTTTTGTGCAGGTTGTTGCCTTTGGAAAGGTTCAAAAAAGGAGGAAATGAGCTGGAGTGAAAGAGCTTCAGAACTAACCTGAATCTGATTTGAACTTGTGGAGTTGGTCAGGGTTCAGTCAGTGTTCGGTCAACCGAGCTTGGGTTCGGCTAACCGAAGCCTGGTTCGGTCCCAATTCTAGAGTGCGACTTTTAGCGCCTACTGGGTGATTGGTCAGCCATACTCAGCTTCAGTTAACCGAACAGTGGAGTTCGGTCAACCGAAGTTGACCCGACAACTGACCGAGTAAGGTGGAAGGATCTAAGGAAATTATACTTTTTCATTGGATGGTACAGCCGAAGTTCAGTCAAGGTTCGGTTAACTGAACTCAACTCATTTCCAATTCCAGAGAGCAGGTTTTAGCTTTGTCAGAGTTCGATCAACTGAACTCATGGTCCGGTCGATCGAACAGAAGAGTTCGGTTAACCGAGGTCTGACCGAAGGGTTAGCCAAAATGATCAGTTTGTGTTGTTTATTCTGGACTGAGACTGTTAACCTAGGTTGGGACTTAGATGTTGGAAATCCTAAACCTACAATCACATGACCATAACATGATTAAAATCAAAGCACGTGGCTTGGTCTGTTTCGATGAGTTGTCTAGGTATTCGTGTATTACGTATCGTATAACTGAATACGTATGGAATTGTCTTAATGGATTCTTAACATGATTGTGCACCAAGGGATTTCCCTAGAAGCATCGTTGATTCAATTTCCACACATACTTCGTTTAAACATGTGGGGTACAGGTATGACACCACTTGCCTAGGTTTGGATTGTAATTTCCCCTTGACTTGTTAATTGTATCCGTCGATATTGGTCCTTGTACACTCTCTTGGCATAACACACTTAACTAATTATGAAACGTAAATCCTTGCAGAATTAGGACTTGGACCTGACTTAGAATACACCTTAGGATCCATGTGTCGTGTATTGATAAATATGACTGGCTATCAATGAAAGGGATTATCATGTGGTTGACTTGTCTTGTATTATCTTGAATGAGATAATCCCTATGTGCATGTCTTGTGTATTGAACTAGCCAGACTTACTTGTCTTGTTCTCCTTCTGTCAATACCACTTCGTTTCATTTGCATATTATGGCGAACTGCAGTTTGGGAGTTTTATTAATGGGCCGGTTACTCGGACATCGGGATGGGCAGTCGACGTAGGAAGACGTCTATGGCGTTGCATAATTTGGAGCGGGCTAGGACCCTACTGCTATTTCCAGAACCGAGAGCTAGGATCCCCCTGAAGTCGGACTTTGGTATTAGGAGTCTCGGTTGGTTTGTTATTGATACCCCATGAGATGGCTAGGACATCCTCGGAGCCTCCCTCCTAATTCTTACATTGCATTGCACGTTTAGTGGTTATTGCTAAATGATGCAAGGATTCCCGTCATTGTTTATGATTATTGTATTCGTGCTTTTATGCCTATATTCAATTCCTTGTATTCACATGATTGTTATTCCCATCTGTATTCTAATACTTGATGCATGCCTTGTTTACTATATCTTGCTTATTTATTGCTCAACATGTCGTTGACTCTGTTCCTTGGTGTGCAGACACCCCAGGTGACTACCTCTATAAGGAGCAGGTTGATGAGGAGATCTGAGACGATCTCCAACGAGCAAAGGAGGAACGAGAGTGGCGTGCCAATGACATAGAGTAACTTTATCACTCCAGGCACATGAGAGATTCATTGGGATTCATTTAGATTATTTATTCATTCGTTTTCTCTCGTTGAACCTTTCACTATTGTCATCACTAATTCTTTTAAATAATGGTCTTAGATTGTGGGATTGCCATTGTAATAAATTACCTTCTTTATTTAGTTCTATTAATTCTTGTTGCAACTTTAAATTTTAATGAGATTTATTATTCATTGTTGATATCCAAATATGCCTAGAAGTATGTGGGTTCTGCAATTCTTTTATTCTTGATGTTTGAAATGCGATATCCTCACAAGGGACTTACGATCCTTGGGCTTAAAGGATAAATTTTTTTATTAGTCCTAAATTTCTCTCCCCGGATCCGATTTATTCTCTAATCGGGTTCGTGGGATCTGACATAATGGTATCAAAGAAATGGATGGTTTCTCAAGGTAAAATTTATAGAAATAATAGGACGCATGTGAGGATCCTGTTAGTTAAAATTGGTCTCTTAGCTCAATTTCTAGCATTGTGATGTTAGCTTGAGGCATATTGGAACTAACCTTGAATATTTTACAAGACAATGGCCGGTGGATCCACTCGATCCAATAGTGTGCCACCACCAGAGGGTAGTTCTTCTCAGAATGGCCTTGAGAATCAGTTCCACCAATTCATGGCAGCATTTATTCAATCTCAGAAGGATTTGGCTGGACAGAGTACCAAACAGAATGAAAGTCAGATTGTGTTCCAAGCTCAGATGTTGGAGGTAGTACAGAAAGTGGGCCAGCCACAGCCTAAGGAATATGACCTCAACGAGTTGGTTGAGAAGTTCAGGAAGACGTTTCCACCAGAGCTCCATGGCATAGAGGGCCCCGTAGTTGCAGATGAGTGAGTTGTCCAAATGGGGAAAATCTATGAGGTATTCCAATGCACGGTTATTCAGTAGGTGCAACTAGCGGCCTACAAGTTCCATGGGACAGCGGAGAGATGGTGGAAGACCGTCAAGAACCCTTATGAGACTATCGCAAAAGATGTAGCCTGAAAGACTTTCACTAAGCAGTTCCAAAAGAAGTTTATCCTGGAGCATTAAAGGGACCATAAGATGGAGGAATTTGAGCGATTGGTGCAGAGTTAACTATCGGTGCAGGAGTACAAGATCTCCTTCATCCATCTATCCATATTTGCGGGGGCTCTGATTCAGCCCGAATTAGAAAGGGTTTGAAGGTTTATTAGAGGATTATGGGCAAACATCAAGATGCAGGTTCAGCGCAATAAGCTAACTAATTATGATGATGTGGTCAAGGAAGCAAATTGGGCAGAGGAGTCCCTGAAAGATGTGATTGCTTTGGAGCCGCAGAGGATCTTGGCATTGATACCTCAGCCCAAGTCACAGAGTTCATCATCCTATCAATTTCAGCAACAAGCACCTAAGAGGCTACGGATCGAGCCACTACTTTGGCAGTTGCCGCAGCGGATCACTTACACTTATTGTGGAGGCAGTCATCATGCCCGCGATTGTAGGAGGCAGTCTGGTGCATGTTATCACTGTGGGGATACCGGGCATAAGGTTCGCTTTTTGCCTAGGGAAGATAGGAGTGGGACCACCAGCACTCCCAGCTCCGGTGCCCAGGCCACCACATCCTGCGCAGCCATTGAGATAGGTGCCTCCTGCACAGGCACGGCCCCAGCAGCAGCAGATGATCGTCAAACCACCACAGCCATTGCAATAGTTGTTGACACCAAAAATGTCGCTATGTCCCTTTAACACCAAAAGCTACATGGAGCCACATCCTGCCATAAATAGGAAGGAGCCACTTCAAGCACCAGATCTTGTCAGAATCAAACAAAAACTGCAAGATCCTTCAAAGTAGCCAAAAGAGGGGTACACATGAAGTTTCGGGCCATTTCAACATCAGTTAGCCTAACTTCACTCCTCCGACAGCCAGACAGGAGCTCCCGGCAGTGACAGTGTCGAAGACTTCAAAATTTCGATCAGAGCCTACGGATGGTCTCAAAATACCTCCAAAAGGCCCCCTGCCAAATTTCAAGTCAAACGGACGACGTTTGACCCTTCATCAACTCTCGGGAAGCAAAAACAGGCCTACCAGCAGCAGAGCACCCCGGAATCATGGCATCCAAATTGGAGCTAATGGATCATCTCAAAATGACTCCAATAGGTCCCCTGTCAAGTTTTAGGTCAAACAGACATCGTTTGGCCTAGTTTCAAAGCTTGACATTTTCCTCGAGGTGAAATCAAGGCGAGCATTTGCGGGACCCCAAAAGGCTTCAAAACTCAAACCAAAGCCCATGGTTGGTCTTACTTACTACTCAGGAGGCTCCCTGTCAAATTTCAGGTCAATCGGACATCGGTTGACCGCAGGTCAAAGCTCGGCATTTCTCTCATGGCGAAATTAAGGCAAGCATTTGCAGGACCCCGAACGGCTTTAAAACTCAAACCAAAACCTATGGTTGGTCCTATCTACTGCTCAAGAAACTCCACGTCAAATTTCAGGTCATTCCGACATCGTTTGGCCTAGTTTCAATGCTTGACAAAAAATCGGCAAAACCGCACAACAAAGTCTTCAGCTTTCCAGAAAAATAGGAAACTTTGTGCTCTGATTTGCATGGCTTCTCATAGGGTTTTCTTCAAGAGAATCAGGCCAATAAATGAGGGGAAATGTCAGGAAAAATACAGAAGAAAAAACGAATGAAAAAAGATCGAAAAACGACGAAGAAAAGGCGACCGAACGGCGGCCGAGAAATGGGCCCAAAGCCCATGGTCGCCGGCGACCATGGGTGCATGGTCGCCGGCGACCATGGAATTCCGGCAACCCGAAAATCGCTGGAAGACCCCTTTTTCGAGTCCCTTTCGTGTTTCGAGTTGATTGGCCCCTGTGATTTTTCCAAAATCTGATTTTTCGTGCATAAAATCCGTCGATCTTCGTCAACATCACGGATTCGCCACCGAAATCATTGGATGATCATTAGATGCCTCGAAATCGCCAACCGGCCGACAAAGAAAGCACGCTTTCCGCCCGCCCGATCGTGAAATCGACAGGACAGATGTTGCTGGCACGTTGACATTAATCAATGTCTGAAATTGCATCGCCATCAGACATCAAACAACATGTGGATCCACCGGCGGTCATCGCAAGAAGAATTCCAAAAGACGCGGCGCGGCCCGCGACTCTTCAAGCGACTTGGCGACCAATTAATGAGGTTAAATGACCCGTTTTATGACAAGTTAATGCGGTCATTAACTCATTATTTTGGACGGCCCAATCAAAAGCAAGCAAATGGGAGTTACAAGTCAAAGGATTTATGGCATTAAAGCCATGAAACTCCTCCCATGATGGGGATTAAAGGCAATTAAAAGCTCATTATTCTCCATCGGCCAATCAGATTCAAGGAAAAATGAGTTACAAAACAAATACTTTAAAACTTTAATGCATTCAATGCTCATAAACCCTCCTAAATGGCTACCAAAGGCCTATAAATAGGAGGGCATTCCAAAGGGAAAAGGGATCAGAAAAAAGGAGACGAAGAACGGAAAAAAGAATCCAGAGAATTGCCCGGAAAATCCAGAGGCCCTGCAACTCTGCTGCAAAGACCACCAAAAGGTGATTGAAGCACCCTTGGGGGGGCATCCCCCCAAGGACCTCCCTTCTTCTACCAACATGGCTAAAACGTGGCTTTTCAGCCCGTTCACTTAGCTTTTTATCGGATATAAGACCTTCTCTTGGTCTTTGTCCTTTAAAAATCTGAGGTTAAAAAGCCAAGCCAAGAATCCAAGCATCGTGTTCTCATCTTCATGGACGATGGAGGAGCCCATACATGACTCGCGACCGTCGATCTGAACGTGTCCCCACAATCAAATGAGAAGTCAGATTCCTTTTCTTGATTTCTATTGCACTTTATTTTTCTTTTAGAGACAAAAATCACAACTCTTGTCTTTCATAATGGATAAGACTTGTAAATCGCCTTTTACAGCAAAAATCGCCTTTCACGGCAACAAATGAAATCGCCTTTCACGGCATATAAAAAAAACCCTTTTGTCTCTTTTCTTAAAATATGTGTGCAATAGAAACTAGAAAAAGTTTCATTTTCCCTTTCTACTTGTGAAGGTGGATCTTCGGATCACCGTTTCTAAATTCCAAGTAGAAAAGTGATGGACCCGATTCTTGATGTGTGCAATAGTAGCTTGGTGGACCCGATTCTTCCCTCTCTCCCGCTGCCTCCGCCCTGAGTCTTTCGGGGTACGGCGGAGGGGAGGAGAAGAAAAGTAAAGGGTATCAACATCTTTCTTTCTTTTTGTACGGGTATGCCAATTTCACTTTTCTACTTGAAATTTAAAAACGGTGATCCTAAGATCCACCTTCACAAGTAGAAAGGAGAAATGAAACTTTTTCTAGTTTCTATTGCACACATATTTTAAGAAAAGAGACAAAAGGGTTTTTTTTATATGCCGTGAAAGGCGATTTCATTTGTTGCCGTGAAAGGCGATTTTTGCCGTAAAAGGTGATTTACAAGTCTTATCCATTATGAAAGACAACAGTTGTGATTTTTGTCTCTAAAAGAAAATTAAAGTACAATAGAAATCAAGAAAAGGAATCTGACTTCTAATTCGATTGTGGGGACACGTTCAGATCGACGGTCGCGAGTCATGTATGGGCTCCTCCATCGTCCATGTAGATGAGAACACAATGCTTGGATTCTTGGCTTGGCTTTTTAACCTCAGATTTTTAAAGGACAAAGACCAAGAGAAGGTCTTATATCCGATAAAAAGCTAACTAAACGGGCTGAAAAGCCACGTTTTAGCCATGTTGGTAGAAGAAGGTGTTAGATTGTATGGACTCAATCCATCATATGATGTAATAAACTGATTAATTTCTTTATTTATCAATAATATCATGCTTTCCTTTCATGAGATGAATGGTGTTTTATTACTTAATGCACATGACCAATACAAATGACATAAATGGTTCATGAGATGAACCGGGTCCCATTAGTATATTAGATGTGATATATGTGTATGGATGAGATCCACACACAGGAGTCATTTGTCACGAATCTTATACTTAAACATCTTCACAACCGGTGATGAGACTCGGCATCTCATCTGATAAGGTTGCAGCGCTTTGATTACTATAAGATAGTGTGGTTTGTCTCGATCATTAGAATGTAAGATTCTGGATCACGGTACTGGTACATTGGATGTATTGAAGGACCATGAGAAGCACCTTATGTAATACTGTCTCGAGTTTAAGGTTTGCTCTCATAATTCCCTAACAATAGGCTCTCAATCCTGAGACAATATTGATGAACTCAAGTTTCTATCTATTCATTTGCTTTGAGTCACCAATGAGTGAGGCCAACTGTAGGTCAACACCTCGGTGTCTTGGGTACGTGGTAGTAGGACTGTGGGAACATCCAATGGTCAAGATGGAATCTATCTATATTATCCCCTTGTGCCAATTAATGAATTTATCATTAGTAAGTGCGCACCCATCTCGATTAAGAGTTAATTGGATGGTACTGATGATCACTGTGATTAATTGGGGCTCAAGGATAATAAGATGTGGATTTTATTTGGCGGGGCATTCTTAGTCCAGTTAATCCATGGATATTGATAGAGGGGCTTAATTGTGATAATCGGGAAGTTTAGGGTCTTCATTGTAATTTATTCCTAAGACTGGAGTGCAATTGCATTTATATAGTGGTGTTATTTGCAATTAACTGTGGGCCCGGATTACACATGAGATGTGGGGTCACGTGTCCCAGTTGGAGCCAGCTTTCTATGGAATCCCTAGTGGTCCCCACGCTAGCCCAAGTTATTGGAAAGATACTTATCCTACTAGAACTCTAAGATGAAGGAATTAGGAAGTTACTATTTCTATTTGAAGTGGGACTTCTAATAGTGGTAATAATAAGGTTACTATTTTGTGTAGAAGTAAGACTTCTATTTCAATTAGTACAAGAGAAGGAGGTTGCTTAATGCTATAAAAGGAGAAACAAAGGGCTGGGATTTCTATCCTTGGAATTCACGCCCAAAATCCCTTTGTGCAAGAGTTGCACATACTTCTCTTCTCCTTCTAGTTCTCTTCTAGTTTCCTTTAGAGCTTCTAGTTGTTTTCTTTAGGAGACCCCACCATTCTCCTTTAGAAAAGAGATCTGATACGGGCCATAGCGTGGAAGGCTAAGAGGTCTTGGAGATCTAAAGTTGTTTTCTTCTCCATCAAAGTACAACCGGACAGCAAAGGTATAATCTGCTTCTCTAATCTTTTGTAGATTATTTTGCATGGTGTTGCTTGTAATATTGCTGTATATGGTATAAGAGTATGAGAGATTGCATCCTGGATATGGTTGATGGCCTTATGGACGTTTGATCCCTGAGTAAAGTGGGTCAAAAGTCTTGAAATCACATCCACGAGGCCCACCTATTTCCAACAGAAGGGAGGTCCTTGGGGGGATGGCCCCCCAAGGGTGCTTCAATCACCTTTTGGTGGTCTTTGCAGCAGAGTTGCAGGGCCTCTGGATTTTCCGGGCAATTCTCTAGATTCTTTTTTCCGTTCTTCGTCTCCTTTTTTCTGATCCCTTTTCCCTTTGGAATGCCCTCCTAGGCCTTTGGTAGCCATTTAGGAGGGTTTATGAGCATTGAATGCATTAATGCTCATAATGGGAGGAGTTACAAGTTTTAAAGTATTTGTTTTGTAACTCCTTTTTCCTTGAATCTGATTGGCCGATGGAGAATAATGAGCTTTTATTTGCCTTTAATCCCCATCATGGGAGGAGTTTCATGGCTTTAATGTCATAAATCCTTTGACTTGTAACTCTCATTTGCTTGCTTTTGATTGGGCCGTCCAAAATAATGAATTAATGACCGCATTAACTTGTCATAAAACGGATCATTTAACCTCATTAATTGGTCGCCAAGTCGCTTGAAGAGTCGCGGGCCGCCCCGCGTCTTTTGGAATTCTTCTTGCGATGACCGCCGGTGAATCCACATGTTGTTTGATGTCGGATGGCGATGCAATTTCAGACATTAATTAATATCAACATGCCGGCAACATCTGTCCTGTCGATTTCACGATCGGGCGGGCGGAAAGTGTGCTTTCTTTGTCGGTCGGTTGGCGATTTCGAGGCATCTAATGATCATCCAATGATTTCGGCGGCGAATCCGTGATGTTGACGAAGATTGACGGATTTCATGCACGAAAAATCAGATTTTGGAAAAATCACAGGGGCCAATCAACTCGAAACGCGAAAAGGACCCGAAAAAAGGGGTTTCTGGCGACTTTTGGGTCGCCGAAATTCCATGGTCGCCGGCGACCATGGGCTTTGGGCCCATTTCTCGGCCGCCGTTAGGTCGCCTTTTCTTTGCCGTTTTTCGATCTTTTTTCATTCTTTTTTCTTCTATATTTTTCCTGACATTTCCCCTCATTTATTGGCTTGATTCTCTTGAAGAAAACCCTACGAGAAGCCATGCAAATCGGAGCACAAAGTTTCCTATTTTTCTGGAAAGCCGAAGACTTTGTTGTGCGGTTTTGCCGATTTTTTGTCAAGCATTGAAACTAGGCTAAACGATGTCGGAATGACCTGAAATTTGACGTGGAGCTTCTTAAGCAGTAGATAGGACCAACCATAGGCTTTGGTTTGAGTTTTGAAGCCGTTCGGGGTCCTGCAAATGCTTGCCTTAATTTCGCCATGAGAGAAATGTCGAGCTTTGACCTGCGGTCAACCGATGTCCGATTGACCTGAAATTTGACAGGGAGCCTCCTGAGTAGTAAGTAAGACCAACCATGGGCTTTGGTTTGAGTTTTGAAGCCTTTTGGGGTCCCGCAAATGCTCGCCTTGATTTCACCTCGAGGAAAATGTCGAGCTTTGAAACTAGGCCAAATGATGTCCGTTTGACCTAAAACTTGACAGGGGACCTATTGGAGTCATTTTGAGATGATCCATTAGCTCCAATTTGGATGCCATGATTCCGGGGTGCTCTGCCGCTGGTAGGCCTGTTTTTGCTTCCCGAGAGTTGATGAAGGGTCAAACGTCGTCCGTTTGACTTGAAATTTGGCAGGGGGCCTTTTGGAGGTATTTTGAGACCATCCGTAGGCTCTGATCGAAATTTTGAAGTCTTCGACACTGTCGCTGCCGAGAGCTCCTGTCTAGCTGTCGGAGGAGTGAAGTTAGGCTAACTGATGTTGAAATGGCCCTAAACTTCATGTGTACCCCTCTTTTGGCTGCTTTGAAGGATCTTGCAGTTTTTGTTTGATTCTGACAAGATCCGGTGCTTGAAGTGGCTCCTTCCTATTTATAGCAGAATGTGGCTCCATGTAGCTTTTGGTGTTGGAGGGACATAGCGACATTTTTGGTGTCAACAAATGCCCCCTCGAGGTACAGCGACGAGGTGCACGGCTCTAGCAGTCGGTGTGCCTCGAAGAGAATTTGAAGGAGATCTTCTTGCTTGACCAAGAGTCTTGAGCATTTTTCTTTTGATAGAGTTGCTTTTTTGAGCTTCCAAGGGATTTCGCGGTAATGAGAGGGGTCATGTACTGTCTCAAGGCAATGATTTTGAAATGACATTTGGATATGGGTTTTTGGTTTTGAGTTTTCCCTTTTAACCTTGTGAACCTAAAGGCTTTATGTGGCACATTAGGCGGTTAAGAAGGTTTTTGGTTTTTGACCTTGTGACCTAACAGGCTATATGTGGCGAGGTAGGGGGTCGGGATTTTGGTTTTTGGTTTCAGCCTTGTGACTAACAAGCTGTATGTGGCAAGTTAGGGGACCATGGTTTGGTTTTTGGTCACTCTTTGGGACAATTTTGGGTCCATTGGAGTGGTTTGGATTTTTGTGGAATGTCAATTTCAAGATTGTGGCTTGATTTGGTGCATGGGGTTGGATGGTTTGGATTTCTTTTGGAAGCCCATGAAGCTTGAAATTTTTTGTATGGTCCAATCAACTCAAGAGAGGCATGGAATCATTTTTGTATGCTCTTGGTAAGAGGAATATTGACTAAAAGCCACTTTTAGTGCCTAGGTGGTCAAACCTGGCTCATATGGGCTAACCCATGGGACCTTAAGCTTTTTAAAAGTGGCTTAGATCTCATGTGGTGTCATTTTATAAGGAATATCTAAAAATATCCCTTTTGTGTAGAGAATATCTAAAAATATCCTTACTTGGAGAGAATCTCTCAAGTTTCCTTGATTTTGGGAGAGATTTTCTCAAAGTTTCTCAAATCCCCTTTCTTTTTGGAGAGAATTTCTCAAGAATCTCCTTTTTAGGTGAGAATATCTCAAATCTCCCTTTCTTTTAGGAAGTTTGCTAATTTTTAGCACTTACCTCCTTGCTTTTCTCCTCCTTTCCTCTTTTGGTTTGCTTTTTCTATAAAAGCAATGGAGATGGGTTTTCTTTCTCTTGTTGCTTTCTTTTTGCAAAAACCTTCAAGAGTGCTCCAAGATAAAGAGTTTCTCAAGGATCTTCAAGTTTCTTCTCCTACTTCTCCATGGCTTCAAGTAGGTCTTCTTTTAAAAAAAAAAAAACCTATGTAGATGTAGGAAAGTTTCCTTTTCTCTTTTTTTCTTCTTTTCTTTTCTTTTTTTTTTTTTTTTTTTTTTTTCACGTGTTTTTTTTTTCTCTTTTTTTTTTTTGCACACGTTCTTCTTTTTTTCTTCTTTTTTTTATTTCTTTCCCTTTTTCTTTTTTTCTTCTTTTTTTTTTGTGTGTTGTACGGACAGGTCCGTACGGACCTGGCCGTACAGCCACGTGCCCTGTGGGCCACGTCCCATGGGCCAACCCCTCTTTTTTTCTTCTCTTTTTTTCTTCTCTTTTTTTTTTTTTTGAAGAGGTTTTTTTTTTTTTCTTCTTTTCTCTTTTTTTTTGCTCACCATGATATGAGGTTTAATGCAATTCAAGATGATCATGCATTCTTTCACTTTTTTTTTTTTTAATGCATCAAGATGAAAGGCTAGAATTTCTAGGTCAAGTCAACATGGATTTTTGACTTAGACAAAGTTTGATTGGTTTTTGACCAAGTTGGGTTGGAATTGGTCAAACTTTTGTCAAAGTTTTCCTAGCATCTAATGCATGATGGTTTTATGCATGATTTTTGGTAAATGGAATTGGGAGCATGATGATGCATACCTCGAATTTTCTTGCAAGCCTTAGGATTTTTGGAGCTTGTAGCAATGTTGAGTTCGAGCCTTCTTCGAGAATCCTTCATTGATTATGAGCTCGCAGCAATGTTGATCTCATCTTCAAGCTTCCTTTCTTTTTCGGGGTGCCTCCCTTTTCTTCGAAATTGCCCCGGAACGATGCTTAAAATTTCGCTAGGATTTTTTTTTTTAGCAAAATTCTGTCATTTGGTGTTTGATTTCTTCCTTTCTGACTTTTGCAGGTGGTTCCTCCAGAACGAACAAGGGTAAGGGCCTTGTTACTGATGCACCTCGTCGATCTGCCAGATCTTCCAATGCGGTCGTTCAACAGGCTTGGGAAGAAGTCCGTTATGTGGAGACGAACTTGGAAGAATGCGACTCGCTCAACCGAGATGAGATGAGACAACGATTGATCGCTCTCAAGGATGAGGAGTTTTATAAAATTATGGCAAGCAATCGTCCTTGGGTCCTGGACGATCAGAGCGTTGTGCCCAAGCCTACCTTTTTCTTTGGTGACGCTGTCCCTGATGACTCGTCATTCCAAAGGAGATGCTTTCAGTTCTCTTACACAGCTGATGGTGAGGAGAGAACTATTTCTACCCGATCGACTTTTGATCGCACTATCTCGATCATGAGTCTTTCTCCCACATGCTCTAAAAGAGAAGATCCTCCAAGCTGGGTGAAGAGGACCAATGCGGTTAAGACCGGGGTTTTTGTTGGCGGCCCTTCCTGTTATGCAGAGAAGTTGCCCCTTTGAATGGACATGTTGATGCCAGCCAGCGGCTACCAAGGTTCTGATCATCCATCAGTCGATTTGAGACCGGTGGGCCTTGGCATTTTTAGCTGTGACGACAGTAATTGGGTGAACCCCTTTCGGCTTCGCGGCCGCTTCAGTGCTGACTCAAGCTGGGAGTCATGGACTGATCACATCCTGTAGATTGGTGGCGCCATTCTGAAGGAGGCTGAAGTTTTTGACGCGGTTCGCGCTTTTCGGTAAACCGTCGTTTTCTCCGATGAGGCCTTCATGGCCATGTTGGAGTCTTTCCTTCCACAGACCAACACCTTCGTTGTCGCGAATGGTGAAATTGGTTTTTCCTTGAAGGAGTTGAGCGCTACCACCGGGCTGCCTATCCTCGGAAAACTCTATGAGGAGTTTATGCCTATTGACAGTGTCCTTGAGCAGCAGTTGGAGGAGTTCAGGCTCCTGTACTTTCAGCTCGTCGCCTTCTACGATTTTTTGAAGGAGAAGGAGGGCTCGAAAGTCCGATGCAGTAGTTGGAGGAGTCTCAGCTCTTTGTCTTCCAACTTCTTTGACAGTGGGGATGCTTCTGAGAGTATGTCCTAGGAAGCCAGGGCTAAGAACCCGAAGAAGATCTCCGCTATGCGAGAAAATTTGAGAGATTTTCTTACAAGCACAGACGCCATTTGTTCTGACATTGCGTTGGGGAGAGATCTCGCTGTTTACCTCACTTACTGGCTGGGTGAGGCAATTTTTGCTGGAGGAGATGGAATGTACATCAGGCCGCACTGTATTTTTCCAACTTGTCAGATGGCGTTCGGAGAGCAGCTTGCTTTGGTGCCTGCTCTTTACTCATATTTGTGCACCAAACTGCAGTCTGCTGCTTTCTTGGTTCGGCTTGGGCTCCCTATGAATAGGGTATTTTCAGCCCATATTTTCTATTCGTGGTTTGTGTACCACTGTCCGGGCTTCCACTGTTTAGGCGCTGCACAGGATGATGACCCGTTTATGATTCGGTTGGCTAGAGGGAAAGCCGTTCCCGAATCTCTTTTGTCTGCCCATTTGAGGATCCGACGGTTCAGGGACGTCGAGATGGAGCAGTCTTCAGTCAAGCTTTCTCCCGGTCTGCAGAAGAAGGCTTTTGATTTTGGTGTCTCACGCGATTCCACGAGAGCAGGGTCGGGAAGACACTATTCTTTGACAAACGCAGAGAAGGGATGGCTTTTTAAGATACGTGTTGGTACAATGGTGTACTGTCGACATCTTTTTATTGACATCCAGCCGTATGTTCCTTCTCGTTTTGCGTTGCAATTGGGCTTCTCCCAAGGCGTTGTAGGAGCGCCTTCAAGCATGGTGAAGCGTTTTGGGGGTCTTCAGGACTGGAGGAACGCATTGGCTTTTTACAGTGCGGAGGACACTACCGCCATGATTTCCTATCCTGAGCTGCCCACTTTCCGGACCGCTGGCTTCACGAAATGGTTCCCGGAAAGCTTCTCAGTGTACCGGGGGCTTTCCAAGAAGGAGCTCAATGTCAAGCAATCTTCCGGGAAGGGCCTTGGTAGATCAGACGACGTCCAGCGAGAGGAGGTTTTGGCCTTCCTTTCTGGAGTGAAGCATAGGATAGGCTTTCTCAAGGGCCGGGATGTCGTCAGATCTAGAGCTGTGCAAGAGGTACTTGGTGAGGTCCTGAGACAGCTGGAGGAGGAGGAAGCTGAGATCGACGCTTGGAGGCAAGCGGAACGAAGGAGAACTTCCATGGGGTCCACTGGCAGGAGCGGACCATCCAGTGAGGACTCTGGTGAGAAGCCTGACTTTGATAGCGGGGCAGGTTCTTCAGGTAAACCAACCCGCAGGAGCAAGAGGAAGAGAGGACAGTACCGTCATAAGAAGCAGTGCGAAGATTCTCCTGACGTGGAAGTCCCTCTTACCATTGATGAGGAGGTCTCGGGGATGCTGAAGAGCCTCCAGAGAAGAGGAGTCGAGAGGAAAAAGCCGACGATGGTATGATCCTTTCCCTTTCTTTTTCTGCTTCTCTCTTTTTTTGTTCTTTGAGAGATTTTTGTTTAGATCCACTGCTTTCTTTTCTTTTTGCAGAGGATGATGACTTGGTGATGCCTGAGGACCCGGCCGATGAGGGGGCGACGGATCCGACTACGGCATCTGAGGAAGAGCCAAGGGACTCTGGAGTAGACCCAGAATCTTCTCCTGGTACTACTTCTTTACTTCCCCCCTTTTTTTGGCATTTTCTTTTCTTTGCTAAATTTTGCTGACGTTTCTCCCCCCTTTTTTGTCAGCTGATTTGCCAGAGGACTCTGACGACTTCGAGCCATCCATGGATGTAGCTTTCTGCGACACTTCGGACGAGCTTATGGAGACAAAAAGCACTCCACCGGTCGTCGGAGAAGGTATTACACAGCAATAGTCTTGATAACAAGAAATTTTTTTTTGACAAGATCATATTCATACCTTTCCTCTTCTGGCAGGTTGTGAGGCGACAGGAGAGGTTCCATTGTCTTCCTCGGAGCCAGAACAGGAAATACCGGCGGCTGGTCCAGAAGTAGAGGCTTCTTCTACCAGTTTTGATGCGGCAGAAGTGCAAACACATGATGATATCCCATCTTCTGACGATCCGACTGGGAAGAGTCTTTCGATTTATCGCCCACTACGGCCTGACATGGGCAGTCAGTCAGCGGAGCATGGCGAGTCTTCATCTGGGCCCTCTCTTCAATTTGCAAAGAAGGTTTTGAAGAGTGTACTGAGCTCCTGGGTTGTGACTCTTTCTTCTGGTCACTTGGAGGCTGGCTTTGGCATGGTCAAGCACGTGCGAGACATCCTTGCTGACAGCGCAGAGGTTGGTCTGGATATCACCAATGCCAAGGCTTTCGTTGATGGAGTCATTGCACTGGGCGATAAGTGGAGCAAGACTAAGAACTCCCCAAGTGATGACTTTTTCAACGAAATGTTTCTGAAGCCTTTCAGCGAGGTCAAATCGGAAGTGAATGAGATTTTGAAGGCTCGGAAGCATCTCGTTCGGGAGAGGAACGTCACCGAACTGGCTATTATCGATTAAAAGCTAGGTTTTTGGTTTTCAAAAATGCAAGTATCGACTAAGAGTCGCCTCCCTGCTGAATGGTATTGCAAGTATCTATGGAATGTCGCCTCCTTGCTCATTCGGTTGCGAGTATCAATGGAATGTCGCTTCCTCGCGAAGTTGGGTGCAAGTATCGACTAAGCGTCGCTTTCCTGCTTTTTCTTCAAAAATTTTTGTTTTGCGGGTATCGATGGAATGTCGCCTCCCCACGATTTTTGAAATTTGAGGTTTTTCGAACCTTTGTTTTTCTTTTGAAATTTGGGTTGTGGATATAAACTGGAATGTTGCGTCTCTACGATTTTTGAAATTTTGCAAGTATCAACGAGGTGTTGCTTCCTTGCATTTTTGAGGTTTTGGAAGTATCGAATGGGGTTCGCATCCTTCCAATGGGTTTTTGCGAGTATCGACTTGACATCGCTTTCCCGATTTTTCTTTTTAGACACGAGGGTCGTAAATTTTGACCTAAAACCATTTTTGGCGGTAAAAGGCAAGGCGGACTAGGGTGGAAATTCCTAAGTCCTAATTTTTGTTTCAAACCAAGAATTTTGGGTTCAAGGATCGAAAATTTTGGTTAAGTTTGGGAAGAGGCTCCTAAACTTAGATTTTCGGATTTTGATTTTCTTTTGAACAATGAAACGATGAAAGTAAGCATTGTTTTGAAAGTTCAACATAAAGGTGAAAATTCCAAAAGGAGTGGGTTTGACGAGCAAGTACCTAGAAATAGGCTTTGGCCTTGCAGGCGTCGCTCTGACCCAGTGGAGGAAGTCTTCAAGGGTAGTATCGCTTCAAGAACTTGCCGTTGATGGGCAGCATACATCTATCACCTTCCATGTTTAGAAGTGCGTATGCGCCACTGGAGAAGACTTGGTCGATGACGAAGGGTCCCTCCCATTTTGGTTCAAATTTGCCTTTGGATTTGTGAGCGAAAACCATTGGCCTTTTTACCGCAAGAACCAAGTCACCCTTTTTGTGGGCGCGTTGCCTGACCTTTTTGTCGAAAGATCCAGCCATGCGTGCTTGGTAGAGCTCAATGCTTTGG
This sequence comes from Camphora micrantha, assembly GCA_003546025.1. Lineage (NCBI taxonomy): Eukaryota > Viridiplantae > Streptophyta > Magnoliopsida > Laurales > Lauraceae > Camphora > Camphora micrantha. Next base: position 49,985,787 of record QPKB01000004.1, on the reverse strand, counting down.
AGTGCCTCGGGCCGTCTCTCATCGAGATTGTCCAGCTCTTGGAGTCTTAATTTGGCATTGCTTTCTTGCGTCATGTGATTTTGTAGAGATACCCTTAAGGAAGGAATTTGTACCTCTAAAGGGACAACAACTTCGCATCCATAGACCAAGGAGAATGGCGTGCTATGGGTCGGTCCTCGAACGGTGGTTCGGTAGGCCCACAAAGTTTCGAATAGTTTGTCGCCCCAGTCCCTTTTGTGGCTAGAGACCATTTTCTTGAGAATTTTGCAGAGTGTCTTGTTGAAGGCCTCTGCCAGTCCATTCACCGCCGGATTGTACGGAGTTGAAGGACAACTTTGGATTTTGTATTTGTCGCAGAACCTGTAGAATCTGTGATCACGGAATTGTGGTCCGTTATCATGGACGAATCTTTTAGGTATGCCGAAGCGACAAATGATGTTGGTGCGCAAGAACTGAAGGACTGATGAGGTCTTCATTTCATTGAGCGCAAAAGCTTCTGACCACTTGGAGAAATAATCCGTAGCGGCGAAGATGAAGCGATGACCTTTGCTTGACGGAGGGGAGACAGGACCTACGATGTCCATACCCCAGGCTTCGAAAGGCCATGAAATTGCTGTAGGATGTAGCCATTTTGGAGGCATGTGGACATAGTCTCCATGAACTTGGCATTGTTGGCAGCGTTTAGCAAATTGCATTGCGTCAGCTACCATGGTAGGCCAATAATAACCTAACCTTTTTATCTGATCGTAGAGCTTTGGACCAGCCTGATGAGTCCATAAAGACCAGCATGCACCTCTTCGAGAGTTTCTTTAGCTTCTTGTTGTGATAAGTAGGGTAGAAGTACTCCATTGTAGGATTTTTTGTAGAGCATCTTTGAAGGAATGTCCAGATGAAAGTTTGGGGTTCGTCTTTGAACACTTACCCATTCTTTTGGATCTTCAGGCAGGATTCCGAACATAATATAATCAATGAACGGATCCCTCCAGTCGCCGATCGGAGGTCTGAGGATGGAGATCCGACTTCCAACCAGTTGGTGGCACTTAGCAACTGCTTGGTGTGTATTGAGGGGAGGGAGAATCCTTCTCTCACACACTGTAACTTGCATGTGTTCTCCTCCTTGGACCGCCATAGAGGCGGCGAGTCCAGCCAGGGTATCTGCACGGATGTTTTCGCCTCTACGAATGTGGGTGATATGACAGATGTCAAATTTTTGCCGAAGTGATTTTGCCTTGTTGTAGTAAGTCAACAGATCAGGCTTCCTGATTTCAAATTTCTGATTCATCTGATTGACGATCAGTTGAGAATCCCCGAAGGCTTCTAGCACTGTGATGCCGGATTCGAGGGCGAGTTCCAATCCTATAATTAGGGCTTGGTACTCAGCTGCATTGTTTGAACATGGTTCCAGTAGCGAGAAGGCGTGTGGAATCATGTATTTGTCGGGACTAACAAAGAGGATGCCAATCCCTGATATTTGATTTTCTTTTTCACTTGTCCTGGTTGCACCGTCGAAGTACATATCCCAGGAAGCGTTTGATAAGGAAGCCTCCACGTTGTAGACTGACTCGTCTGGGAGATCATCCCTGAGTGGAGAGTCTTCAGGCAACGGATGCTCTACGAGAAAGTCTGCCAGAGCTTGACCTTTGATTGTTTTTTGTGGTACATACCTAATATCAAATTGTGACAGGAGGTACCATTTTGCCAATCGGGCATTGAGGGAACCTGCTTTTGTGACAAGGACCTTCAGGAGATTGATCCTCGAGATCAGGTATACTGTGTTGGACAGCAGATAGTGACGTAGCTTTTGTACAGCAAACATCACTGCAAGACATTCTTTTTCGACTGGAGAGTAGCGATGCTCTGCACCTACCAGCATGCGGCTGAGATAGTATAGAGCAACTTCTTTTCCCTCGTGATTTCCTTGTGCAAGTAGAGCTCCCAAAGAGTGGTCGAGGGCTCTTGTGTACAAGATAAATGGTTTTCCAGTTGTGGGGGCAGCCAGTACTGGAGGTTTGGTGAGGTATGACTTGATGTCTTGGAACGCAGTTTCGCATTCAGCATCCCAGACAAAGTCCACGCCCTTTTTCATTAGGCGGGAGAATGGACGGCATTTCCCTGACAGGTTGGAGATGAACCGTCGAATGTATGCCAATCTTCCTTGAAGCCCTTTTAACTATCTCAGGGTTTTTGGGGATGGCATTTCTAGGATAGCCTTGACTTTGATAGGATCAAGCTCTATTCCCGCTTTCCGAACTACGAATCCGAGGACCTTACCCGATGATACACCGAAGAAGCATTTTAGGGGATTCATTCGCAGTTTGTGCCTGCGTAGTCGGAGGAAGACTTCTCGAAGATCTTTGAGATGGTCTTCTTTCTTTTTGCTTTTGACGGCGAGGTCATCAACGTAGCATTCGACCGTCTTGTGCTGCATATCTTGGAATATCTTCATCATAGCCCTTTGACACCAGCATTTTTCAGACCAAATGGCATTACAGTGTAATAATACACGCCAAATGGGGTCCGAAATGATGTATGTCTTTCATCTTTAGGATGCATTTTTATTTGATTGTACCCAGAGAAACCATCCATGAATGTCATCCGCTCGAATCCACAGGTGTTGTCGATCATCACCTCCGGTATGGGGAGCGGAAATTCTTCTTTAGGACATGCATTGTTCAGGTCTCTATAATCAATACAGACCCTGATCTGCCCATTTTTCTTTGTCACTGGGACGATGTTGGCCAACCATTCAGGATGCTGTTCCTCGCGGATGAAACCAACGTTTTTGAGTTTCTGAACTTCTTATTCAATTTTGTCCATTATGTCAGGACGAAATCTTCTTTGGCCTTGTTTGACAGGCTTGATATCTTTTTGTAGATTGAGTTTGTGAACTGCTATTTTGGGGTCTAAACCAGGCATTTCAGCGTAAGACCATGCAAAACAATCAACAAACTCACGAAGAAAAGCGATATACTCGGGTAACTCATCATCCTTTATATTCTTGCTTATGAATACAGGACGTGGGCTATCTGGCGTTCCCAAGTCTATCTTTTGAACAGAATCTTCTGTTGGAAGACTTGAAGGTGGTTCCTCCACGATATTTTCGGAGGCTTCCAACTCAACAAGACCTTCCGGAGTTTCAAAGGTATTCTCAGACCAAGGCTGTGCTTCTGACCATGGGTCTTCTTGATCGGCACTCTTCTCAAGACTCGCTATGAGATGGTCCCAATCACCTGTTGAAACTGGATCGAAGTATGGCACTTCTTTTGGAGATGATGGGTCTTCTGGAACAGAGGACTGTGCATCTGTATCATCGGACAATTCCTCTTCATCGTCAGAGAAATCGTACCAATTAGAGGAGCTTCTTGGATCCTTGACGGGTAACTCTTCAAAGAGATATCCAGGGAGATCAATATCTTCACAGACACGAGATGTTGAGGGTTCGTAGGCCAGACGACTTTGTAGCCTTTGGGTCAACTGTCTCATGAGAGCTTCAGGGTCGTAGCCCAGTCCGTATGAAGACTTTTCTATATGACGATAGAGTTTCCAATCCTCCTGCTGGCCTTTTGTCAGGGTGGGTTCCAATGGTACGAGAATACCGCGGCCACCTCCCAAGCCGATTGGATTTCGAGCGTCATAGCCCATTTTCTTCATGATAGATTGCGCCATTGGACTATACAAGGATAGTTGTGGCATACCTTCATTTTGGAAAGGCTCAAGTGAAGAGTTTGATGAAGAAGCCGCCGACTTGTGGAAAAAGATCGGCTTTTCTTCTGGTGAGGTTGTCGGAACAACGAAGGAAGCTGATGCTGAATCGTCTATGCCAGCAGGTGCCTCCAATAGAGTGAGAGCAGGTTAAGCTTGCTGAGTATCAGCTTGGCTTGACGACGTGTCGTCTTCTGTCTCTGAATTTGTGTCTTGCAAAATAGACACAAAGGAGATGACGAATTTACCCCCAGGCTTTTGTTTGGTCTTCTTTGCCTTGGTAGTGATCACCAGCGGCTTTGAAGACTTGAGGGAGACAACAAAAGGAGATTGGTTGATCTCCTTGGTTTTGCCGGATGGTTGATTTTCTTCCGGTGATTGCTGAGGAGTGTCGCGACCCCGGACCGGGTCCCCAGTAGAAGGGCGGGCCTAATCCGGGATCGGGACGATAATGATGATGTTGTTACATGATGTATGATTGTTCGTTCCAATTTCTTGAAACCAAACCAACAAAACGTATACGAGCCATCAAGAAGGATGCCACTCGTACACGTTATTTCCCACAGGTGTCCGCGGTGAGGATAACACATCGACATGAACATTTCTTTTATGTGCGGAAGCGTGTAGCAAATCTCTATTTCATACATTCATGTCCAAGATACAATATTAAGCATGTTTCATACTAGTATCAAAATGAGCAATGATCATTAAAGCTATAACCCCAAAATAAAGTTAAGGTTTACAACAAAGTAGTTTAATTACATTGTTCCCAAAAATAGAGGCCAACAAAGGCCAATGAATACAGTATCAAGTTTCCCCAAAAGAATGGTTAGATACAACCCAAAATGTGTTACACAACTCAAGCACCCGAATGTCTAGATGACATCATCGGCGTGCCACTCAACTAGTCATTGCGGTTCGCCAACCGCAACCTCGAGCTCCTCCTCGGGGAGACCAACAACGGGACCTGAGTACCAAAAACAAGTGTCAAACACGACGGTTTGGCAAACGGATAGAAAGACATAACAATATAGAAAATACCTTGAAAATCATTTAAACCTGTCAAGCATTAGTTTCATAAAACAAGATAAACATTTATTCAAATACATATGCAAGATAAAACATGTAAGGTGTCCAAGGAAACGGGAAACAGACAAGGTGGCAACCACACATAGCTAAGTCCTCTATCACCGAAGTGACAAGAGCATATCGGGATGTTGTCTCAGTCACTGAAGTGAGGAGATGCAACATAAGTAACATATACATATATAATACAATACGGGACGGGACCACGGTAGCGAACCGGGTATCGGGACAAGACCACGGTAATAACCGGGTAGCAGGATCCAAGACTGCAGCTGGCGGGACGGGAAAGGGTCTCCAAGTCGGTCGATCAAACCGGCAAGGAAAGCCAAGCTTAGTGGTGCCGACTCATAGGTCAAATCATGTAAAACAAGTCATGTACAAATTCATATTTAATGCACTTTAATAAACGGGCGGGACGGGGTGCTTAAAAGCACTAATTTCATTTTCAAACGGGAAGTGCATGTCGGGGCTAGCAAAAGCTCTAGTTTCAAATCCAATGTTTTCGGGAATGATAAATCTCATTTCTTGAAATACGGGACAAGTATCGGGATTCGATATAAATCAAGTGGATAAGGACCCCGTATGTCTATTGTGATGATCACTTGGTACTCCTTGAGTTTAGAGACATTCCGGGCTCTTTATGCACCTTAGGGATTCAAACCCTAATCGTATTTTAGTTAAACGAAGCCTAAATGAGAAGGGAACCTAAGCACGACGTTAACCTAGTAGTACCTTACAACCTGCTCATTCATCGAAGGGAAAACGGATTCGCGATATCCAAACAAACCAATTTCGTGTTTAGATAAAAGAAAGGATATCCCGTCGTTCCGTTCCGTTCAAGATTGAACTAAGTTAAGCACCGATACGACCGGATTAACCGTGAGGAAATGATGGTTCAACCATCCTCAAAAGAGGTCCAATGGGTCCACAAAAGGGTCCCTAAGTTCCATTTAAAGTCCATCTAGCATTGGGTAAAAAGTCAGTTTTTCAGCATGTTTTCAGTTGGGCCGGTCGACCTGGCCAATGGCCGGTCGACCGCGTACACAGGGGCTCGGTCGACCGCCCATGGGCCAGGTCGACCGTGAGTTGTAACTTTAAATGGTGAACAGTCTTTTGGTCAGGCTCCAGGGAGCCTGACCTCTGCATGGCCGGTCGACCGCGCCCTTGGCCGGTCGACCGCGTGCACTGCAGGACAGAAAATCCCGCAGTGCAGCAGGTCTGCTAACTGAGGCTTGTTCCAGTGTCGCCGGTCGACCGCGCCTCTTGGCCGGTCGACCGCGTGAACGGCGTAGCAGAACCCAGGTTCTGTTACAGCAGTTCAGGGGTCTTTCCCATTTTTCCTATCTTTTCTACATTGTTTCCAAATCTGATGAGCAATCCAAAACATGGATAAATCAAGCTTTCAAGACTCACAAATATGCATTTATTTCAAATCTAACAAGTCATTAATACCTCATAACATTAGGTGAAAACATAAATGCATTTCAACAAAACTCTTTCAAATGTAAAAATGTCAAAGCATCCACTTGCCTCAAGTCTTTAAATCAATGAAACACAGCTCCTAGCACTCTTGCAAGTCAAGGGAATAAGCTCTACCAAAAACCCCTAAAACAAACCCTAAAATGGGTCAAAACAATGAAGAAGAAGAGAGAGCTTTCAATATTGAAGATGTAGCTTCTCTAAGGCTAGAAGAATACTAATCTAGGAGATTAGGAAGAGAGCTTACCAAATGGTGTTCCAAAAGAGCAATGCAAGCTAGAATAAAGTCTTGGAGTGATGGGATTTCCTTCAAAATGGTGTCAATGGAGAGCCCTTGCAATGGAGAAGAAGGTTATGGAATCTCTTGAGATGATGGTGCAAGCTTGGGAGGTGCTTGATGATGGAGAAGCAAGAAGAAGAGGAGAAACCCTAGACTCAGGTCACAGTTGCTGGAAAAGAGAGAATGAAGGAGGAGGGTTCTCTTTTATAAGCCATACAAGTGGGCTCCACCATCAAGTAACCTATATGGGTTGAAATAGTGATTTTTGGGGCTCCGGATGAAATCGACGAAGAAGGAAGAAATGATCATCGAAATATCTAGTTTCTAAAAAGTTTATGTTTCGCAGGTTTCGGGATTAACACTAATTTGGTACAGATTTAGAGTAAAAGTACTGTTTTGCCCTTGGAGCTAGAAAAGTCATGTTTCGGGGTTTCGAACGGGAACGGGATCAACATGAAAGTTGAAGGCAATAATAAAACAAGTAAATCGGGATGAAATACAAATCACGAAAACCAACATAAAACCTCAAGCACACAAAAAGCCATAAACAAGGGAACCCCCAAAGCTATTCCAAATGCTATTCTAAACCACTAAACCAAATCCACAAGACAAATCAAGACTAACACGCAACTAACTAAGCACTAATCGGGATCACTCGGGTCGGGGTCTTACAAGGAGCCTTGCCTTTATCTTTCTGGAGACTTTCGGCAAAGGATGTTATTTCTTTCTCCTTTTCTTCGTTTTCATCTTTGTACATCTGCGAGTCTGCAAAATGGACTTCTTTGCCTTTGAAAGGCCTTTTGTCCTCAAATACCCGATGTACCAAGCCGTCGTCGCCAACAAACTTGATGCACTGATGAAGAGCTGAAGGAACAACACCACTCTCGTGTATCCAGGGGCGTCCGAGAAGGATGTTGTAGCATGAGGGGGTCTTTATTGCATATACAGTGACTTCAAAGATAAGATCACCGATTTGCAACTTGAACCTAATCTTGCCGATAGGCCTCTGAGCGCTTCCATCGTATCCAAAGATAGACACGGATGTGTGACTCAGCTTGCTAGGCGGGATGCCCAGCTCTTCGAGTGCCGAAGTAGAGATGAGGTTGAGGGCAGAACCCGGATCGATCTGTACTCTGTGTATTGGCATCTCTTTGATGCACCCTGTAAAGTATAAGGGCTGATTGTGCTTCGTTTCGCCTAGTAGGAGGTCTTCCTTAGTGAAGGCGATAGTTGCACTTGCTGCTTTTTGAACTGAGAGGCAATCATTGCAAGATCCCTCAGTCTTTTTCTCTTCTCCTTTTGAGGAGGTATTTGATTTTTTAACCCTATAGTCCATTTCAATTTGTAGGACTTGTGGGCATGCTTGTCGACATCCACATTCAGTCTTTACAGTTCTGAAATGAGACTATCACAAGTTTGGGGAGACATTCGTAATAAGTCTAGGATGTGCAGACGTGCAGGTATGTGTCTAAAGTACTCAATCAAGTCATACTTGAAAGCCTCCTTAGGGCCTGCATTCTCATTATTGTTGCCACTTGGGGCGTTTGCATTCTGTCCCGAAGGATTTACATAAGAAGAAGAAGTTAGATTGTAGTTTTTGTGGTAATCCAGGCCAGAGCGGGTACCTTTACCAACTTCAAGAGCTTCTAGAGACGGTTCTTCATTCGGAAGTCCACCCTTAGGATTGAGGGGATGATCCTTTTCATTTGCTGAAGATGCTTCCGTGTCAACCTTACCATCCTCAGTGATTGCATTCCATGGAGCATTTTCCGGGAACAAGTCCTGAACAGCGTCCAGCAATTTGTCTTCTTTGTTTACAATTTCATCGGTCCAGACATCACCCATGAGGTTGGGCATCTGGGACCAGTTGACTGGGTAGACTTCATCGGTAGAGACGTCTTCAAGGTAGTCAGCCAGAAGAGGTCTGTACTCTGATGTGACAGTCTCAGAAGACGAAGGTTGAGAAGATGCCATCTCCGAGGTAGTAATATCAGAGGATATACTACTTGATGTAGTATGGGAGTTTGTGGCCTCGGCAGATGAAGCTCCAGAGGCGTTGTCTTCTCGAACTATCGCATTGCAAGCAATAGAAAACGTCTCCAGAACGGATTGTTGGGAGTCAGATTCATCCTCTGATGTAAGGGGATCATCCACCCAGCAGTTTTCTTCATTTTCAGGAGTTACTGGAGGGGACTCCTGTAGATTTTTCGGGACCACCGGTTCTGGATTGTGATGAAGCTGATTGATGTGATCTTGTCCTTGCTCTATGGCACGATGCTGCAGGATCCTTGCATATTCTTTGAGATCAGGCATATGAGCCAGATCTTCTTCTTCATCTACTCCTTGTGGTTCCTCCTGATCGGGTTCTACCGGAGCATTGGCAGGTGCTGTGTCAACAGCATTTTCTTGAACAGCCTCTTGGTCTCCTTCATCATCAAACCAAGATCCCTGTGGTTGTAAAGGGTTATACCAGATCACCGGCATGAGGTGGGATTCGGGGATCCATTCCTCGTCGGAGAGGTATTCTCCTGTTTCGAGGGATTCCTCCCATTCATCGGTGTCACTGGCGGTGTCACTGGACTCGTACCCATCCATGGGGAATCCAATTACTGAATTGCAAGAGTATAATGCCCCCTGCATGTCTTCTGTCTTTAGTAGTAATGGCATGAAATCACGAAGGGTGAATTTCCTTGCCGGCCTCGAAGTCTCGGAAGGAGACTTTTCTGCTGCCCCCAGTGAAGGGGTAGGGGAAGTTTCTGTCTTTTCAGGAACTTCTTGTTTTGGTTGAGCTTTCTCCTGCTGTTTAAGTTTGCGAAGTTGTCTCCTGGCTTGCCTTCGCTGTCGAGCGGTCGGCTTTGTTTTGACGATCTCCCAGTTTTCATCTTCCAGGAGATCGAGATGTACCCATATGGGCTGTCCATCTGGTGTTGGGTACGGGATTAGCTCTTGGGATGTTTGAGCCATTTTTATCACCTTAAAGGAAGTAGTTACCTTCTTCTTTGGTGACTTTTGTGTTTGTCCATACGACACCATGTTGACGGAGGCAGACCCATAGTTTTTGTCAAAGGTGATGACTCCGTTTTTCCACATCTCGTTGATCTTTTCTCTTACATCAAAGCATTGGTTGAGAGGATGCGAGATCATCTGGTGGTATGGACAGTACCGGGGATCGCTGGTTTTGCCAACATCTCCTGGTCTTTTGGGTTCAGGCAGGGTGAGCTTCCCGTTTGCCAAGAGAGCCTCGAAGATTTCTTCGACATCTTCATCAAACGGGTATTTCTTTTCTACTCGTTCTTTGAAGGCATCAAAGAGTTCAGGTCTCTTACCTGCACCTTTGCTTTCAGCTTTCTTTGGTGGCTGCGGAGCTGACTTGGTTTGCACATTGAGAACCTCCTTTTTCTTTAGCTTCGAGGTTGCAATGGCGGTCGGCTCCTTCTTTGATGATTTCTGACTGCTGAGGTCTTTGATCACCGTCTTAGCCTCCATAGATGCTTCTAGGAGTTCTCCCAGATTCTTTGATTTGTTGCCGATAATCATGGAGCGTATCTTTGCTCTCATGTTGTTACGGCAGATGTCGACTAGCGACGCTTGTGGCAGTACGTCTGAACATTTGTACGCCATTGCCTTCCACTTGTGAATGTAGTCGTATGTCGACTCATTCTCTCCCTGCTTTAGGCTGCAGAGTTGAGCCATAGTCACAGGATGATCCTCACCTTTGAAGTGAGTTAGGAAGCTTGTCTCCATCATGGCCCAGTTTTGGATAGAGTCCTCCTGAAGAGTGGAGTACCAATCAAAGGTCGTACCTTTTAGGGTACTTGCGAAGAGACGGATCTTGAGGGCGTCTTGATCCGCGATGGCTCCCGTCAGGATCTTGAAATGGATGACATGTTGTCTGGCCGAGCCCTTCCCCGTATATGTTTGGAGAGTGGGCTGTTTGAATTTGGTAGGAAACGGTACCGAGTCCATCCATAAGGGATATGGTGGCTTGATTCCGTGTTCCTTTAGTGAATCCTCTTCCTTTGCTTTGGCGAGGATATCGTCAACGTCCTTTTTGGTAAGGGCGCGTGACTCATTTACCTCCTCTTCGTGGTGACTTGGAGGAGCTTCATTATTCATTGGACGTTGGAGGGTAAGAAGTAAGTTCTCCATGAGAGCTTCTATCCTCTGCTATCCCTGCTCCAGCTGCTGGATGCGTGTGGCTAAGTCATCTTGCGGCAGAGGCTGCTCAGCATTTGTGACTAAGACGTTCATCTTTCGAGAGTCGAATGAGGATATCGTCTTGGTGACTGAGCTGGAGCTCATTCTTTTAGATGAAGAGGTCGAAGAGTGATTGCTCCGGTGTCCTTGACTTGAAGGAGTGGGAGAATCTTCTCTATGTCTTCGGGCCTGGGAGACGCTGCGAGTCACCGGTCACTTGACATGGATTTTTATTGCTGACTTCTGGCGCCTTCTGGTTTTGCCAACCATATGGATAGTAGCAACTTGGTTGGGTGCTTCTTTTTCGACCCATTTTTGAGAGACCTGGAGCGTGGAGTGCTGAGCTCTTTGCTTCTCTAGTCTCTTTTGCCGATACGCCGCGCGGCGACGCATACGACGAGCGATTTGAGCTTCAGTTAGCTCGAGCTGTGCTCTAGCCACAAAGGAGGTGGTCCCTCGCGCGCAGCAGCCGAGCTTGTCTTCTTTGTAATCTGGCAAGGACAGGATCTGGATGCGGTCCTTAGCCTGTCGCAGCGAAGCTTTAAATTTGGCGAGCTCGGCCCCTGTTGATATGAAGGGCCGAGTTGCGGGAATACAGGCCTTGACAGGTTCTTGCTGAGGCCTGATGATGCACGACTTGACCCTGGGCTTATAGGAATAAGCCGGCTCGTGCTGGGTGGATTTTGTTTGGTGGAGGGCTGGTTTCTCCTCTTTCGTGTACGAGAGAGGGTAGAACCGGTTCTCCTTGAGCGGGAACAGGTATGCTGGCCTTGCAGATCTTTGGAACCTTCTTTGTTTTGGAGAAGGTCTTGGAGACCAAGTCTTGAGGTAGACCTGGTTTCTTGCAGGCTGAGGTTCCGCAGGATTGTCGCGGGCTTCAGTCTTCTTGGCGATTGCCCTTGGTGTCACGGTAGTGACGCGCCCAGGGGCGGTTCTCTGCTTCTTGGCAGGAGTTGTTTCTTCTGCGGGAAGTGGGAAAGGTCGCAGCGACCCGAAGACGATGGACCGGGTAGAGGAGGTCGACCCGGTGTCTTGTGTGTTACCGAAGGAAGTGACACTTCGGCCTCTGGCGAGGCGCTTAGGAGCGCGTTCGTTTTGCTTCTCTTGAAGCATTAGCTGGTACTTGTTCTCGTCGAAGGTGATTGTCAACGAAGCTGCCATGTTAGTTTTGAAAACCTTTCTGAAACAAGACCGGATCCATTAGTAATCACAAGAATGTGGTGATCATAAATGGAAATCAACTATGGTTTTTTCTTTTCAATTTGCTTGAGGGGACAAGGCCCGGCCCAAGCAAGATGAAGAAGGCAAAAAGCCATAGAGTATACAATTGTTCTAAACGCAAGTATGAAAGGCTCAGAGTGAGCATTCCAGTGACTGCTAGAAACAATTGTGAACCTTAATTCAGATTACCGAGGAGCGAGGCTCACTCGAGGCAAAATGATATAAGGTTGGGAGTACAAATGTGTCGGTCGCGAATACAGTAGACCCAAGAGGGCGTACTAGCACCGCTAGGCACAGATGTTGTAAATCGCATCCTTGAAATAGACACGAGATGGGATTTTTTTGAAAGGTCAAGGTTGGGTTCATAAAGGAGAGCAAATGGCACTCCGATCCGAACACGTGCTCAACATTTCTGCGAACACAGAGTCCGAAAAGGAAATAACCAGAATTTCTCGAATCTGGACCTAACAATGACGGAAGTTTTTTTTTTTTTTTTTTTTTAGAAAAGCTAGGGTCAGATTCATCAAAGAGAGCAAATGACTTTCCAACCCAAACACGTGCTCAACATTTCTGCGAGCACAGTAATCCGAGGCGGAAGAGGTCAAGATTTCTCGACTTTGAACCCAGACGTGACAGAAGTTTTTTTTTGAAGATTTTTTTTTTGAAAGTCAGTATCGGATTCATCAGAGAGAGCAAATGATGTTCCAATTCAAACACGTGCTCAACATTTCTGCAAGCACAGAGTCTGAAAAGGAAGAGATCAAGATTTCTCAAATTTGAACCAAAAATCGATGAAATTTTTTTTTTTTAGGGTTTGAGAATACATCGAGTTCTCACGATTCGTTCTTATGAAACCAATGTTGATAGACCAGCCCCCAAGTAAGGGTAGGATTACTTAATCAACCCGTTTGGAGGACCCTTACCTAGAACAGCATAGCTGTCTCCAAACTCTGGACAAGGCTTTTCTTAGATCAACCTCGATTAAAGAACGCAATCGGTAAAACTTTCGTGTTCTCAAATGCTTCCCTTTTTTTTTTTATGGACTCATCAGAGAGAACGAATGGTCCGTTCCCAATCTGAACAGGGGCTCAAACAATTTCTGCGAGCCCTAAGTCAGAAAGGAAAAGAAAACCAAAATTTCTCAAATTTGGATCCAAAAGAAAGAAAATTTTTTTTGAAAATCTGACAAGTTTGAAATCAGATTTTTTTTTTTTGAACTCGTTAAAGAGAGCAAACGGTCCCTTTCCCAATCTGAAAACGTGCTCAAACATTTCTGCGGGCACTGAGTCCAACAGGGAGGAGATCGAGATTTCTCAGATCTGAATTCAAAGAACAAGAGAAGAGATTTTTTTTTTTGTTTCGAGAAGGAGAAAGATTGGAAATAGACTTAAAGAAAAAAACAAAAAAACCCCATCCCATGTTTTTTTTTATGCAAGATTCAACATTGGCCACCAACTAGAAAGGTGCCAAAGAATCTAAGTTCATGTTCTCAAATGAACGTGTTCCACCGGGTGTGCCAGCTTGATGGACCCGATTCTTTCCTCTCCTCCCCTCTGCCGTACCCCGAAAGACCCGGGGTGGAGGCAGCGGGAGAGAGGGAAGAATCGGGTCCATCAATAGCGCCCTCCATCACCACAGCAACAATTTCAGTAGAGACCTCCAGCACCACCTAGATTTTAGGCTCGTGGCCCGAGGCCACAACAACAGTATTATCAGCAGTGTCCCCAGCAGGCAGGGAGAGCTCATGCTCAGACCCATGAGGAAGCAGAGGCTGCATGCAATATCATAGAAGTTACACTTTCAGTTTGTGGATTTAATGCTAAAGTTCTATTTGATCCTGGATCCACACACTCATTTGTTGCACCAGCTTTTGCACTTCACTTGGGAGAAGATAAGGAGACGCTGCCATTTGATTTGATAGTAGCTACCCCTGTTGGTAGATCAGTACCTTGTATTGTTATCTACCCTAGATGTCGTATTCAAATTGGAGAAGTTCAACTGACTACCAGTTTGATCATCTTACCAATGTCAGAGTTTGATGTGATACTTGGTATGAATTGGTTAGCAGCGAAAAGCCCACCTCCACTCGGTGTTAGATTGTTTTACGAAACTGTAATGTTACAGGGTGCAGATCGTAGTGTTGAGTTTGTTGGAGTTGAAAAGCCCACCTCCACGCGGTTGATTTCTACATTGAAGGTAGAACGGTTGATAAGGAGCAGTTGTGAAGGCTTTATCGCGTTTATCGCGGAAAACAAGGAGTCCAAGACTGTTAATGAGATTCCAGTGGTGCGAGAATTCCTGGATTTTTTTCTGGATGAGATTCCTAGTTTGCCACCTATTCGTAAGTTGGATTTCACGATAGAATTGCAGCCAAGTACAGCACCTATTTTGAAGGCCCCATATAGGATGGCTCCAGCATATATAATTGAAAGAGTCGAAGACTAAAATAGATGATCTGTTGAATGAAGGTTTCATTAAGCCTAGTGTTTCACCGTGGGGAGCTCCAGTGATATTTGTGAAGAAGAAGGACAAGACAATGAGAATGTGCATAGACTACAGACAGTTGAATCAGGTGACTGACAAGAACAAGTACCCGTTACCAAGGATTGACGAATTGTTTGATCAGCTGCAGGGAGCTCAATTCTTTTCGAAGACAGATCTGCATTCCAATTACCATTAGTTGCGAGTCAAGAACAAGGATGTTTCTAAGACTGCATTCCGAACGAGATACAACCATTTCGAATTTCTTGTGATGCCTTTCGGGTTAACGAACGCACCAACGGTTTTCATGGCATTGATGAACAAGGTGTTTGCCTCTTTCTTGGATCAGTTTGTGGTTGTCTTCATAGATGATGTGTTGGTGTACTCGAAGTCTAAGGAAGAGCATGAGCATCAGTTGAGGACATCATTGCAGCTTTTGAGAGATAACCAACTGTATGCTAAGTTGAGCAAATGTGAGTTTTGATTGGAGCAAGTGGCATTTTTGGGCCACATTATTTCTAAAGGACTGGCAGTGGATCCTAAGAAGGTAGCAGTAGTTGTCAATTGGGGAAGCCCAAGAAATGCAACGGAGATTCGTCGTTTTCTTAGACGTGCAGGTTACTACAGGAGGTTCATGAAAGGGTTTTCTACCATAGCATCTCCACTCACTAAGTTGACAAAGAAGGATATCCCGTTTGTGTGGACGGAAGGGTGTGAAAAGAGTTTCCAAGAGTTGAAGACACGGTTGACTACAACACCCATACTGATCTTACCATCTGCAAGTGGAGGATTTGGGGTTTACATAGATGTATTAAGGATAGGATTGGACTGTGTCCTTATGCAGAATGACAAGGGGACAGCCTATGGGTCAAGGCAATTGAAAGACCAAGAGAAGAAGTATGCCACACATGACTTTCACAAAATATAAAAAAACCTGGCTTTCATACCAACAAACCAAAACCTGGCTTTCATGCCAAAAAAGAAAAAAGAAAAAAAAAAAAAAAAAAAAAACAACAAAATCGGCTTTTATGCCACAAAAACCTAGCTTTCATGCCAAAAATCGGTTCTCATGCCACCAAATCTTGGCTCTCACGGCAAAAGCCAAATTTTGGCTTTCATGCCACAAACAAATCTTGGCTCTCAAGCTAAAAACCAAATTTTTGCTCTCATGCCACAAACAAATTTTGGCTTTCATGCCAAAACCAAATTTAGGCTCTCATGCCATAAACAAATTTTGGCTTTCACACCAAAAATAAAATTTTGGCTTTCATGCTGCAACCAAATCTTAGCTTTCACGCCAAAAATTTGCTCTCATGCCACCAAATCTTGGCTCTCACGCCAAAAACCAAATTTTGGCTCTCACGCCAAAAACCAAATTTTGGCTTTCATACTGCGAACAAAATCTGGCTCCCATGCCAAAACAACCATTTGACAAAAGATTTTTAAAAAATGAAAAACTTATGATCAAATTTTCAAACCCATTTAACTATTGCTTAAATTTGTTTTCATCACAAAAGGATTTAAGTGAAAGGAGGGAATACAAGAAAAAAGAGTGCTAAAAAGAAATGGTCACAAGCACTATAAAAAAAAACAAAGAAAGAAAGAAAGAAAAGAGTACCCAAAAAAAAATTATATGTATAAATGGGAACCAAAAAAAAAAGTGAGTTTGTTACAAAAGTGAACAGGAGCTCAGTCTAATATGGCCTCCAACCAAAGAGTCAACTCCTTAAGCGACCTCCTGGTCTTAGCTTTCAAAGATTCTAGGCCACGCTTGTTCAGATGCTGTAATCGGATCCGTCACCGCTTTATCGGTCGAAACCTCGGGCACCTCCATGTCATCATCTCCTACTGTCAGCATCAAAGTGGCAACTGGCATAATTTCAACATTAGAAGGTGACTCTTGTCGTCTCTTGATGTGATCTTCAAACTCCAAAGGATGCTACGTTTCAGGTATGTTATTTTATGCCATCCAATTCCTTTCTATAAAAAAAACTCAAGCATTTACATAAATCTTCATGCATTAGGAATTAAGAAGCCTTTTCCAAGATATGAGCAATTCCAACCCAAACTTGGTCAAAATAAAATTTTGTTCCAATCAAAATTCGTTTTAATCGAACATTGAACCTTAGCCTCTTTTGTTTGATATCATTCACTAAAAAAATGCATATGCATATCGTCTTGCATAAAGACATCATTCGCATTGTGAGGAAAGAAATGCCAAAAAAAAAAAAAAAAATGAAAATGGTCGAGTGGCCACAAAAAAAAAAAAAAAAGAAAAAGAAAAAGAAAAAGAAAAAAACGAGACAAGAAAACACGTGAAAAAAAAAGGAAGTGAAGAACAAAAAAAAAGAAAAAAAGGAAGAAAAAAAAGAAAGAAGAACTTTTTTACCATCCTACTTCTACATGGAGTTTTCTTGGAAAAGAAGACTTAAAGCCATTGATTGAAGAAGAAGAAAAGCTTGACGATCCTTGAAGAAGAAGAGCTCTTGGTCTTGAAATTTTTTGCAAAACAAATCAATAAAAGCAAGAGATCCAATCTCCCTTTGCTTTTATAGAAGAGAGCAAACCAAAGAAGGAAACAAGGAGAAAAGAAAGAAGGTAAGTGCTATAAATTAGCAACCTTCCAAAAAGAAAGATACTTTGAGAGATTCTCTCCAAAAGAAAGGAAATAGAGAGATTCTCTCTCAAAAAAGAGGAGATTTAAGATATTCTCTCCCAAAGAAAGATACTTTGAGAAATCTCTCCAAAAAGAAAGAAAACTTGAGAGATTCTCTCCATGTAAGGATATTTTTTATATTCTCTATCCAAAGGAGATTTTTGTAGATATTCTTCACAAAATGACACCACATGAGATCTAAGCTATCTTTAAAGCTTAAGATCCCATGGGTTAGCCCGTATGAGCCAGGTTTCACCACCTAGGCACTAAACAGGGCTTCCTATAAAAAATCTCTCTTACAAGAACATACAAAATCGTTCCATTCCTCTTAGAAGTTGATTGGACCACACACAAAAAAATCCAAGCCTCATGAGCTTCCAAAATACAAGCCATCCAACCTCATATTCTAAATTGAGCCAAAATCTTGAAATTGACATACCACAAAAATTCAAACCACTCTAATGGACCCAAAATAGTCCCAAAGAGTGACCAGAAACCAAATTCTGGCCCTCTAACTTGCCACATACAGCTTGTTGGGTCACAAGGTCAAAACCAAAAACCAAACCCTAACCCCCCTAACTTGCCACTTATAGCTTGTTGGGTCACAAGGTCAAAACCAAAATCCAAACCCAATCCCCTAACCTGCCACATGCAACTTGTTAGGTCAAAAGGTCAAAAAGAAAATCTAAAACCCAAAACCAAATCCAAATCTCTCATGTCATTTTCAAAACTCTGCCTTGAGATGGTACGTGATCCCTCTCACTGCCACAGAATCCTCTGGAAACTCAAATGGCCACTCCACCAAAAGAAAACTACTAAAAGACTCTTGGTCAAATCAAAAGCTCTCCTTCAAAGTTCTCTTCGAGGCACACATCAACTTCAAAAGTTATGTAACTTGTCGCTGTTGATGGACCCGATTTCTTCCCTCTCTCCCGCTGCCTCCGCCCCGGGTCTTTTCGGGGTGCGGCGGAGGGGTGGAGAAGAAAAGATAAAGGGTTTCAACATCTTTCTCTTTTTTTGTACGGGTATGCCAATTTCACTTTTCTACTTGGAATTTAGGAATGGTGATCCGAAGATCCACCTTCACAAGTAGAAAGGGGAAATGAAACTTTTTCTAGTTTTCCATTGCACACATATTTTAAGAAAAGAGACAAAGGGTTTTTTTGAATGCCGTGAAAGGCGATTTCATTTGTTGCCGTGAAAGGCGATTTTTGCCGTAAAAGGCGATTTACAAGTCTCATCCATTATGAAAGACAAGAATTGTGATTTTTGTCTCTAAAAGAAAAATAAAGTACAATAAAAATCAAGAAAAGGAATCTGACTTCTCATTCGATTGTGGGGACACGTTCAGATCGACGGTCGCGAGTCATGTATGGGCTCCTCCATCGTCCATGCAGATGAGAACACGATGCTTGGATTCTTGGCTCGGCTTTCTAACCTCAGATTTTTAAAGGACAAAGACTAAGAGAAGGTCTTATGTCCGATAAAAAGCTAAGTAAACGGGCTGAAAAGCCACGTTTTAGCCATGTTGGTAGAAGAAGGGATGTCCTTGGGGGGGTGGCCCCCCAAGGGGTGCTTCAATCACCTTGTAGTTGCTCTTGCAGCAGAGTTTTCTTTTCTTCACAATTGGCAGAGGTTCTTCTGATTTCTCTGGATTTTCCGGGATTTTCCGAGCAATTTT
>QPKB01000004.1:49928580-49966904 GCA_003546025.1 Camphora micrantha | reverse complement strand
TTGAAGGTTCTTCTGGACCAGAAGACTGTGCATCTGTATCATCGGACAATTCCTCTTTTATCATCAGAGAAATCGTACCAATTGGAGGAGCTTCCTGGATCCTTGACACGTAACTCTTCAAAGAGATATCCAGGGAGATCAATATCTTCAAAGACACGAGATGTTGAGGCTTCGTCAGCCAGACGACTTTGTAGCCTTTGGGTCAACTGTCTCATGGGAGCATCAGGGTCGTAGCCCAGTCCGTATGAAGACTTTTCTATATGATGATAGAGTTTCCAATCCTCCTGCTGGCCTTTTGTCAGGGCGGGCTCCAATGGTACGAGAATACCGCGGCCACCTCCCAAGCCGATTGGATTTTGAGCGTCATAGCCCATTTTCTTCATGATAGCTTGCGCCATTGGACTATACAAGGATAGTTGTGGCATACCTTCGTTTTGGAAAGGCTCAAGCAAAGAGTCTGATGAAGAAGCCGCCGACCTGTGGAAAAAGATCGGCTTTTCTTTTGGTGAGGTTGTCGGAACAACGAAGGAAGCTGATGCTGGATCGCCTATGCCAGCAGGTGTCTCCAATGGAGTGAGAGCAGGTTGAGCTTGCTGAGTATCAGCTTGGCTTGACGAAGTGTCGTCTTCTGTCTCTGAATCCGAATCTGTGTCTTGCATAATAGACACAAAGGAGATGACAAAATTGCCCCCAGGCTTTTGTTTGGTCTTCTTTGCCTTGGTAGTGATCACCAGCGGCTTTGAAGACTTGAGGGAGACGACGAAAGGAGATTGGTTGGTTTCCTCGATTTTGCCGGATGGTTGATTTTCTTCCAGTGATTGCTGAGGAGCCTTGCCTTTATCTTTCTGGAGACTTTCAGCAAAGGATGCTGTTTCTTTCTCCTTTTCTTCGTTTTCATCTTTGTACATCTGCGAGTCTGCAAAATGGACTTCTTTGCCTTTGAAAGGCTTTTTGTCCGCAAATACCCGATGTACCAAGCCGTCGTCGCCAACAAACTTGATGCACTGATGAAGAGTTGAAGGAACAACACCACTCTCGTGTATCCAGGGGCGTCCGAGAAGGATGTTGTAGTAGCATGAGGGGGTCCTTATTGCATATACAGTGACTTCAGAGATAAGATCACCGATTTGCAATTTGAACCTAATTTTGCCGATAGGCCTCTGAGTGCTTCCATCGTATCCGAAGATAGACACGGATGTGTGACTCAGCTTGCTAGGCGGGATGCCCAGCTCTTCGAGTGCCGAAGTAGAGATGAGGTTGAGGGCAGAACCCGGATCGATCTGTACTCTGTGTATCGGCATCTCTTTGATGTACCCTGTAAAGTATAAGGGCCGGTTGTGCTTTGTTTCGCCTAGTAGGAGGTCTTCCTTAGTGAAGGCGATAGTTGCACTTGCTGCTTTTTGAACTGAGAGGCAATCATTGCAAGATCCCTCAGTCTTCTTCTTTTCTCCTCTTGAGGAGGCATTTGATTTTTTAACCCTATAGTCCATTTCAATTTGTAGGACTTGTGGGGCATGCTTGTCGACATCCACATTCAGTCTTTGCAGTTCTGAAATGAGACTATCACGAGTTTGGGGAGACATTCGTAATAAGTCTAGGATGTGCAGACGTGCAGGTATGTGTCTAAAGTGCTCAATCAAGTCATACTTGAAAGCCTCCTTAGGGCCTGCATTCTCATTAATGTTGCCATTTGGGGCGTTTACATTTTGTCCCGAAGGATTTACATAAGAAGAAGTTAGATTGTAGTTTTTGTGGTAATCCCGGCCAGAGCGGGTACCTTTTCCAACTTCGAGAGCTTCTGGAAGCGGTTCTTCATTCGGAAGTCCACCCTCGAGATTGAGGGGCTGATCCTTTTCATTTGCTGAAGATGCCTCCGTGTCAACCTTAGTATCCTCAGTGATTGCATTGCATGGAGCATTTTCCGGGAACAAGTCCTGAACAGCGTCCAGCAATTTGTCTTCTTTGTTTACAATTTCATCGGTCCAGACATCACCCATGAGGTTGGGCATCTGGGACCAGTTGACTGGGTAGACTTCATCGGTAGAGACGTCTTCAAAGTGGTCAGCCAGAAGAGGTCTGTACTCTGATGTGACAGTCTCAGAAGACGAAGGTTGAGAAGATGGCACCTCCGAGGTAGCAATATCAGAGGATATACTACCTGATGTAGTATGGGAGTTTGTGGCCTCGGCAGATGAAGCTCCAGAGGCGCTGTCGTCTCGAACTATCGCATTGCAAGCAATAGGAAACGTGCCCGGAATGGATTGTTGGGAGTCAGATTCATCCTCTGATGTAAGGGGATCATCCACCCAGTAGTTTTCTTCATTTTCAGGAGTTACTGGAGGGGACTCCTGTAGATTTTCCGGGATCACCGGTTCTGGATTGCGATGAAGCTGATTGATGTGATCTTGTCCTTGCTCTATGGCAAGATGCTGCAAGATTCTTGCATATTCTTCGAGATCAGGCATAGGAGCCAGATCTTCCTCTTCATCTACTCCTTGTAGTTCCTCGTGATCGGGTTCTACCGGAGCATTGGCAGGTGCTGTGTCAACAGCATTTTCCTGAACAACCTCTTGGTCTCCTTCATCATCAGACCAAGATCCCTGTGGTTGTAAAGGGTTATACCAGATCACCGGTATGAGGTGGGATTCGGGGATCCATTCCTCGTCGGAGAGGTATTCCCCTGTTTCGAGGGATTCCTCCCATTCATCGGTGTCACTGGCGGTGTCACTGGACTCATACCCATCTATGGGGAATCCAACTACTGAATTGCAAGAGTATGATGCCCCCTGCATGTCTTCAGTCTTTAATAGTGATGGCATGAAATCACCAAGGGTGAATTTCCTTGCGGGCCTCAAAGTCTCGGAAGGAGACTTTTCTGCTGCCCCCAGTGAAGGGGTAGGGGAAGTTTTTGTCTTTTCAGGAACTTCTTGTTTTGGTTTGAGCTTTCTCCTGCTGTTTAAGCTTGCGGAGTTGTCTCCTGGCTTGCCTTCGCTGTTGAGCGGTCGGCTTTGTTTTGACGATCTCCCAGTTTTCATCTTCCAGGAGATCGGGATGTACCCATATGGGTTGTCCATCTGGTGTTGGGCACGGGACTAGCTCTTGGGATGTTTGAGCCATTTTTATCACCTTGAAGGAAGTAGTGACCTTCTTCTTTGGTGACTTTTGTGTTTGTCCGTATGACACCATGTTGACGGAGGCAGACCCATAGTTTTTATCAAAGGTGATGACTCCGTTTTTCCACATCTCGTTTGATCTTTTCTCTCACAACGAAACACTGGTTGAGAGGATGCGAGATCATCTGGTGGTATGGACAGTACCGGGGATCGTTGGTTTTGCCAACATCTCCTGGTCTTTTGGGTTCAGGCAGGGTGAGCTTCCCGTTTGCCAAGAGAGCCTCGAAGATTTCTTCGACATCTTCATCGAACGGGTATTTCTTTTCTACTCGTTCTTTAAAGGCATCAGAGAGTTCAGGTCTCTTACCTGCACCTTTGTTTTCAGCTTTCTTTGGTGGCTGCGGAGCTGACTTGGTTTGCACATTGAGAACCTCCTTTTTCTTTTGCTTCGAGGTTGCAATGGTGGTCGGCTCTTTCTTTGATGATTTCTGACTGCTGAGGTCTTTGATCACCGTCTCAGCCTCCATTGATGCTTCTAGGAGTTCTCCCAGATTCTTTGATTTGTTGCCGATAATCATGGAGCGTATTTTTGCTCTCATGTTGTTACGGCAGATGTCGACCAGCGACGTTTGTGGCAGTACGTCTGAACATTTGTACGCCATTGCCTTCCATTTGTGAATGTAGTCGTATGTCGACTCATTCTCTCCCTGTTTTAGGCTGCAGAGTTGAGCCATTGTCACAGGATGATCCTCACCTTTGAAGTGAGTTAGGAAGCGTGTTTCCATCATGGCCCAGTTTTGGATAGAGTCCTCCTGAAGAGTGGAGTAGTACCAATCAAAGGCCGTACCTTTTAGGGTACTTGCGAAGAGACGGATCTTGAGGGCGTCTTGATCCGCGATGGCTCCCGTCAGGATCTTGAAATGGATGACATGTTGTCTGGCCGAGCCCTTCCCCGTATATGTTTGGAGAGTGGGCTGTTTGAATTTGGTAGGAAACGGTACCGAGTCCATCCATAAGGGATATGGCGGCTTGATTCCGTGTTCCTTTAGTGAATCCTCTTCTTTTGCTTTGGCGAGGATATCGTCAACGTCCTTTTTGGTAAGGGCGCGTGACTCATTTACCTCCTCCTCATGGTGACTTGGAGGAGCTTCATTTTCATTATTCAGTGGACGTTGGAGGGTAAGAAGTAAGTTCTCCATAAGAGCTTCTATCCTCTGCTGTCCCTGCTCCAGCTGCTGGATGCGTGTGGCTACGTCATCTTGCGGCGGAGGTTGCTCAGCATTTGTGACTAAGACGTTCATCCTTCGAGAGTCGAATGAGGATATCGTCTTCTTGGTGGCTGAGCTGGAGCTCATTCTTTTGGATGAAGAGCTCGAAGAGTGATTACTCCGGTGTCCTTGACTTGAAGGAGTGGGAGAATCTTCTCTATGTTTTCGCGCCCGGGAGACGCTGCGAGTCACCGGTCGCTTGACATGGATTTTTGTTGCTGACTTCTGGCGCCTTCTGGTTTTGCCAACCATATGGACAGTAGCAACTTGGTTGGGTGCTTCTTTTTCGACCCATGTTTGAGAGACCTGGAGCGTGGAGTGCTGAGCTCTTTGCTTTTCTAGTCTCTTTTGCCGATACGCCGCGCGGCGACGCATACGACGAGCGATTTGAGCTTCGGTTAGCTCGGGCTGTGCTCTAGCCACGAAGGAGGTGGTCCCTCGCGCGCAGCAGCCGAGCTTGTCTTCTTTGTAATTCGGCAAGGACAGGATCTGGATGCGGTCCTTAGCCTGTCGCAGCGAAGCTTTAAATTTGGCGAGCTCGGCCCCTGTTGAGATGAAGGGCCGAGTTGCAGGAATACGAGCCTTGACAGGTTCTTGCTGAGGCCTGATGATGCACGACTTGATCTTGGGCTTATAGGAATAAGCCGGCTCGTGCTGGGCGGATTTTGTTTGGTGGAGGGCTGGTTTCTCCTCTTTCGTGTACGAGAGAGGGTAGAACCGGTTCTCCTTGAGTGGGGCCAGGTATGCTGGCCTTGCAGATCTTTGGGACCTCCTTTGTTTTGGAGAAGGTCTTGGGGACCAAGTCTTGAGGTAGACCTGGTTTCTTGCAGTCTGAGACTTCGCGAGGTTGTCGCGGGCTTCAGTCTTCTTGGCGGTTGCCCTTGGTGTCACAGTAGTGACGAGCCCAGGGGCTGTTCTCTGCTTCTTGGCAGGAGTTGTTTCTTCTGCGGGAAGTGGGAAAGGTCCCAGCGACCCAAAGATGATGGACCGGGGAGAGGGGGTCGACCCGGTGTCTTGTGCGTTGCCGAAGGAAGTGACACTTCGGCCGCTGGCAAGGCGCTTAGGAGCGCTTTTGTTTTGCTTCTCTTGAAGCATCAGCTGGTACTTGTTCTCGTTGAAGGTGATTGTCAGCGAAGCTGCCATTGTTAGTTTTTTTGAAAAACCTTTCTGAAACAAGACCGGATCCATTAGTAATCACAAGAATGTGGTGATCATAAATGGAAATCAACTATGGTTTTTCCTTTTCAATTTGCTCAAGGGGTCAAGGCCCGGCCCAAGCAAGATGAAGAAGGCAAAAAAAAGCCATAGAGTATACAATTGTTCTAAACGCAAGTATGAAAGACTCAGAGTGAGCGTTCCAGTGACTGCTAGAATCAATTGTGAACCTTAATTCAGATTACCGAGGAACGAGGCTCACTCGAGGTAAAATGATATAAGGTTGGGGTACAAATGTGTCGGTCGCGAATACAGTAGACCCAAGAGGGCGTACTAGCACCGCTAGGCACAGATGTTGTAAATCGCATCCTTGAAATGGACACGAGATGGGATTTTTGAAAGGTCAAGGTGGTTCATAAAGGAGAGCAAATGGCACTCCGATCCGAAAACGTGCTCAACATTTCTGCGAGCACA
Source organism: Camphora micrantha (assembly GCA_003546025.1). Lineage (NCBI taxonomy): Eukaryota > Viridiplantae > Streptophyta > Magnoliopsida > Laurales > Lauraceae > Camphora > Camphora micrantha. The sequence continues at coordinate 49,960,894 of QPKB01000004.1, read as the reverse complement.
GAATCCGAAAAGGAAATAACCAGAATTTCTCGAATGTGGACCCAACAATGACGGAAGTTTTTTTTTTTTTTTTTTTTTTTTTTGACGTCAGGATCAGATTCATCAAAGAGAGCAAATGACGTTCCGACCCAAACACGTGCTCAACATTTCTGCGAGCACAGTAATCCGAGGAGAAAGAGGTCAAGATTTCTCGACTTTGAATCCAAACGTGACGGAAGTTTTTTTTTTTTTTGAAGATTTTTTTGTTTTTTTTTTTTTTTTTTTTTGAGATTTTTGGAGAGCAAATGATGTTCCAATCCAAACACGTGCTCAACATTTCTGCGAGCACAGAGTCTGGAAAGGAAGAGATCAAGATTTCTCAAGTTTGAACCAAAAATCGACGAATTTTTTTTTTTTTTTAGGGTTTGAGAATACCTCGAGTTCTCACGATTCGTTCTTATGAAACCAATGTTGATAGATCAGCCCCCAGGTAAGGGTAGGATTACTTAATGAACCCGTTTGGAGGACCCTTACCTAGAACAGCCTAGCTGTCTCCACACTCTGGACAAGGCTTTTCTTAGATCAACGTCGATTAAAGAACGCAATCGGTAAAACTTTCGTGTTCTCAAATGCTCCCCCCTTTTTTTGTTTTTTTTTTTTTTTTTTTTTTTTTTTTTGACTCATCAGAGAGAGCGAATGGTCCGTTCCCCGTCTGAACAGGGGCTCAAACAATTTCTGCGAGCCCTAAGTCAGAAAGGAAAAGAAAACCAAAGTTTCTCAAATTCGGATCCAAAAGAGAGAAGATTTTTTTTTTTGAAAATCTGACAAGTTTGAAATCAGATTTTTTTTTTTTTTTTTTTTTTTTGAAATCAGATTGGACTCATCAGAGAGAGCGGATGGTCCGTTCCCCGTCTGAACAGGGGCTCAAACAATTTCTGCGAGCCCTAAGCAGAAAGGAAAAGAATACCAAAGTTTCTCAAATTTGGATCCAAAAGAAAGGAGATTTTTTTTTTTTTTTTTTGAAAATCTGACAAGTTTGAAATCAGATTTTTTTTTGTGTGGACTCATCAGAGAGAGCGAATGGTCCGTTCCCCGTCTGAACAGGGGCTCAAACAATTTCTGCGAGCCCTAAGTCAGAAAGGAAAAGAAAACCAAAATTTCTCAAATTTGGATCCAAAAGAAAGAAGATTTTTTTTTTTTTTGAAATCTGACAAGTTTGAAATCAGATTTTTTTTTAAACTCATCAAAGAGAGCAAACGGTCCCTTTCCCAACCTGAAAACGTGCTCAAACATTTCTGCGGGCACTGAGTCCAAAAGGGAGGAGATCGAGATTTCTCAGATCTGAATTCAAAAAACAAGAGAAGATTTTTTTTTTCGAGAAGGAGAAAGATTGGAAATAGATTTAAAGAAAGAAATTTCCAAAAAAACAAAATCCCATCTCATGTTTTTTTTTTTTATGCAAGATTCAACATTGGCCACCAACTAGAAAGGTGCCAAAGAATCTAAGTTCATGTTCTCAAATGAACGTGTCCCACCGGGTGTGCCAGCTTGATGGACCCGATTTCTTCCCTCTCTCCCGCTGCCTCCGCCCCGGGTCTTTTCGGGGTGCGGCGGAGGGGTGGAGAAGAAAAGATAAAGGGTTTCAACATCTTTCTCTTTTTTTTGTACGGGTATGCCAATTTCACTTTTCTACTTGGAATTTAGGAATGGTGATCCGAAGATCCACCTTCACAAGTAGAAAGGGGAAATGAAACTTTTTCTAGTTTTCCATTGCACACATATTTTAAGAAAAGAGACAAAGGGTTTTTTTTTGAATGCCGTGAAAGGCGATTTCATTTGTTGCCGTGAAAGGCGATTTTGCCGTAAAAGGCGATTTACAAGTCTCATCCATTATGAAAGACAAGAATTGTGATTTTTGTCTCTAAAAGAAAAATAAAGTACAATAGAAATCAAGGAAAAGGAATCTGACTTCTCATTCGATTGTGGGGACACGTTCAGATCGACGGTCGCGAGTCATGTATGGGCTCCTCCATCGTCCATGCAGATGAGAACACGATGCTTGGATTCTTGGCTCGGCTTTCTAACCTCAGATTTTTAAAGGACAAAGACTAAGAGAAGGTCTTATGTCCGATAAAAAGCTAAGTAAACGGGCTGAAAAGCCACGTTTTAGCCATGTTGGTAGAAGAAGGGATGTCCTTGGGGGGGTGGCCCCCCAAGGGTGCTTCAATCACCTTGTAGTTGCTCTTGCAGCAGAGTTTCTTTTCTTCAAATTGGCAGAGGTTCTTCTGATTTCTCTGGATTTTCCGGATTTTCCGAGCAATTTTTCTGGACTTTCGGGATTTTCCGAGCAATTTTTCTCTGGCCCTTCTCCTTGGAAAAGCCCTCCTATTTATAGGCTTTTGGTGGCCATTAGGAGGGTTTATGAGCATTTAATACATTAATGCTCATAATGGGAGGAGTTACAAGTTTTAAATGATTTGTTTTGTAACTCCTTTTTCCTTGAATTTGATTGGTCGATGGAGATTAATGAGCCTTTGATTGCATTTAATCTCCATCATGGGAGGAGTTTCGTGGCTTTAATGCCATAAATCATTGGATTTGTAACTCCCATTTGCTTGCTTTTGATTGGGCCGTTCAAAATAATGAGTTAATGACCGCATTAACTTGTCATAAAATGGGTCATTTATTCTCATTAATTGGCCGCCAAGTCGCTTGAAGAGTCGCGGGCCGCGCCGCGCCTTTTGGAATTCTTCTTGCGATGATCGCCGGTGGATCCACATGTTGTTTGATGTCGGATGGCGATGCAATTTCAGACATTGGTTAATGTCAACGCGCCGGCAACATCTGTCCTGTCGATTTCACGATCGGGCGGGCAGAAAGTGTGCTTTCTTTGTCGGCCGGTTAGCGATTTCGAGGCATCTAATGATCATCCAATGATTTCGGCGGCGAATCCGTGATGTTGACGAAGATCGACGGATTTCATGCACGAAAAATCAGATTTTGGAAAAATCACAGGGGCCAATCAACTCGAAACGCGAAAAGGACCCGAAAAAGTGGGTTTCCGGCGACTTTTGGGTCGCCGGAAATTCCATGGTCGCCGGCGACCATGGGCCATGGTCGCCGGCGACCATGGGCCATGGTCGCCGGCGACCATGGGCCCATTTTTCGCCGGCGACCATGGGCCTCATTTATTGGCCTGCCGGCGACCATTCCGGTTCGCGCGTAGTTTTCGCCGTTTTTCGCTCTTTTTCGATGCTTTTTCTTCCTGTGTTTTTCTTGACATTTCCCCTCATTTATTGGCCTGTTTTCCTTGGAGAAATCCCGTCGAGAAGCCACGGAAATCGGAGCACAAAGCTTCCTATTTTTTCGACGTGGAGCTTCTTGAGCATCAGATAGGCTCCTTTGATTGATTTGCATATGGCTTGTGTGTGGGGTCCATGTGGTGAATTCTTCAATTTATTTCTTGTCAAGCTTTAATTCAATAATATATGGCCCAGGATGACTATGTGTGCTTGAAAGTGGGTTTCGTGACAAAGGCCTGCAATTCTCATTTTCTGCACTTTCTAATTCAACACATCAAAAACTGAAGAGCCCATATTGAAGCGGGACCCATCTGGACAAAGTTCTACTCCAACTGGGACTCTTCGGAGAAGATTTACAAAACATTCTAAGTTAATATAGAAAAAGTATGAAAAGTATGAAAATTCAGGTTACTAGGTGACAATGCATGAAATGATGGAATTAGATGAATAATGATGCAATTCACCTAATTAAACTCCTAATTTATCCTAAAATTATGTGTAAATGTGCAAATTCATGAACTCAACACACCCCTCAACCAGCATTTTACTAGTCCCTTAGCAAAAGTTGCGAGCAAAAAGGTTTGAAGTTCTTTGATCTAATCTAAGAAATGAAAGTAAATATGAAATCAAAACCACTTTCACTGGTATTCTTGGTTGCATTAATTAGCATATGCAACAAGCCCTTAAACCCCTAGGTTCCCCTTAGTGTATGAGTTGTTCCTCATGAGGGTTTGCAGTGAATATACCCACAAAATTCTTTTTAAATTTTTTTTTTCAGAAGAATGATTAAAGCCTATCAAAATCTAGGGAAACTTCTTCCAAGAGAAAATTTATAGACACTGACTATTCTCGGTTCTCTTAAATTCGGTTCACCAATCCTATCTTTTGGTCAGAAATTCTCGAAATCATGATAATTGATCGTGCAGGGTGAAAGTATGTATTTGTAATAAGCATCAAATGATCCACCAAGAATTTCAGTGAAATTCTTTTTTTTTATAAATTATGGGCCGCCTAAACTTAGCAAAGAAAAATAGTCTTCCTCTCAAGGCAATAATGACGGCTTTCGCACTACTGTTTTTTCAAAGGCCGTAAATTTTTTTTTTCAAACACACACATGTGACTGTGCAATGTCTAGGTTCCTTAAGCATTCTAATTAACCCATGTAACGAACATTAGGCCAGTGACTCCCAAAACAGATGTCTTTAGGGCACTAGGTATGTAAATACCCCTACGAGCTTACTGGCTCGAGTTAAAAAGGCTACGAACCCAAACTAGTCACAAAAGTTTTTATTCCTTTCAAGACTTCTAAACATTTTTTTTTCTTTTTCTTTTTTGTTTTTTTTTTGGTTTTTTTATTCTTTTATATATATATATATATTTTTTTTTTTTTTGCGGTCCCCAACAATAACCAGCCCTTTCCATGTATCCACCCGTCGAACCAGGAAGCTCTATATACTAAGGGTCGATTTTCATTTCTTTTTTTCAATTGTCAAATAAAAACGAAAGTCATAGCTTCACATTCAAAACGTATACAATCTGTGTAAAAGTGAGGGATCAGAATTCAACAATTTTCCAAAAACTCTTTCCATAAATAAAATAGTGAACCAATGTTTTCTTTTACCCAAATAAATATCTTCAGTTCATAAAAGTTCTCTCGAAAGTTTCCCTCTAACTTTTTTTTTATCTCCTAAAAACCAAAGCAAAGAGAAAACAAAAATGTAGAATGAAAATTAAACAAATGATCACATGTCAAGTTCTAACTCACACTCCCAAACCTAAATTCAACATTGTCCTCAATGTTATGAATGCATGTGTAACGTGAAAATGAACGATAAGGAAAATTGGAGCATCTTACCATGTGGGATAATTGTAAAAGAATGTGATCAACCAGCTCAATTACCTTCCAAAATTGGGTTGCCTCCCAAACAGCGCTAAGTTTAATGTCGTCAGCCCGATGTAACAAAAATGATTAGTCCTAGTAAATTGGGTCTTCCAGAAGGATATCCTCAATGTTTTTATCCCTTAGGTCCAAAAACGGTTTCAACCGTTGAACATTTGAAAACATCCCCATTCTTAGGATTTTCAATTTCCACAGCACCATGAAAGTAAACATTCCTGGCAATGAATAGACTAGTCCACCGGGTTCGTAACTTTCATGGAAACAGGTGTAACTGGGAGTTATATAGAAGGACTTTTATACCCGATTCAAAGGATTTTCTTAAAATTGACTTATCATGGTGCAACTTCATCCGTTCCTCGTAAACTTTTGCATTTTCATAAGCATCATTTCTCAATTCTTCCAACTCATTGAGTTGCAATTTGCACAGAATACCCGCAGTGGGTAAGTTAAAATTGAACTTCTTAATGGCCCAATAAACTCTATGCTCCAATTCAACAAGCAAGTGACATGCCTTCCCATGGACCAACCTATATGGGGACATCCCAATAGGTGTCTTGTAAGCGGTTCAATTAGCCCACAGTGTATCGATCAATCGCAAAGACCAGTCTTTCCGAGTGGGATTGACTATCTTTTCCAGAATTTGTTTAATTCGCCTATTCGAAATTTCCGCTTGGCCACTTGTTTGTGGGTGATAAGGTGTAGCAACCTTATGGGTGACAGAATATTTTTTCAACAAATGCTCGAAGAGACGGTTGCAAAAGTGAGTGCCTCCGTCACTAATGATCCCTTTATGGGTACCAAAGCAAGAAAAGATGTGATCTCTCATGAAGTTAATCACCACATGGTGGTCATTCTTCTTTGTCGGTATGGCTTCGACCCACTTAGAAAAATAGTCTACTGCCAACAAAATGTAAAGATTTCCAAAGGAATTTAGAAATGGCCACATAAAATTGATCCCCCAAACATCAAAGATTTTCACTATCAAGATTGGATTCAAAGGTATCATATTCCTACTATTGATTTTTCCAAGCTTTTGACACCTATCGCAACTCAAACAAAACACATGACAATCCTTGTAGATTGTGGGCTAATTGAAATCACATTGCAAACTTTTGCAACAGTATTCTTGGAGCTAAAATGGCCCCCGCATGCATGATCATGGTAGAATGAAATGACCGAGTAATGGTCATGATTAGGAATGCGTCTTCTGATGATCTGGTTGATGGACCCGATTTCTTCCCTCTCTCCCGCTGCCTCCGCCCCGGGTCTTTCGGGGTACGGCGGAGGGGAGGAGAAGAAAAAGATAAAGGGTTTCAACATTTTTCTTTTTTTTGTACGAGTATGCCAATTTCACTTTTCTACTTGGAATTTAGAAACGGTGATCCGAAGATCCACCTTCACAAGTAGAAAGGGGAAATGAAACTTTTTCTAGTTTCTATTGCACACATATTTTAAGAAAAGAGACAAAAGGGTTTTTTTTTTTAATGCCGTGAAAGGCGATTTCATTTGTTGCCGTGAAAGGCGATTTTGCCGTAAAAGACGATTTACAAGTCTCATCCATTATGAAAGACAAGAATTGTGATTTTTGTCTTTAAAAGAAAAATAAAGTACAATAGAAATCAAGAAAAGGAATCTGACTTCTCATTCGATTGTGGGGACACGTTCAGATCGACGGTCGCGAGTCATGTATGGGCTCCTCCGTCATCCATGCAGATGAGAACACGATGCTTGGATTCTTGGCTTGGCTTTTTAACCTCAGTTTTTTAAAGGGCAAAGACCAAGAGAAGGTCTTATATCCGATAAAAAGCTAAGTAAACGGGCTGAAAAGCCACGTTTTAGCCATGTTGGTAGAAGAAAGGAGGTCCTTGGGGGGGGTGGCCCCCCAAGGGTGCTTCAATCACCTTTTGGTGGTCTTTGCAGCAGAGTTGCAGGGCCTCTGGATTTTTCTTTCTTCGTCGGGGGGAGAGCGAGAGCTAGATAGAGAGCCAGAGATCTGTCGAGAGCGAGAGATCCGTTTGTTCCCTTTGGAATACCCTCCTATTTATAGGCCTTTGGTAGCCATTTAGGAGGGTTTATGAGCATTGAATGCATTAATGCTCATAATGGGAGGAGTTACAAGTTTTTAAATTACTTGTTTTGTAACTCCTTTTTCCTTGAATTTGATTGGCCGATGGAGAATAATGAGCCTTTAATTGCCTTCAATCCCCATCATGGGAGGAGTTTCATGGCTTTAATGCCATAAATCCTCTGACTTGTAACTCCCATTTGCTTGCTTTTGATTGGGCCGTCCAAAATAATGAGTTAATGACCGCATTAACTTGTCATAAAATGGGTCATTTAACCTCATTAATTGGTCGCCAAGTTGCTTGAAGAGTCGCGGGCCGCGCCGCATCTTTTGGAATTCTTCTTGCGATGACCGCCGGTGGATCCACATGTTGTTTGATGTTGGATGGCGATGCAATTTCAGACATTGATTAATGTCAACATGTCGGCAACATATGTCCTGTCGATTTCACGATCGGGCGGGCAGAAAGTGTGCTTTCTTTGTCGGCCATTTGGCGATTTCGAGGCATCTAATGATCATCCAATGACTTCGGCGGCGAATCCGTGATGTTTGACGAAGATCGACGGATTTCATGCACGAAAAATCAGATTTTGGAAAAATCACAGGGGCCAATCAACTCGAAACGCGAAAAGGACCCGAAAAAGGGTCTTCCGGCGAATTTTTGGGTCGCCGGAATTTCCATGGTCGCCGGCGACCATGGGCCTTGGGCTCGTTTTTCGGTTGCCGTCCGGTCGCCGTTTCTTCGCCGTTTTTCGATCTTTTTTCATTCTTTTTTCTTCTGATTTTTTCCTGACATTTCCCCTCATTTATTGGCCTGATTCTCTTGAAGAAAACCCGATGAGAAGCCACGCAAATCGGAGCACAAAGTTTCCTATTTTTCTGGAAAGCCGAAGACTTTGTTGTGCGGTTTTGCCGATTTTTTGTCAAGCATTGAAACTAGGCCAAACGGTGTCGGAATGACCTGAAATTTGACGTGGAGCTTCTTGAGCAGTAGATAGGACCAACCATACGCTTTGGTTTGAGTTTTGAAGCCTTTTGGGGTCCCGCAAACGCTTGCCTTAATTTCGCCATGAGAGAAATGCCGAGCTTTGACTTGTGGTCAACCGATGTCCGATTGACCTGAAATTTGACAGGGAGCCTCCTGAGTGGTAAGTAAGACCAACCATGGGCTTTGGTTTGAGTTTTGAAGCCTTTTGGGGTCCCACAAACGCTCGCCTTGATTTCACCTCGAGGAAAATGCCGAGCTTTGAAACTAGGCCAAACGATGTCCGTTTGACCTAAAACTTGACAGGGGACCTATTGGAGTCATTTTGAGATGATCCATTAGCTCCAATTTGGATGCCATGATTCCGGGGTGCTCCGCCGCCGATAGGCCTGTTTTTGCTTCCCGAGAGTTGATGAAGGGTCAAACGTCGTCCGTTTGACTTGAAATTTGGCAGGGGGCCTTTTGGAGGTATTTGGAGACCATCCGTAGGTTCTGATCGAAGTTCTGAAGTCTTCGACACTGTCGTTGCCGGGAGCTCTTGTCTGGCTGTCGGAGGAGTGAAGTTGGGCCAAATGATGTCGAAATGGCCTGAAACTTCATGTGTACCCCTCTTTTGGCTGCTTTGAAGGATCTTGTAGTTTTTGTTTGATTCTGACAAGATCTGGTGTTTGAAGTGGTGCCTTCCTATTTATGGCAGGATGTGGCTCCATGTAGCTTTTGGTGTTGAAGGGACATAGTGACATTTTTGGTGTCAACACTGGTCTGGCAGTATTTAAAAAGATATGGGTCATCCCAGAAAAAGTACTTGACCTCGACTAAAAATTTTGATCGATCTTGTTTTGACCAATGGGCGGACATCTCCCCTGTAACAAGGTAATTGATTATATTTGTAAACCAGGGGATTTGGGAAATACTAAGCAATTGTTCATCAGGAAATTTTTATTCAGTGGGACCTCATCTGATGGCTCTAAGGGTAACCTCGAAAGATGGTCTGCTACAACATTTTCACATCCTTTTCTGCTACAATATTTTCACATCCTTTTCTATCTCTTATTTCTAAATCAAACTCTTGTAGCAGAAGGATCCATCGGATCAATCTGGCTTTTGCATCCTTTTTGGACAGAAGGTATCTTAGAGCTGCATGGTCCGTGTAAATGATGACTTTTGACCCTATCAAGTATGACCGGAATCTCTCCAAGGCAAAAATCACAGCTAGCAATTCTTTTTTAGTGGTTGTGTAATTTAGCTATGCATCATTAAGGGACCTACTTGCATAATAAATCACATGAGGTAACTTCCCAACTCGTTGACCAAAACAGCTCCAATAGCAATATCGGAAGCGTCACACATTAGCTCAAATGGAATGGTCCAGTCATGTGGTTGAATTATAGAGGCTGAAGTTAGTTCCTTTTTCAGTCTCTCAAAAGCTTGTAGACACTTCGCATCAAATTCAAACGGGGTCTCTTTTGTCAGCAATTGGCATAAAGGTTTGGTGATTTTACTAAAATCCTTGATGAATCGACGATAAAAACCAGTATGGCCCAAGAATGATCGAATCTGCTGAACTGATTATGGTGGTGGCAATTTGGAGATCAAATCAATTTTTGCTTTGTTCACCTCAATTCCATTATCATAAATAATGTGTCCCAGAATTATCCCCTTTTTACCATAAAATGACATTTCTCCCAATTTAATACTAGATTCTTTTCTTTGCATCTTTCAAGTACTAGGGACAAATCATGTAAGCATTCCTCAAAAGAATTGCCAAAGACCGAAAAATCATCCATAAAAACCTCAATGAATCTTTCTACCATGTCAGGAAAATATGCTCAACATGCACCTTTGAAAGGTGGTCGGTGCATTGCATAGCCCAAAGGGCATGCGTCCGTAAGCAAAAGTGCCAAACAGACAGGTGAATATGGTCTTTTCCTAGTCCTCGAGTGCAATTTGAATTTGATTGTAACCGGAATAACCATCAAGAAAATAATAATAAGCATGACCTGCTAGCCTTTCGAGCATCTGATCCATGAATGTGAGGGGAAAATGATTTTTTCGAGTGACTGAGTTCAACTTCCTATAATCAATGCATACCCTCCATCCAGTCTGTATCCGAGTGGGTACCAATTTAATGCCTTCATTTTGAATCACTGTTATTCTAGATTTCTTTGGTACCACTTGAACCGAGCTCACCCATGCACTATCAGATATGGGATAAAGCACCCCTGCATTGAGTAATTTTAAGACTTCCGACCTAACAACTTCCTTCATTGCAGGGTTCAATCGCCTTTGTGCTTCACAAGAAGTTTTTGCATTTTGCTTCCAAATAGATTCTATGTTGGACCATAGATGGGCTAATTCCTTTGATATCTGCAATGGACCACCATATAGCTTCCTTGTTCTAATCCAAAATTTTCGCGATTTTTTCTTCTTGGACAGGGTCCAAGTCTGAGGCTATACTCACTTGAATAGTTTCTAGCGGGCCTAAAAATACATATTTCAAGGTATCCGGCAGCTGCTTGAGTCCTAACTTTGGGGGCTGTACAATCGATGAGACAGGTGGGTAAGCAGATGGAGTCAGAATCTCATGCTTTGGTTGCCACCTGGAGCAATTCATGGATGTGGTTGAGTCTAACAGTGCATTGACTTCCTCAATATGTCCATCTACATCAAAATCACTTCCAAAGTGGGCCAGACAAGCCTCTAGTGGATCTTCGAGTTTCAAATGGGGTAAGTTCAAAAACCACATCATCCTCATCAGGAGGTTGCTTACTGGCATTAAAAATATTTACTTGGACTGTCATTGTCCCAAAAGAAATTTGCATCACTCCATTCTTGCAATTGATCAAAGCATTTGAGGTAGCAAGTAATGGTCTCCCCAAGATTATTGGAATTTTGGGTTCAGCCCTAAATATGTGTTTGGTATCTAAGACAACAAAATCAATGGGAAACACAAAGTCTCCGACTTTGATAAGAACGCCTTCAACTACCCCCTTGGGGTATCGAATTGATGCATCGGCCAATTGCAAGGTCACATGGGTCTTTTTCAATTTCCCCAAACCTAATTCTTCATAAACAGAGTATGGAAGAAGGTTCACACTTGCACCCAAGTCTAGAAAAGCTTTTTCTATGTGATGGTCCCCTATCTGGCAAGAAATGGTAGGACACCCTGGGTCTTTGTATTTGATCAGGGTTGGATAGGAAATGATTGAGCTAACTTGTTGGGCTAGAAAAGCCTTCTTGGGCACATCGGTAGTCCTTTTGAATGTGCAAAGGTCCTTCAGAAATTTTGCGTAGGCCGAAATTTGTTGGATAGCATCAAGTAGTGGGATATTAATCCTCACTTATTTGAATACTTCTGTTGACACCAAAAATGTCACTTTGCCTCTTCACACATTATCGACATCAAAAGGCCACATGGAGCTACGTCCTACCACAAACAGGCGAACGCCGCTTCAAGCATCAGATCTTGTCAAAATCAAACAAAAACTGCAAGATCCTTCAAAACAGCCAAAAGGGGGATACATCTAAAGTTTCGGGCCATTCCAACATTATTAAGCCTAACTTCACTCATCCAGCAGCTGAACAGGCGCTCCTGGCGGCGACAATGTTGGAAACATCAAAACTTTGATCAGAGCCTATGGATGGTCTCAATATATTTCCAGAAGGCTTCATATCAAATTTCAAGTCAAACTGACAAGGTTTGACCCTCCATCAACACACGAGCAGCAAAATCAAGCCTCTCCGCAGCGAGAACCACCGAGGCCATCACTCATCAAGCAGAGCATGTGGGTAGCTTCTACATACTTCCGAAAGGCTGCACGACAAATTTCAGGTCATTCTGATGACATTTGACCAGACTTTGATGCTCGAGAACAAAATCAAGCCTACTGGTGGCGGAGCTTCCCGGGACCATGACATCCAAATCGGAGCTAATGGATCATCTCAAAATGACTCCAATAGACTCCTTGTCAAATTTTAGGACAATTGGACATCGGTTGACCGTACATCAAAGCGCGACATCTTCCTCGCAGCAAAATCAAGTCTAGCAGCGACGGGACCCTAAATGGCTTCAAAACCCAAACAAAAGCCCATGGTTGGTCCTATCTATTGTTCAGGAAACTTCTCCTCAGATTTCGGGTCATTCCGACATCGTTTGACCTAGTTTTGACGATTGACAGAAAATTGGCTACAAAGTCTTCAACTTTAAAAAATATTAGGAAACTTTGTGCTCCGTTTTACACGGCTTCTTGTCAGGTTTTCTTTAGGAGAATCAAGTCAATAAATGAGGAAAAATGTCAAGAAAAATACAGGAGAAAAAAAGAAATAAAAAGATCGAAAAACGGCCAAGAAACGGCGACCAAAACGGGAAAAATCCCCCATGGTCGCCGGCGACCCAGGAAATTTGGGTCCCCGGAACTCCCGTTTTCCGACTCTTTTCGCGTTTCGGGAAATCCAGCCCCTGTGATTTTTCGAGGATCTGATTCTTGATGCTTGAAATCAATCGATCTTCGTCAACATTTCGGATCCGCTGACAAGAGCATGAAATCGTCATTGATCGTTCCAAGATCGCCAATCGGCTAACCAAGAAAATGCACTTTTTGTCCGACCGATCGAGAAATCGACAAGACAGATGATACCGGCCTACTGGTATTAATCAATGTCTTAAGTTGCATCGCCATCTGACATCAAACAACATGTGGATCCATCGGCAATCATCGCAAGAAGAATTCCAAAAGACGCGGTACAGCCCGCGACTCTTCGAGCGCCCTAGCAACCAATTAATAAAGTTAAATGACCCGTTTCATGACAACTTAATGCGGTCATTAACTCATTATTTTGAACAGCCCAATCAGATTCAAGAAAAAATGAGTTACAAGTCCAAGCAATCATGGCAATAAATCATGAAACTCCCCTCATCATGGAGATTAAAGGCGATTAAATGCCCATCATTTTCCATCGGCCAATCACAAGCTAAGAAAAAGGAGTTACAAAATCAAGAAATAAAAACTTGTAACTCCTCCCATCATGGAGCATCAATGCCATCATTTCTCTTATCAATGCCGTAAATCACCTCATGGCTACCAAAAGCCTATAAAAAGGGAGTCATTCCAAGAAGAATAGAAGGAGAAATCCAGAAATCAGAAAGACATATACGCAAGTAAGAGAGGGAGAAATTCTAAAGAAATCCTGCTACTCTGTTACAGCGAACACCAAAAGGTGATCAAAGTCCCTTGCCCCCCCCCCCCCCCACCAAAAAAAAAAAAAAAAAAAAAAAAAAAAGGCAAGACCTTATCCCCTTTTATCCAACATGGCCTAGACGCCGCTTTTCAGCCCATCTACTCGGTTTTTTATTGGATATAGGACCTCACCTTGGTCTTTATCCTCTAAAAATATTAGGTTAGAGCCAAGTCAGAAGGAATCAAAGCATCACATGGTCTCATCTAAAGGACGATGGTGAAGCCCATACACGACCGGCAACCGTCGGTCTGAACGTGCTCCCACAATCTCTTGAGAAGTTAGACCCCTTTTCTTCCTTTTCTATTGTATTTTGTACTTTTTGTAAATAAACAAAAAAATCACAATTCTTGTCTTTCATTATTGATGAGATTTGTAAATCGCTTTCTATGGCAAAATCGCTTTTCACGGCAAACAAACAAAAAAAAACCGCCTTTCATGGCAAACAAAATGAAATCGCCTTTCACGGTATTTAAAAAAAATTTGTGTCTCTAAAATATATGTGTAATGGAAAGTTAGAAAAAATAGTTGATTTCCTTTCTACTTGTGAAGGAGAATCTCCGGATCACTACTTCAAATTCCAAGTAGAATAGAAAATCTGGCATACCCGTACAAAAAAATGTTGATACCCGCCTTTCTCTTTTTCCTTCCATTCGGCCTTTCGGCAGCCCCGGGGACGGATGAGAGAGGAAAGGAAGAAACAGGTCCATCAAGCTGGCACACCCGGTGAGACGCATTCATTTGAGAACGTGATGCCTAGACTCTTTGGCTCCTTTCTAGTTGGTAGCCTATGTTGGATCTTGCATCTAAAAAACATGAGATGGAGTTTCTTTTGGAATTTTCTATTTTGAGTTTATTTCCACTCTTTCTCATCTAGCAAAAAAAAAAAGAAAAAAGAAAAAAGAAATATGATTTCTCTTTCTTAGATTCATTTTTTGAGAAATTTTGATCCTCTTCTCTTCAAATTTGATAGCTCACAGAAATGTTTGCAGCTATTGTTCATATCGGGGAATGGGCTATCTTTTCTCTTTGATTAGTTCGATAGGAATTTAAAAAAAAAAAAAAAAACTTATTTCAAACTCTTTAAAAAAAAATCAGTTTTCTCTCTTTTGGAATCAAATTTGAGAAACTTTGGTTTCTTCCTTTTCAGACAATGGCTCGCGAAAATCGTTTGTAGCCGGCGTTTGGATTTGAAGGGGCCATTCGTTCTATTTGATGAATCCATTAGAAATCTTTTAAAAAAAAAAAGTTCAAAAAAAAAAAAAAAAAAAAAAAAAAACACTAAGGTTGCACCAATTGCGTTCTTTGACTAAAGTGGACCTAATAACAGCTTTGTCCAGAGTGTGGAGACAGTTAGACTGTTCGAGGCAAGGGTGCTCCAAACGGGTTCATTAAGTGATCTTACCCTTACCTGGGGACTGATCTATCTACTAAGGTTTCATAAGACCGAATTAGAAACCTACGTGTACCCTTAAAAAAAATCTCTAAAAAAAATGTATACCTTCAAAAAAATACTTCCATCACTTTTGAATTCAGATTTGAGAAATCTTGGCTCAATCCCTTTCGGATTTAGCGCTCACAGAAAAGTTTGTGCCTATGTTTTGATTGGAAAACCATTTGTTGTCTTTGATGAATTCGATCTTAACCTTTCAAAAAAAAAAAAAAAAAAACTTCCGTCACTTTTGAATTCAGATTTGAGAAATCTTTGTCATTCCCTTTCGGATTTAGCGCTCGCAGAAATGTTTGAGCCTATGTTCGGATTGAAACACCATTTGCTCTCTTTGATGAATTCGATCTTAACCTTTCAAAAAAAAAAAAAAAAAAAACTTCCATCACTTTTGGGTTCACATTCGAGAAATTATGGTTCCTTCCCTTTCGGACTCAATGCTCGTAGAAATGTTTGAGCCTCTGTTCGGATTGGAATACCATTTGCTCCCCTTTATGAATCCAATCCTGACTTTTCAAAAATAAAATCCCATCTCGTGTCCTTTTCAAGGATGCGATTTACAACATTTGTGCCTAGCGATACTAGTACGCCCTTTCGGGTCTATTGGATTCGCGACCGACACATTTGTAATTCCAACGTTATATCATCTTACCTTGTATGAACAAAAATGGAGACAAATTCTTGCATTGAATGTTATTGAATCAATATTATAAGAAAATCCCCTTTTTTATTTTTGGGGTGGATTACAATGCTCAAAACCAAAAATACGATGTCCTAATCCGAGAAGGAACTTGCTTCTGGTCCTTCACCTACTTCTTTCTTTACAAGTAAAATGAAAGGAACTCTATAAATGGCTAATTTATATTATGGCATATTATCTTTTATATCTCTTCAACAAATTTTCCATCATTGGATTGATGATCCATAGCGATCCATATGTACAATGGGCTCACAACCACATTTTAAGCTACCACGTAAACCATTGTCAAACATATAGAACTTCATGTGTTAGGCTTATAAAATTATAGCCCAGATGTCAATTGGTCACATAAATGACCCCTAGCAACCCATATGCATGCTTTATAATTCACTCATATATATCGGGCTTGCAACCCACATGTCAAGCCTGGAGCAATTTGCACATTAGGCTCATAGAAAATATGGGCTAAAACCATGGCCCACTGAACTAGATTCTTATTTGAAATGGGTTCAAACCATGGCCCAATGAACTAGATTCTTATTTGAAATGGGTTCAAACCATGGCCCACTCTTTAAAATGGTTTTATGCATTTTTTAGAGCCCATTATGACTTATGCATGATCTTTTCGGAAATGGTACTTAGGATTATTTTCTAAGTAGATATGGACTAATGCAATGACTTGTTGGTACCCATTTTACAGTCATCGTTACAATAATCAATCAGTCCAATTCTTACCATTGTTTGGGCCATGATCCAACCCAATTTCAATCACTATTTGGGCTGAAATCTAGCCTAATTCAGTATGTATTTGGGTTAGATCCAGCCTAATTCCAGTCGCTGACTGGGCTATCTCTTGACCCTTCAAAACCATCATTTAGACTGAGTTTTCAGTCTACTTTCAGCCACTAAGTGATTTCATGGCATCTAATTTAACCAAATTTAAATCATTATTTGGGCTGATTTTTTATTTATAATTCTGGCCCAATTTTGACACAATAGTTTGGTCTCATTTAGAATTATAGGTCTGGACTGGTTCTGGGATCTATAATTCTAGTTTGACTCCGACTGCAATTCTGTCTTGGGTCAGACTCAGAATTATGGACTGAGTTAGGCCCAAGATCTGTCTTGGATTAGACCAAATATTCTGAACTGATTCAAACCCAAAACCTGACCTGATTTAGACCCAAAAATCTGGCCTGAATTAGACCAGAAATCTGGTCTTATTTAGGCCCAGAAGTCTGTCTTATTTAGGCCCAAAAATCTGTCTTGAATTGGACCTAAAATCTGGCCTTAATTAGGCCCAAAATCTAGCCTGAATTAGGCCAAAAATCTATCCTAGGTCAGATCTAGAATTATGGTCTGAGTTAGGCCCAAAATCTGGCCTGAGTCAGATTTGAAATTCTTGCCAAATTTCCACTAAAATCTGGGTTTGACTACTGATCCATTCAGAACTTATTCCTAAAAAAAGAAAAAACTTTTTTGTTTCAAGAAAGTTCTATTTATTAGTTTATGGATTCAGGTCCCAACCCCTTAGGAGCCATAATCTAAATTGAATTTTTTATCCATTTGCAGCTATTGTATGGGCTGTGTTTGTTTGAGTGGGCTCAGGTCTGTGGTTTGGCTCGTTTGTGGACTTTTATAGTTGCCATTGGCCTGATTTTCAACCCATTTGCCAATATGGGCAGGGCTGATCACACTCACGCTGGCTCTGATCCTTTTTTTTTTTTGGCTTGCATTTGAATTTTGAGGAACAAAAAATAGTTTATGCAAGGATTCGGACATCCACCATTTCAAATATTACAAGGACCATTAACCAATTCACCTAATGCCATATACTTATATAAAATTAGCTAAAAATATCTTTTAACAAGGATTTACTCCATATTGATTTATTCTCATGGCTCATAGGTGAAGCCTTGATATTTTTGCTTGTCAATAGGACTTAGGTCCAATTTGTGCATAAGTGAGCTCAAATGAATTATTGGGTTCGAGCCCATTTGATCATAACCCCAACCGAGTCCACATAGAATAGAACTTTGGCAAGATTTTTTTTTTAAATGCCAACAAATGCTCCCTTCAAGGAGCGACAGAGAGAGACCTGACTTGAGGCTGTTGTTCATCAAACCAATCTCATTCTTTTTATCTCTTTTGCATGATATGACTTCATTTGCTTCTCCATCCCAATGAAGTTGACATATTGAATGGACATCAAGTATAATTCTTCGACTTGATCATATTGTCAAGTGACCTTTCGTTAGCCTCTGGCATTTTAAGGCGTGGAACTTAACATGGCCGTGAATTGAGAGCAAAAGACTTGATTTCCGAGGCAAGTAATCAAAACTTTTGAGGTTTTGAGGCTTAATATCTGGATCAATATGTTACAAACTTTGAGGCTTAATATCAGAACTTTTGAGGTTCTGAGGCTTGGTATCAAAGTTTAATGTAAGACAAACTTTGAGGCTTGATATCTGGACTTTTGAGGTTCCGAGGCTTGGTATCAAAGTTCAACATAAGACAAACTTTGAGGCTTGATATCGGGACTTTTGAGGTTCCGAGGCTTGGTATCAAAGTTTCACATATTACAAACTTTGAGGCATGGTATCGAAACTTTAGAGGTTTCGAGGCTTAATATCAAAGATCATAAAAGTTTGGATTTCGAGGCATTTTATCGAGGCTTTTAAAAGGCTCGAGGCATAATATCGAAAATCCAAGGACATCTGAGAGCATACTTATCATGGATAATATTTTTTTAGGAATTTACCATTGATTGGCATAAGACATCGCTCACCATCTTGATTAATAAGACCGTAAATGCCATTGGAATAAACCGAGTCGACAATGAATGGTCCATCCCATTTTTCCTCAAACTTGCCTTTAGATTTGTGGGTGATAATCATTGGCCGCTTAACGGCGAGAACAAGATCCCCCCTTTTGAAAACTCTTTGGTGCACTTTTTTGTTAAATGCACTTGCCATTCGTGCTTGATAGATTTTTGTATTCTGTCTGGCTATAAGTTGATTCTCATCAAGGGACTCTAACTCTTGTAATCGTAGAGTCACATTATCTTCATTTGTCATTTCGTTAAGTAACGCAACACGAAGTGATGGGATTTGGATTTCAAGGGGAAGGACAGCCTCACAACCATAAACAAGTGAATAAGGTGTGAATTGAGTAACTCCTCGAACTGTGGTGCGATAGGCCCACAAGGCTTCTGGGAGGCGTTCATGCCAATCCCTTTTGTTCTTAGAAACCATCTTTTTCAACAATTTACATATTGTTTTGTTGAATGCTTTGGCTAACCCATTTGCTGGAGCATAATAGGCCGTAGAAGATATACTTTTGATGTGATATTTGTCACAAAATTTGTAGAATTGATGATCTCGAAACTGTGGTCCATTATCGTGGACAAACCTTCTTGGTACCCCAAACCTGCATATGATGTTGGTCTTAAGGTAGTTTAAGACCGCTGTTGTCTTAAGTTCACTTGCAGCGACAACTTTAGCCTATTTGGAAAAGTAATCGGTTATTGTAAATATAAACCGATACCCTTTAGATGAAGGCGGATTAATTGGGCCAATTATGTCCATTCCACATGCTTCAAATGGCCATGATGCCATTGATGGATGCAAGGGTTCCGGAGCCTGATGTATGTAGTCAGCATGAAATTGGCAAGTTTTGCAGTGCTTTGCAAATTTATGTGTATCATTGACCATTGTGGGCCAATAATATCCTAATCTTTTGATTAGGTCACATAGTTTAGGACCCGGCTGATGTGCTCCACAAGTCCCACTATGGGTTTCATACATTACTTGTTCTGCTTCATGATTTGATAAACACCAAAGAAGTACACCATCATACGATTTCCTGTATAGTGCTTTTGTCTTCTCATCATAGTAGAATCTAGGTGCTCTCCTCCTGATACTTGCCTGTTCTTTAGGTTCATCCAGAAGAATGCCAAATCATATATAGTCAATGAATTGATCACACCAGTCACCAATTTCCACTTCAGACATTGATAGCCTACTTGCTTGGACTTGTTAGCATCCAACAATAACTTCATGTGTGTCCAATGGTGGTAAGATCCTTCGCTCACAAACCACCACATTAAGGATCTCTCCTTTAGAAAGCGCCATCGAGGCTGCCAAACTCGCCAAAGAGTCTGCTCAAGAGTTTTGACCGCATGGAATGTGCTCAATATTGCAATATGCAAATTTGCTCATAAGCCTACAAGCCATTTTATGATAAGGGTGTAGATCAGGTTTCTTCACTTCATATACATCATTCATTTGGTTTACAATGAGTTTTGAATCTCCTCGTATTTCCAAATATTCAACTTGTGCTTCAAGAGCCATTTCCATTCCCATGATGAGGGCTTGATATTCTGTAATATTATTTGAGCATGACTTTGTCAATGAAAAGGAGTGCGGGATCATATGTCCATCAGGAGTTACAAAAATAACTCCCCCCCCCCCCCCTGATGTTCTTTCTCCATCTTCTCCCATTCGTGTGGCACCATCAAAATACATCTCCCAACTCTTTTCTTGAGACATCTGAAAAACTTCAACAAAAAACACTGGCTTATCAAGAAGAGTATCATTTAGCTCAGAGTCAGGTGGTAATGGGTGTGCAGCTAAGAAGTCAGCTAATTCTTAGCCCTTTACTGCTTGTTGTGGCACATATATGATGTCATATTAGGAGAGGAGAATGGACCATTTGGCTAATCTTGCATTCAAAGATCCAGCTTTTGTGACTAAGGTTTTCAAGGGATTTATCCTAGACACAAGATGGACCTTTTGCGATAACAAATAATGTCGCAACTTTTGGACTGCAAACATCAGCGTGAGGCATTCTTTCTCAACTAGCGGATAACGGTGTTCTGCACCAACCATCATCCTACTCAAGTAGTAAAGCGCAATTTCGTGTCCTTGATCATTTTTTTGTGCTAACATTGCCCCCAATGAATGGTCAAGTGCTCGTGCATAGAGAATGAAAGGTTTCCCATGAATTGGTGCGGCCAAGACTAGAGGTTTTATAAGATATTGTTTGATGTCTTCAAAGGCTTCATCACATTCTTTGTCCCATACAAAATTGACTCCCTTCTTCATTAGACGAGAAAAAGGTCGACACATTCCCGAAAGATTTGAGATGAATCTCCGAATGTAAGCCAATCGTCCTTGTAGTCCTTTAAGCTCCTTCAAGTTTCTTGGAGGCTTCATTTCTATGATTGCCTTTGTCTTAGCTGGATCGAGCTCTATTCCATCTTTTCGAACGATAAATCCTAAGAATTTTCCCAAAGAAACGCCAAAGAAGCATTTCAATGGGTTCATGCGGAGCTTATATTGTCTAAGCCTTTCAAATACTTTTCTTAGGTCTCTGAGATGCCCTTCTTTTTCTTTGCTTTTGACAGCAAGATCATCCACATAGCATTCCACTGTCTTGTGCTACATATCTTTGAAGATTTTCATCATTGCCCTTTGATAGGTTGCTCCAGCATTTTTCAAACCAAAAGGCATTATAGTGTAACAATAGACTCCAAATGGAGTTCGAAATGAGGTATGTTTTTCATCATCAGGGTACATTTTAATTTGATTATACCCTAAGAACCCATTCATGAAAGACATTCTTTCATAACCGAAAGTATTGTCTATCATGATTTCCGCAATAGGCAATGGGAATTCATCTTTTGGACATGCATCATTTAAATTTCGAAAATCAATGCAAACCCTAATTTGGCCATTTTTCTTTGTGACAGGCACAATGTTGGCTAGCCAATCTAGGTGTTGTTCTTCTCTAATGAATCCAACATCCATCCTTTAGTTTTTTCACTTCATTTTCAATTTTATCCATTATATTTGGATTAAATCGTCTTTGTGCTTGCTTCATGGGTTTGACATCTTTCCGTAAATCTAGCCTATGCATTGCAACTTCTGGATCAAGACCAGGCATCTCAGCATAGGACCATTCAAACACATCTTTGAATTCTTTCAAGAGACTAGTATATTCAGAAAGTTCTTTTTCATTCAATTCTGCACTTACAAAAATTGGGCGGGGATTTTCCACCGTTCCAAGATTGATTTCTTTAACATTGTCCTCTGTTGGAGGATTTGGTTTTATATCGTCTTTCTTTTCTTTCTCAAGTTCAAGATACATCTCTTCACCATCATCAAGGTCTTCATCCAAGATAGATGTGCAGTTGACAGAGAATGGCTCCCAACTTGGAAAAATGATTTCAAGATCCCAACTTTCATCTTCAAGAGAAGGTATAGGAAGTTTGTCAATGTAAGGAAAAACATGCGCCTGTAGTGGTTTTGGAGGATATCCTAAACCATAAAAGAGGGTATAACTCTTGCCACTCTCGTATTTTCTTATTTGCCCATAAATTGTGCATGGTTCCGAAGGGACTAGAATTCCTCGTCCATAATTTAACCCTTGTTTAGTGGAAAAGTCATAACGCATGAAACACATTATCTTTTTAGCCACATGACTATATCGGGAGAAGTCAGGGATACCGTGCACGGTGATCTTTCCAAAGACCATTCGTGACGGCAAGGAAGCTCTGTAGAATACTATTGGACGTCTATTTTTCATAGGTACGACAAATATTGCTCCTTCAAACTTCTCTGGTGGCGGCTGTAAATATGTCTGTGGATTTGGCAGTTCGACCGAATATCGGATATTATCGAATGACTTCATTTCTTTGCCTTCATTTTCATCTTCACCTATCTTTGATATGACATTAACCGAATTTTTCTTGGGCTTGGCACTTGGGATTTTGATTTTGCTGCTCCCAATGACAATTTTATCTTTAGGTTTTGAGCGAATGCAAATTTCAGGACATTCAATTTTTTGTTCAACCGATGCTTTAGATGATTCACCTTTCTTTATCTCAACACCCTCTAACAAACTTGAAAGGGGAGGTATGGCTACTTTAAGGTTTTTCTTTTTATTTTTCGCCTTCTTTGTAGCCAATGCTTCTTGTGAATTTCCATTTGCATCATCATCATCATCATCTTTTTCCAACTGATAGAAGCTTGCATCTACACAATAAGCTTCGATGCCTTTAAATGGTTTATTGTCAGCAAACACTCGGCGGACCTCCATGTTTTCATCGATGTATTTAATACATTGGTGCAACATCGAAGGGACCACAAAATTATCATGAATCCATGGTCTTCCTAGAAGTAAGCTGTAAGAAGTGTTTGCTTCAATGGCATAGATTGTAACTTGGGACTTCATATCTCCAATCTGGCAAGGAAGAATAATTTTCCTATTGCCTTTTGTGTTTGTCCATTATATGTCGATATGCTGACCTTGGTGCAATTGAGCTTGCTAGTTGGGATTCCCAAGTATTTTAAAGCTCGCATGGGGATAAGGTTGATTGCTGACCCTGGATCAATTTACACCCTTGGTAGCTCAACTTCAGTAATGTAGCATATGAAATATAATGGACGATTATGCTTCATATCCCTGAGTAACATATCCTCCTTTGTAAATGTGATAGTGGCAGCTATATATGGCCGTCTTCAACATGTGACACTCTTTATAATCCGACTCTCTCCTTTTTAGGTCTCACCTCCACTTGATGGACATGAGGAATATAGTTCATGAGGGCTGTCGCAATAGCCTTGCGAATGTCTGGGGACATGCGTAATATGTCATACATACTTACACGGGCAGGTATGCGTGCAAGATGCCCAAGCAAATTAAAATTGAAGGGCTCATTAAGACTTGGTAGACCGCTACTTCAGACATTCTTTTCTAAGGGGTTTATGGCTTTCTCTTGACTTATCACGGCATCATAATTTTTGTGATAATCTAACCCAGAGCGGGTCCCTTTGCCCACTTCTTGTACCTCTTGAATAGGTTGAGAGTATTCTTCACTGTTATTAGTTGAAGGCTCCGAAGACTCAAAGAATGCAAAGCCAAGACTTTCTGAATTGGACGACCTCTTTGCTTCTACATCATTGTCATTTAAATTTCCGTCTTTGTCTTCATCTTCATCAGAGTCCTCATAACTAGCTCCAACCATATTGCAGGATAAGGAGAATCCTTCTTCATTCTCATCGTCATCCCAAGGCATTTCATTATCCCATCTTAAGATTTTAATTTCTTGGGGAGTCCTTAGTCCACTGGTAAAGCACCAAGGGAATGGATCTGAGGGATCTGAGGATTCATCCAAATCATGCGTGTTTTCTTGGATGATTTTCTCATTGCCTAGCTCACTAGGTCTTTCATAATCTTCATCTATTATCTCCCCAATGATAATTATAGGAAGATCTTTCCTTTTCCATTCTGGAGTTAAATTCCATATTGACCAGGAGTAGACTATGATTTTTATCATACCTTCTATCCACCTCATGATGTCACCATCGTCAAGCAACTCATCACTATCCGAGTGATTTGCACTGCTAGATGGACTTGATGGCTGGGATAATTCATTGGTGGCTTCCACTTGTGAAAGATCAGGAGCTGATGATATATAGTAGGGCTCACAAACTCGTGTCTTCGTCAAAGCATATTTCTCCTCATAATGTTGTTGAATGGATGAAAACTCAATTGCATCTTCATCCATCCATTCTGAAGAGTCTCTAGAAGATCTTTCAATATCTCTGCACCCTTATATAGAATCATAATTATCATTATCTCGACCATCATCATCATCATGTGGATCTTCATTTGACACTGTCATTGTGATAGAACTATGAGGAAATGTCTCATCTTCATCTTTAGAATCATCCATGATTGTTACATTGCCGCAAAAGATTTCTTCATCAACCGATTCAGAACTATTGGATGAACTAACTTCACTCATCTCTTTATTTTTATTTTGAGTTACATCCTTCCAAAAATCCTTATCTATGGGGTCTTTAATGTTGTATCCTTTTTCAAATAATCCTTGTGGCAAAAACTCAGCTAAAGTGAATGGAACACGAGGTTCTTGAATCAATACATCAATAGCTTCAACCGTCTTTTTCTTTTTATTAGCCTTTTTCTTATTGTTGGGTTTTCTCTTTTTCATCTGCCTCCCTGTCCATGGTGTAACATCCCTCAGTGGTTGTTGCTTACTCCAGAAGGGGTTTGATTGATGGACCCGATTCTTCCCTCTCTCCCGCTGCCTCCGCCCCGGGTCTTTCGGGGTACGGCGGAGGGAAGGAGAAAAAAAGTAAAGGGTATCAACATTTTGTACGGGTATGCCAATTTCACTTTTCTACTTGGAATCTTGGAATGGTGATCCGAAGATCCACCTTCACAAGTAGAAAGGGGAAATAAAACTTTTTCTAGTTTCCTATTGCACACATATTTTAAGAAAAGAGACAAAGGTTTTTTCTTTATATGCCGTGAAAGGCGATTTCATTTGTTTGCCGTAAAAGGCGATTTACAAATCTTATCCATTATGAAAGACAAGAATTGTGATTTTTTTGTCTCTTAAAAAAAATACAAAGTACAAAAGGAAAAGCAAGAAAAGGAATCTAACTTCTCATTCGATTGTGGGGACACGTTCAAATCGACGGTCACGAGCCATGTATGGGCTCCGCCGTCGTCCATGCAGATGAGAACATGATTCTTGGATTCTTGGCTTGCCTTTTTAACCTCAAATTTTTAAAAGACAAAGACCAAGAGAAGGTCTTATATCCGATAAAAAGCTAAGTAAACGGGCTGAAAAGCCACGTTTTAGCCATGTTGGTAGAAGAAGGGAGGTCCTTGGGGGGGTGGCCCCCCAAGGGTGCTTCAATCACCTTTTGGTGGTCTTGCAGCAGAGTTGCAGGAGTTCTGGATTTTCCGGGCAATTCTCTGGACTTCGAGTGAATTTCTCTGGCGATTTCTCTGGATTTTTTCTCTCTTTTTTTTTTCCTTTGGAATGCCCTCCTATTTATAGGCCTTTGGTAGCCATTTAGGAGGGTTTATGAGCATTGAATGCATTAATGCTCATAATGGGAGGAGTTACAATTTTTAAATTATTTGTTTTGTAACTCCTTTTTCCTTGAATCTGATTGGCTGATGGAGAATAATGAACTTTTAATTGTCTTTAATCCACATTATGGGAGGAGTTTCATGGCTTTAATGCCATAAATCCTTTGACTTGTAACTCCCATTTGCTTGCTTTTGATTGGGCCGTCCGAAATAATAAGTTAATGACCGCTTTAACTTGTCATAAAATGGGTCATTTAACCTCATTAATTGGTCGCCAAGTCGCTTGAAGAGTCGCGGGCCGCGCCACGTCTTTTGGAATTCTTCTTGCGATGATCACCGGTAGATCCACATGTTGTTCGATGTCGGATGGCGATGCAATTTCAGACATTGATTAATGTCAATGTGCCGGCAACATCTGTCCTGTCGATTTCACGATCGGGCGGGCAGAAAGTGTGTTTTCTTTGTCGGTCGGTTGGCGATTTCGAGGCATCTAATGATCATCCAATGATTTCGGCGGTGAATTCGTGATGTTGACGAAGATCGACGGATTTCATGCACGAAAAATCGAATTTTGGAAAAATCACACGGGCCAATCAACTCGAAACGCGAAAAGGACCCGAAAAAGGGGTCTTCCGGCGACTTTTGGGTCGCCGGAACTCCATGGTCGCTGGCGACCATGTACCCATGGTCGCCGGCGACCATGGGGCTGGCGACCTTGGGTCATGGTCGCCAGCGACCATGGGCCAAGGTCGCCGGCAACCATGGGCCTTAGGCCCATTTTTCGGCCGCATTTCGGTCGCCTTTTCTTCGCCGTTTTTCGATCTTTTTTCATTCTTTTTTCTTCTGTATTTTTCCTGACATTTCCCCTCATTTATTGGCCTGATTCTCTTGAAGAAAACCCGACGAGAAGCCACGCAAATCGGAGCACAAAGTTTCCTATTTTTCTGGAAAGCCGAAGACTTTGTTGTGCGGTATTGCCGATTTTTTGTCAAGCATTGAAACTAGGCCAAACGATGTCGGAATGACCTGAAATTTGACGTGGAGCTTCTTGAACAGTAGATAGGACCAACCATAGGCTTTGGTTTGAGTTTTGAAGCCGTTCGGGGTCCCGCAAATGCTTGCCTTAATTTCGCCATGAGAGAAATGCCGAGCTTTGACCTGTGGTCAACCGATGTCCGATTGACCTGAAATTTGACAGGGAGCCTCCTGAGTAGTAAGTAAGACCAACCATGGGCTTTGGTTTGAGTTTTCAAGCCTTTTGGGGTCCCGCAAATGCTCGCCTTGATTTCACCTCGAGGAAAATGCTGAGCTTTGAAACTAAGCCAAACGATGTCCGTTTGACCTAAAACTTGACAAGGGACCTATTGGAGTCATTTTGAGATGATTCATTAGCTCCAATTTGGATGCCATGATTCCAGGGTGCTCCGCCGCTAGTAGGCCTATTTTTGCTTCCCGAGAGTTGATGAAGGGTCAAACGTTGTCCGTTTGACTTGAAATTTGGCATGGGGCCTTTTGGAGGTATTCTGAGACCATCCGTAGGCTCTGATCGAAGTTTTGAAGTCTTCGACACTGTCGCTGCCGGGAGCTCCTGTTTGGCTGTCGGAGGAGTGAAGTTAGGCCAAATGACGTCGAAATGGCCCGAAACTTCATGTGTACCCCTCTTTTGGCTGCTTTGAAGGATCTTGCAGTTTTTGTTTGATTCTGACAAGATCTGGTGCTTAAAGTGGCGCCTTCCTATTTATGGCAGGATGTGGCTCCATGTAGCTTTTGGTGTTGAAGGAACATAGTGATATTTTTTGTGTCAACAAATGCCCCCTCGAGGTACAGCGACAAGGTGCTCAGCTCTAGCAGTCGGTGTGCCTCGAAGAAAATTTGAAGGAGATCTTCTTGCTTGACCAAGAGTCTTGAGCGTTTTTCTTTTGATGGAGTTGCTTTTTTTGAGCTTTCAAGGGATTTTGCAGTAATGAGAGGGGTCATGTACCGTCTCAAGGCAAGGATTTTTGGTTTTGGGTTTCCCTTTTAACCTTGTGAACCTAAAGGCTTTATGTGGCACATTAGGCGGTTAAGAAGATTTTTTGGTTTTTGACCTTGTGACCTAATAGGCTGTATGTGGCGAGTTAGGGGGTCGGGATTTTGGTTTTTGGTTTCAGTCTTGTGACCTAACAAGCTGTATGTGGCAAGTTAGGGGACCATGGTTTGGTTTTTGGTCACTCTTTGGGACAATTTTGGGTCCATTGGAGTGGTTTGGTTTTTTGTGGAATGTCAATTTCAGGATTGTGGCTTGATTTGGTGCATGGGGTTGGATGGTTTGGGTTTCTTTTGGAAGTCCATGAAGCTTGGAATTTTTTGTATGGTCCAATCAACTCAAGAGAGGCATGGAACCATTTCTGTATGCTCTTGGTAAGAGAAATTTCGACTAAAAGCCACTTTTAGTGCCTAGGTGGTCAAACCTGGCTCATATGGGCTAACCCATGGGACCTTAAGCTTTTAAAAATGACTTAGATTTCATGTGGTGTCATTTTGTAAAGAATATCTAAAAATACCCTTTTGTGTAGAGAATATCTAAAAATATCCTTACTTAGAGAGAATCTCTCAAGTTTCCTTGATTTTGGGAGAGATTTTCTCAAAGTTTCTTAAATCCCCTTTCTTTTTGGAGAGAATTTCTCAAGAATCTCCTCTTTAGGAGAGAATATCTCAAATCTCCCTTTCTTTTAGGAAGTTTGCTAATTTTCAGCACTTACCTCCTTGCTTTTCTCCTCCTTTCCTCTTTTGGTTTGCTTTTTCTATAAAAGCAATGGAGATGGGTTTTCTTTCTTTTGTTGCTTTCCTTTTGCAAAAACCTTCAAGAGTGCTCCAAGATAAAGAATTTCTCAAGGATCTTCAAGTTTCTTCTTCTTCTTCTCCATGGCTTCAAGTAGGTCTTCTTTTTCCAAGAAAAACCCCATGTAGATGTAGAAAAGTTTCCTTTTCTTTTTTTTTCTTCTTTTCTTTTCTTTTCTTTCTCTCTGTTTTTTTTTTCACATGTTTTCTTTTCCTCTTTTTTTTTTGCACACGTTCTCCCTTTTTTTCTTTTTTTATTTCTTCCCCTTTTTTTTTCTCTCTTTTTTTGCTTTTTTTTTTTTTGTGCTGTACGGACAGATCCGTACGGACCTGGCCGTACAGCCACGTGGCCTGTGGGCCACGTCCCATGGGCCAACCCCTTTTTTTTTTTTCTTCTTCTTTTTTTTTCTTGAAGAGTTTTTTTTTTTTGTTTTTTTTTTTCTTTTTTTTTTTGTTTTTGCTCACCATGATATGAGGTTTATCCAATTCAAAATGATCATGCATTCTTTTTTTTTTTTTTTTAATGCATCAAGATAAAAGGCTAGAATTTCTAGGTCAAGTCAACATGGATTTTGACTTAGACAAAGTTTGATTGGTTTTTACCAAATTGGGTTGGAATTGGTCAAACTTTTGTCAAAGTTTTCCTAGCATCCAATGCATGATGGTTTTATGCATGATTTTTGGTAAATGGAATTGGGAGCATGATGATGCATACCTCAAATTTTCTTGCAAGTTTTGGGATTTTTGGAGCTTGCAGCAATGTTGAGCCCACTTCTCCAGTCTCGCAGAATTTCGAGGAGCTTTGCAAGTTTTGGAATTTTGAGCTCGCAGCAATGTTGAGCTCTTTTTTGATCTTGCGAAGATTTGAGAAGAAAGGCTTGATCTCGCAACAATGTTTGAATTTGAGTCTTCTTCGAGAACCCTTCATTGATTATGAGCTCACAACAATGTTGAGCTCATCTTCAAGCTTCCTTTCTTTTTCGGGGTGCCTCCCTTTTCTTCGAAATTGCCCCGGAACCATGCCAAAATTTCGTTAGGGTTTTTTTTAGCAAGATTCTGTCATTTGGTGCTTGATTTCTTCCTTTCTGACTTTTGCAGGTGGTTCCTCCAGAACGAACAAGGGTAAGGGCCTTGTTACTGATGCACCTCACCGATCTGCCAGATCTTCCAATGCGGCCGTTCAACAGGCGTGGGAAGAGGTCCGTTATGTGGAGACTAACTTGGAAGAATGCGACTCGCTCAACCGAGATGAGATGAGATAGCGATTGATCGCTCTCAAGGATGAGGAGTTTTATAAAATTATGGCAAGCAATCGTCCTTGGGTCA
Organism: Camphora micrantha; assembly: GCA_003546025.1. Classification (NCBI taxonomy): domain Eukaryota; kingdom Viridiplantae; phylum Streptophyta; class Magnoliopsida; order Laurales; family Lauraceae; genus Camphora; species Camphora micrantha. Next base: position 49,931,223 of record QPKB01000004.1, on the reverse strand, counting down.
TGGACGATCAGAGCGTTGTGCCCAAGCCTACCTTTTTCTTTGGTGACGCTGTCCCTGATGACTCGTCATTCCAAAGGAGATGCTTTCAGTTCTCTTACACAGCTGACGGTGAGGAGAGAACTATTTCTACCCGATCGACTTTTGATCGCACTATCTCGATCATGAGTCTTTCTCCCACATGCTCTAAAAGAGAAGATCCTCCAAGCTGGGTGAAGACAACCAATGCGGTCAAGACTGGGGTTTTTGTTGGCGGCCCTTCTTGTTATGCAGAGAAGTCGCCTGTCAGTATGGACATGTTGATGCCAGCCAGCGGCTACCAAGGTTCTGATCATCCATCAGTCGATTTGAGACCGGTGGGCCTTGGCATTTTTAGCGGTGACGGCAGTAATTGGGTGAAACCCTTTCGGCTTCGCGGTTGCGTCAATGCTGACTCAGGCTGGGAGTCATGGACTGATCACATCCTGTAGATTGGTGGTGCCATTCTGAAGGAGGCTGAGGTTTTTGATGCGATTCGCGCTTTCCGGCAAACCGTCGTTTTCTCCGATGAGGCCTTCATGGCCATGTTGGAGTCTTTCCTTCCACAGACCAACACCTTCGTTGTCACGAACGGTGAAATTGGTTTTTCTTTGAAGGAGTTGAGCGCTACCACCGGGCTGCCTATCCTCGGCAAACTCTATGAGGAGTTTATGCCTATTGACAGTGTCCTTGAGGAGCAGTCGGAGGAGTTCAGGCTTCTGTACTTTCAGCTAGTCGCCTTCTACGATTTTTTGAAGGAGAAGGAGGGCTTGAAAGTCCGATGCAGTAGTTGGAGGAGTCTCAGCTCTTTGTCTTCCAACTTCTTTGACGGTGGGGATGCTCCTGAGAGTATGTCCCAGGAAGCCAGGGCTAAGAACCCGAAGAAGATCTCCGCTATGCGAGAAAATTTGAGGGATTTTCTTACAAGCACAGACGCCATTTGTTCTGACATTGCGCTGCGGAGAGATCTCGCTGTTTACCTCACTTACTGGCTGGGTGAGGCAATTTTTGCTGGAGGAGATGGAACGCACATCAGGCCGCACTGTATTTTTCCGGCTTGTCAGATGGCGTCCGGAGAGCAGCTTGCTTTGGTGCCTGCTCTTTACTCCTATTTGTGCACCGAACTGCAGGCTGCTGCTTTCTTGGTTCGGCTTGGGCTCCCTATGAATAGGGTATTTTCAGCCCATATCTTCTATTTGTGGTTTGTGTACCACTATCCGGGCTTCCACTGTTTAGGTGCTGCACAGGATGATGACCCGTTTATGATTCGGTTGGCTAAAGGGAAAGCCGTTTCCGAATCTCTTTTGTCTGCCCGTTTGAGGATCCGACGGTTCAGGGACGTCGAGATGGGGCAGTCTTCAGTCAAGCTTTCTCCCGGTCTGCGGAAGAAGGCTTTTGATTTTGGTATCTCCCGCGATTCCACCAGAGCAGGGTCGGGAAGACACTATTCTTTGACGAATCCAGAGAAGGGATGGCTTTTAACATACGTGTTGGTACGATGGTGTACCGTCGACATCTTTTTGTTGACATCCAGCCGTATGTTCCTTCTCGTTTTGCGTTGCAGTTGGGCTTCTCCCAAGGCGTTGTAGGAGCGCCTTCGAGCATGGTGAAGCGTTTTGGGGGTCTTCAGGACGGGAGGAATGCATGGGCTTTTTACAGTGCGGAGGACACTACCGCCATGATTTCCTATCCTGAGCTGCCCACTTTCCGGACCGCTGGCTTCACGAAATGGTTCGCGGAGAGCTTCTGAGTGTACCGGAGGCTTTCCAAAAAGGAGCTCAATGTCAAGCAATCTTCCGGGAAAGGTCTTGGTAGATCAGACGGCGTCCGGCGAGAGGAGGTTTTGGCCTTCCTTTCTGGAGAGAAGCATAGGATAGGCTTTCTCAAGGACCGGGATGTCGTCAGATCTGGAGCTGTGCAAGAGGTACCTGGTGAGGTCCTGAGACAGCTGAAGGAGGAGGAAGCTGAAATCGACGCTTGGAGGCAAGCGGAACGAATGAGGACTTCCATGGGGTCCACTGGCAGGAGCGGACCATCTAGTGAGGACTCTGGTGAGAAGCCTGACTTTGATAGCGGGGCAGGTTCTTCAGGTAAACCGACCCGCAGGAGCAAGACGAAGAGAGGACGGTAACGTCATAAGAAGCAGTGCGAAGATTCTCCTAACGTGGAAGTCCCTCTTACCATTGATGAGGAGATCTCGGGGGATGCTGAAGAGCCTCCAGAGAAGAGGAGTTAAGAGGAAAAAGTCGACAATGGTATGATCCTTTCCCTTTCTTTTTCTGCTTCTCTCTTTTTTTTGTTCTTTGAGAGATTTTTGTTTAGATCCACTACTTTCTTTTCTTTTTGCAGAGGATGATGACTTGGTGATGCCTAAGGCCCCGGCCAATGAGGCGGCGACGGATCCGACTACGGCATCTGAGGAAGAGCCAAGGGACTCTGGAGTAGACCCAGAATCTTCTCCTGGTACGACTTCCTTACTTCCCCTTTTTTTGCATTTTCTTTTCTTTACTAAATTTTGCTGACGTTTCTCCCCCCCTTTTTTGTCAGCTGATTTGTCAGAGGACTCTGACGACTTCGAGCCATCCATGGATGTAGCTTTCTGCGACACTTCGGACGAGCTTATGGAGG